>ML681979.1:47541802-47564779 GCA_007922195.1 Podocnemis expansa | reverse complement strand
TATCTCTTCCTTGTACTTAACAACAGGCAGATCAGCTTTCAGAATAGCCAGCTAGCCCTTAGGCAAACAGATCAGCTCTCACAGCTGCAACCCAATCCCCATGCAAGCAGTAAAATAAAGTTTTGCTTCTTACATTGCATTCTGGTTTTCCAAAGTTGCCAGAATTGTTGAGGATAGCCAACTCCATCACAAATCCCACCCTCGTCGCCAGATGTGGAGTTTTAGGGGAAATTATAATCCAGTGATGAGAGGCAGCATATTCAGAGCTGTGTATGGAGTCTTTTATTGAAAGAGAACAGAGAGAGAACCCAATAGACAGGTTTCCCTAGCACTTAAACGACCCTCCCATTTATCACTATGACAACCCCAATGACCCTAGGTAGTCCAAAACACCAGTTACATTGTGTACCATCTCTGAACAGAGAAGCAAGGTGAAACAGTCCTGTTTGGGCACCTTACCTTTTGCTGTGGATGTCACAGCATAGTCAGGGAACTATTCAGCCTGATATACCCCAGTCCATAAAGAGAGGAATTCAAGTCTCCAACCATTAGAGGGAGTCCTGAAGAACAGGGAACCTAGAAAGTGCCTTTGCTAAACCATCAGGGGTAATATGAGTGCTGTTGCTCGGAACACTGAGACCCACAAACTCAATAAAAATATAAATAAATATAAAAAATGAAAATATCCCACCCCCAAGTTCCCAAAGAGACCTTAGCTAAGTGATAGAGATAGAGTCCAATGAGAAGGGCTGTTGTCTAGAGCCATGCACAGATACAAATAAATGGATCCATATCCGACCTGCATCCACAAGAAATGGTCCGCGGATATCCGTGTTGTATCCACGGATGTGGATATAATGCAGATATCTGCATATTTGCAGGGCTCTAGCTCTGTGCAGTTAAAAATATGTGGAGCCATATCCAATCTACATCTACAAGAAATGGTCTGCAGATATCCATGTTGTAGCCGCAGATGTGGATATAAGGTGGATATCTGCAGATTTGCAGGGCTCTACTGTTGTCCCTCTACAGAAAGCTGATGCTTTAATATATAAAGTGCTATAGAATGCAAAGCACTCTGAAAAAAAAATCAGATTTTTCAAATTGGGCACTCAAAGGTTTGACTTTACTATTTCTACCTCAGTTCCCCATCTGTATAATGGAGATAATACCATCCCCCATCTCCTGGAGGTGTTGCAATTTCTTCAGAGAGAATGCACTACTCTCAATAATTTGTTGTAGTGCTTTCATTTAAAAAAATATTTTCAGATACTTAGCATTTTTTATATACTACAGATAGCAATAGAAAGCCTTGGAGAGAATAGTAGATTGGAACCCAGCGTCATGTATAAACAGCTTACATTATGCTTTCATGGATTGTAATGTTGGCAGAGACCCTCAAGTGAATTACAGCATTGTTTTCTTCCTGAAACAATCTATTATCTCTATATAATATAGTCTTCGGCCAACATATGGGACCATAAGATTAAAAAAAGCCTTTAAAACCTGACAGAAGAACATCAGACAGTCAAAGCAGGCAATTAAGCAGCAAATCAGGATTGTTATGTGCTCTTGTGACTATGGAAAGAGATCAGATGAATTAATATTTTTAGAACAAAATGAACAGATATATAATTTCATTTATTGAATAAAATCTTGTCTAGAGGGTCAAGTCTGCCGTTGGTAGTACATGTTGCTATCAGTTGTTTTCTTCATTAGCCTGTTCTGGAAAGAAAATAAATAGAAATATGATTTAAATAACCATGTATGCATTGAAACAAGAGCAAAAATACATTGTATTTATACCACCATCCACCCAATTAAGCTTTAGCTTGAGTGCTTTACTTTACAAAATCTAATTAAAAATACAAGAGAAATCAATGAACGTATTTAAAAAAATGGTACAACTGTCAATTTGCCAAACAAGCTCTTCAAGGCCCAAATCACTTAAGGAGCGTTGGCCCCAGAATTTTTTTTTTATAGTACATACACTTGAACCACTCTCACTTTAATTAACCTAGTGCCATGCCGATATGGACCAGTGACCCCTCTGTTGAAATGGCAGGGCCCTGTTCCCAAAGTTCAGTGAGTGGTTTTGTGATCTAGTGTATCTTGACATGACATCGCTTAATTTGAGGTCCTTCTTAAATGGGAGGCCAGAGGCAAACATCTCCTTTTGCCTCTCTGTCCCCTCCAATGGTATACAATATATGTAACATGGAAAGTGCAACAAGCACCAGTGCAAGTATATGCTTTAAGTAAATGAGTAGTGTCACTGAAGTCAGGCATATCCATGTGCTTAAAGATAAGCATGTGCTTATGAATTTAGCTGAACTGGTTATTAAACCCATGTGACATTCTTCTCAGGGACACTCCAAACTGTAATCCACTGTGTTACCATATGCCTTAGCAGATGGTAGCTTTGCTCCTGCTATGCTGTTTCAGTTCCCTATCACAATAGCCATCATTTTCTGATGCTGTCTTCATTTGAAGTTAAATACCTGGAAGCTCTTTTTGCTATATTCTGTTCTCAGTATCAAATAATGTAACATTTTATCTCTGCTACTCTAAAATGTTTAATATATTTTTCCATTGAAATATGTTCCCATATCTAGCAATGTTAGCTACTGGTAAATTCTGCATACCAGTGATATCATGGAGGCATCTCAAAGGTAGACTTTAAAGCAGAAAGAACTTTGCTGATCAATTGGTTAGACCTTCTGCATAAAAACCACTGCTCAGTATTAGAACATACCAGACCTATTATTCTGTAACATTACAATATGTAACTAACTTACATTGACTCATATCTTGCAGTTGGGGAGTAGGACTGATCCAATTTAACTGCTTCTGCCTGGTGAAGGGGAGTTTGGGAGATTGTGTGTGCATGTATCTCTTTCTGCTTTCCATCCTGGGCCTAATACCACCTCTGGATATTAATTAGGAGTCATGGTTGTCTCTGTGCCTTAGTTTGCCATTCCACTATTTGTCTATCTAATCTGTTTAGACTGTAAGATCTTCAGAGTAGTGACCAGCTGCCACTATGTGTTTGGCAGTGCATAGCCCTATCACAGAATCATAGGGTTGGAAGAGACCTCATGAGGTCATCTAGTCCAATCCTCTGCTAAAAGCAGGACCACTCTCACTAAACCATCCCAGCGGGTTTTGTCGAACTGGGCTTTAAATGTTTCCAAAGATGGAGATTCCACCACCTCCCTAGGTAACCCATTCCAATGCTTTACTACCCTCATATTGAGAAAGATTTTCCTAATATCCAATCTTAACTGTGCAAGCTGTGGCTTGAAACCATTGTTCCATGTTCTGTCCTCTGTCACTACTGAGAACAGTCTAGCTCCCTCCTCTTTGGAGTATCCCTTCAAGTAGTTGAAGGTTGCTATCAAATCCCCCCTCAGTCTTCTCTTCTGCAGACTAAATAAGCCTAGTTCCTTCAGTCTCTCCTTGTAAGTCATGTGCCCCAATGCTCTAATCATTTTCATTGCCCTCCGCTGGACTCTTTCTAATTTGTCAACATCATTTCTGTAGTGTGGAGCCCAAAACTAGACACGGTATGCCAGATGCAGCCTCACCAGTGCCAAACAGAGGAGAATAATCACATCCCTCGATCTGCTGGCAACACTCCTACTGATGCAATAATTTTGACACTCATTTTGGTTAGGGTCTCTAGGTATGACTTCCTACAATTAATAATGAATTATTTTCAGTGTGTATGGCTCTTTGAACAAAAGACAGAGCTTTCTTAAGGGGCAGACCAAATCTGAGAAAGCTGCTCCCATAGAAACTGAGAACTGATTCTGGGGTACACTACATGACACAATATATCATTTAAAAATATTTGGAGTATGGTCTTTCTCTTCCACCCTGCCCCCATGCGGACTTGATGTAGAATAGAGAAGGAACCAAATGAGACAGATTTTTATCATGTCACTGCTTTGCATTGCAGGAAGGCAGTCAGATACCACAGTGATAGCTGTAATATCTAAAACCAAGTGTAAGGCTTGTGTCTATCACAACCTCACACACCCACTGAAGGGGTTGTGACCATCAGGCCCTGGTATTTCTTTGATGTGGGCTATGGTGTTTTGGAATAGGATGTATGATTCTACTTTTTATTAAAACAAACAAGGAGTCTGGTAGCACTTTTAAAGACTAAAAAATTTATTTATCACATGTGCTTTTGTAGGAGAAAATCTCACTTTGTCAGACCCTGGAAGATGGGAACCTACAGAATGGGAAAATGCAGGGAAGTGTCAGTCATAGGATCTGGTCAGACTGTAACAGCAAATCAAAGTGGTTGTTAAGATTCAAACAGTGGAATACAGCAAGTAACAGGAGGTGGGTGGGGGACAAGGTAAGTGAAATTACATGTTGTAATTACTTAATAATATGTTCCATTATACCAGAAGAAAAATTGTTACTGAGCTTAATATGATGTTATAAAGAATTACTGCTGAGTATTGCAGTTACTGTCACTGATTGCAGCTCTCACTGAAAATCTCCCCCCCCCCCAGAGGGTATGGCTTTAAGCTTTTGTGTTATTCGTAAAAAATGTAAGTTGAAAAGAACTATAGTTAGTGGGGAAAAAATGAGAAATCTAGACTTATGGGTGGTATTTTTCTGGGATGGAATAGATTGGTTAGAAGAGTTCTTGTGAAAATGTCTGGAACAGCAGCTCAGATAGTAAGTAAAACTTGATGACAGAGGAAGGCTGACTCCCACCTGAAGTTTACAGACATGGGAGAATACCTTAGTTTAGTTTTGTTCTTGTTAGTCCATTGGAACTTCCACAAGGAAGAATCTGTTACCATTAATATTAATTTTATACTAGCTAAAAATATGCTAGGTACTTCAAAGGAGCCAAGAAAGATATTGTTTTACCCTCAGAGGATTGACAGTATATGTCAGTATATTGACAGGCTTTGTCATTTCGAAATCAGAACCGTCATTTTGAAACAGCTTAAACCCCATTCAGTTAGAAATGGCTGTTATTTCAAAACGGTTATTTCTAAATAACGCCATTTGGACATGTTGTTTCGAAACAACACCATTGTTTCGAAACAACATGTCCAAACGGCCTTATTTTAAAATAACCATTTTGAAATAACAGCTGTTTCAAAAGCAGGCTTTCCCTTAATTTGAATTAACTTATTTCTAAATAAGGACTTTATTTCGAAATCATGATGTATGTGGACATAGCCTTGTTGTCAGAGAGCTGCAATTATTGCTCTTGCATACTAATGTAGAGTAGCAAAAGAGCCAAACACCAATTTTTATTATGCAACAACAACTAGGAATCACCTGAAAGAGGTTTTTTTTAGCAGTTTGAGTTTAATTCTTTACACTCCTTTGTTAGAGCACTGTAGCACATAAAGATTCAGGGATAGTATTGGGGAAGTAAAATAGTTTCTGTTAATTCGATGACCTGACTGGTGAGGAGGTCCAACTGAAATTTATTACCGTGGGATAATTTGACACTTGTAAGGAGAGAGGCATTTGGGGCCTTATATATACTTGGTGATTGCACCCTTCTTGTGGGAGTTTTTTGGGAGAGGGTTCCAAGAGACAGTAAGTATAGGGAGATTGTTTGTTAAGCAGTGATAACCCTAAAATCAGCTTACCATGTATAGTTTATTTTACAGGTGAGAATCTGAGTGGGGTATATTTATTTCTTTTTGACTTTTAGAAGGTGAATTTTTTAAAAGATTACACAAAATTAAGGTTTGGGTTTTTTTTTTCAGAACTATGGTTCTGTGTGATAGTCTATGAAACTTTAGTAGGGCAAACTTTTAAGTGTTCTCTTAAAACCGTGTTGCAGGGACAATTTACCCTCTGATAGTTCTTAGCATACTATGGAGGATTCAAGCTACTGTTTTAGTTTAATTTTGTATATTTGTGCAGCAGATGTCGACAAGAGGGCACACTAACAATCTGGACTAAGCTGATTTGGTTTTTATCTTTGGTGGTCTCTTCTTTCTATTTTTTAAAAAAGTCTTTATATGCTAACCCCAAAAAAGTTGCTCCTCCAGGTTTCATCTTCCCTATGGAAGACTTCACATATGAATACTGTAATCACTGACCCAATCTGGCCCAAATCCCTGTGTTGTGTAGTATTAGCACCTCTGAATATTCATTTACAATATTATGCCCTCAAATTTATCCTTCTAGTATTTGTTCATTATCAGATATATTGTGGTTCCCAGGTTGAGGAGATTTGTGCTTTACACATGCACTGACTCAGTCCATTAAGAAACAAGTATCTGTAACAACAAAACAATCTGTAGTAGTTACAGATACTTGGAAAAAATATTAGTGCTGTGAAGAATTACATACAGAAATAAAAAAGTAGTACAAGTAGTTAACAGTTTTTGTCAGAAACATCGAGTATTTGAAGAAAAGATAGATAACACACTACACTGCCTATACTTAAAACTTTCTGTTTAAAGCTCAGCTTTGAACATGCTCCTCCCTAACCTAACTCAGATGCATATAAGTGAGAGCTAGGAAAAGTTAATCTTTGTCATGTCTGATCAGTCTAATCTATTCAGAGGATAGTGATGAATCTTTGACTCCACTATCTTAAGGTTCTTTTCCCCACTCTATAGCAATAAAAGGACAGTGCAATTTTAGAGTCTCCAGTTACTGTACTACTGAAAACAGAAGATAACTATAGTATTTCCAGATGGACAGTTGTGTTAGTCTATTTCAGCAAATAAACAAGGAGTCCTGTGGTACTTTGAAAGTCTTTAAAAGTGCCACAGATGCTAACTAATTACCCATAGAAGGGTTTGTCAACCAATGTAAGATATACAGTGAAGTTAAATGAGGTAGGTTTTTGTTCTGGGTTCCATTCTTAGCCTTGGTCTACACTGACAACAAAGTTCAACATATTGCTGCTTCCCATGACATTCTGCAGCCTGTGTCTCCACTGTCACAGCAATACATTTGGGGAAAAAATGGAGCTAATGAGTCTGCTACCCATGCTGCCTAAGAAAAGTTTGTACTTTAGTTCAACATATAGAAGATGGCTCAGACCTTAGGCTAGAAGCCTTAGTTCAAGACCAGAATACTTAGGCTAGTTCAACCCCTGCTGGTGACTCATATCAGATATATCATTTATAGATATCTGGAGTTTAAATGGGAAAATAAATCTGAATCAGTCATTTCCCTAATGTCTTTGTCTCCAAATCAGATTTTTGCCAATTAATATGACATCCTGATAGCCTTCAGTCTTCTATAATTATTTTATGACCACAGATATCAATAGCAAGGGGGTCTTATTAAAAACAAGTGTCAAACATATGACCACCAGCTTCCTCCCATCCGGCTCACTGCTCTTGCCATTCTCAAAGGCTGTGTCCACACACAGACAGTTAAATCAGTTTAACTTAAATCAATTTAATTAAGTCTCTATAAAAATCATTAAATCGATTTAACAGGTCCACACCAGAAAGTCAAATCGAACTAGCATGTCCAGGGACAGGACTTGCTAGTTCGATTTAGGAGAGGGGCTCCATGAGAGGTGTGGCAAGATAGCCCCTTACAAGGGCCATGCCCCCACCCAATAGATGAATAGAGAAAGGCACCCCGGGAAGGAGAAGGGAAAAAGCATTAAATCAAAACAACCAATAAATCAAAATAACACATCAACACTGTATTATTTCAATATAACAGTTGTGATCCAAGCGTTGTTTTGATTTGAAACTACTATTGAATGGATCTAACCTTCCTTGTTTCGATATGACGGAGCTCGTCATTTCAAAACAAGAAACCGTTATGTGGACCAAAGCTTTTGTAAATCGAAATAACCAGCATTAGTTCCATTTAAAACCTGTGTGTGGACATACCCAAAGTGATTTAGCCCACCACTGCCTGTCTGCAGTGAGTTCAAAGTTAGACGGGCTCAGGCATAAATACATTGAGCCACTGCCCCCTCATGCTATCAAGCAGTAGCTGTTCATACAGCTGCCACAGCTCTCACCAAACCCCACAGCTGGTGCCTATAGGGCCCTACTGAGTCCCAGGCTCAGGGAAGTATCTGCTTCTCCCTGCCTACCCTTGTTTTTAGCCACTGGATATCATCTGCAAGTTCAGTGAACCATCTCTTTTCTGTATTCCCTACGTTCATTCCATCCTGCTCCTGAGGAGTCCACAATAATCAGTGCAAGGACAAACTTCCTGAGTGGTTGGCATAGAGGGAGAATGGGGGGAAAATCCACGGGGGGGTGGATGGGAGAAGAGACAGAGTGGGAGGAGGAATATCCATAATGGAGAACAACAGAAAGAGGACCCAAATTCCCAAAAAGAGAACGAAGAGAGAATCCCTAACTGGTACATACTTTTAGAATATCACTAAGGATGACCCTAACCTCTCCAAATTGTTGTATTTTTTTGTTCTGTGACAAAATGAAAGAAACAGGTGGGCATCTTCTTTTCTTGTCTAGTGTTGGCTGGCAGGGAAGTTCACTTGTTTACCGTCATAGCTTTTGAGTTGCACTGTTATCCAGTTAATCAAAACATTTTTATGCAAAGCCAAAAACTTTTACCAACCCAAGTACATTGCCTCAATTTAGTCACATAATTAGGTGAAATATTCCTATTTATTTAAAGTCAAACACAATATATGTTTGGTGTTTTCCAGATGAATATTTCTGTTTGATAGTTTTGCCATGCTCACAACTTGTCTTTTATACTTGCATTTAATACTGAATAAAACAGTAAATAATAGTATTTAGTGACTTTTTTATATCTATGGATCTTGGAAAGTGACTGAGCCTTACCTTCTTTTTGCAAGAGGGCAACCTTGACATGTCACTCTGCCTGATGCAAACTTCTGATGGAAGATTTGTTTACCAAGAAGGAAAGATAGATAAAATAACTTGTCCAAAGACTAAAATGCAATCAATGGCAGAGCCAGGCCAAATTTCCATTTAGCCACATAATAGATTTAAGCAATGACTACAGAACATCAACATAGTAAAATATGCCCAATCTGACAAAAAATTGCCAGTTTTAGATATGAAACACAGGTGCAATATACAAATAAGTTCTACATAATTTTGGAGGATGATTACTGCTTATGGTGTGGGCAAATTGGCACCATGGCAATGAAAAATTAAGGTTAATAGAATGACATTTATATAGCACCCATTTTGGATTATCCATAAAGCACAGCATTCAGTTTTGCATTACAGATTGACATGTGAAATACTGCAGATTTTGCCTCTATTATACAAAACAATTAGAATGGATGGCACTCAGCCATAACAGAAATATGCCAAGTAGAAAAATAAAAGAGAAGGAAAGCTAAAAATAAAGGCAATAGGAGAAAGGAGGAGAAACACTTCCATGTAATATTCATATTCCTAAATAATCAGGAAATTTAGTTACTCCCAAAGGCATCTGACACTTTGTGATGTATTAAAATATTTACCAATATAGTACTATAAGCCTTTTTTGCAATACTGTACAGGAGCAATTGCATCCACTGATTTCACATCCTTATAGGCTAACAGCAGATGGAGCCATTTGCTAATTTTTGGAAAACTTTTCTTTGGTTGTAGCTTGGCTGATCTAGTGAATGTCTTCTGCATTCCTTTCAGGTGGCCTGATAAGCATTAGCAGTATTTTATACTAGAAACTAAGAAGTAGGAGGGGAAACATACTGGTATCTTCTCAGTACTGAAAAAATATTTCCTTTGTGAATTCATGTATATACAAGTCTTTAATAAAGTCTAGAAAGGCCTCATCCAACTCTTTTTGAAGCCAATGGAATTCTTTCTACAGCCTAACAAGAACTGACACAGACCCTAACTGTGAATGAGATCTCAGTGATAACTTTGGTAAATGTATTTTTGTTAAATAGGTGTCTTATTAATTCACGTGAAGAACCATATTTTATCCATACTCGTAATATAGCTACATTTTATGGTAAACATGAAGGATCAAATTTCACCTGAGGTCTAACTTCTAGAGTATGCCCACACGAGAGTTTTATATCAAAACAACAGCCATTGTTTTGAATTAAAACTTGTTAGGTCCAGACGATGTTTTATTTCGAAAGGACTGGACTCTGTCCTTTCGAAATAAGGGCAGTTATTTCGAAACCGCTAAACCGCCTCTGGGATCAAAATAACCCTTGTTTCGAAAGAGTTGTTTCGAAACAATGTGGTTAGGACACGTTGTTTCAAAACAGGAGTTAGACCTTCCTCCCAGGGTGCATGGCTCCCTGGGAGGAAGTCCCATCCCCCTTCAGCACCCTGGCTAGGTAAGGCGGAGGGGGGTGCAGGAGGGTGGTGGGTCCCAGCCGCTCTGCCAGCTTTCCCAGCTTCAGGCTCCAGTCCGCAGCCAGGGGTACCCCCAGCTTCCCTCGGCAGAGTGGTGGGAGCGGGACCGGCTCACCCTGCAGTGGGGCAAGCAGGTCCCGCTCCCGCCACCCCGCAGGAGCTGCAGCAACCCCATGGCTCCAGCGGGGCAAGCGGGGGGGAGCCACGGTCCCTTCTGACTGCCTGCTTGCCCTGCCTTGGTGGCAGGCGGGTAGCCCAGATTGCGGAGCAGAGCCAGGGTCTCCCCGAGCCCTGACACTCCCCCACCCACTTCAGTGGGACAAGCAGGCAGTCAGAGGGGACCCTGGCTCCCCCACCGCTTTTCTGGCTCTGGCTGCAAGCTGAGAGCCAGAGATTACCATGGCTACCCAACCTGCTTGCCCCACTGCCGCAGTGGTGGGGCAAGTGTGTTAGCAAGCTGCATTCCCCTCTGGCTCCCAGCTTGCAGCCAAGCTAGAAAAGCTGGCAGGGAAGCCGAGGTCCCCTCTGACTGCCCCTTGGCCTGCCATTGCCGCAGCGGGGCAAGGGGGTGGGGGAGCCACAGCCCCCCTGGCTGCTGGCAAGCCCCTTTTGCCCAGCCAGCTGGCTGGGGGACCTGCCCCCCCTCCCTTCCGCTTTCTCCCCTGCCTGGCTCTCCAGGTGAGAGCCAGGCAGGGGATTGGGTGGCAACATAGCCCTGCCAGGGGGCCATGTTGCCACCTCCCAGGGTGCCCCTCTCAGGGAATCGAAATAGCATGTCCACACACAGGGCTTATTTCAATTTTTTTTTTTAATTTGAAGTACGTCATTTCAAAATAAGGTTTTTATTTTGAAATTAGTCATTTTGAAATGACTTATTTCGAAATAGAACTTTGCTTGTGGACATAGCCCTATGGTTTTACATTTAAAACTGTGTTTTACATTTGGTCTGTTATGTTTTCTAGTTCAAAACATCTACCTACTAATCATCTCTTGCAGAAACTATTCTATAGGTAGTAGAAGTAAATGTGTGCCATTGTGACTGTAACCACAGAAAAAGTTGGTAAATAAAGACCTGTACCAACTTTATTTTAGCTAATCAAATCTTCTTAAAGACTGCTGTGGTGGAGAACCAATAGGAATGATTTCCAAAATTTCCTAAAGTGAAAAGAGGGCAGGGAGCAAAGCCTGATTTAAGTGATTGTAGCTTTTTAGTATCCAGTTAAGAACCTCATTAGTTCCATACTCAGTTCCATAAAAGCAGTCTCAGAGGAAATATGATTGGTCATTTTATGAAGGGGGTGAGTTTGCACATTGGTGAAACCGAAGATGTAAATAGTTAGTTACTGGTACAAGCCAGGTTGTGATGATTGTTGGGGGATATATGGGAATATTTATTATTATTATTACCATCAGTTTCTTTGTGTTGGGAATGGTAACTGGAACAATGTACTTGTGCTATGGGTATTGTGCTAAGGGAAACAATTATTTTATTGCTTCTACTTTTAAACAATGCTTCTAGTTTTCATCTCTTTGTTTAATTAGGAGATATGACTTTTAAAGATTGCTCTTCTTTGGGGGGAGGGGGATGGGGAGAAAAAGAGTTCAGTATTTCATATGAATTCTCAGAACTGTCTGATGAACCAAGAAAAAAGAAAACTGTTACCACTGAACTTAGTTAAGTTTCTCCATGTTCTTTTTGTAGAGGATAAGTACTTATTTGATAAGGAAGACAGATTTATTCCTGGTGTGTTGGGGAATGATTAATAACTAAATGATTTTCTATTCTGGCTTTTTTAGTCCTCCAAAAAGATTTCTTATTCTGATCAAAAGTTTCCAGTAGAGCTATGGGTTCTGAAACTGATGGTCTGACCTGTGTCATTGCTTCTAGTGAGATAGAGGATATATTTATGGAGGTGGTTATATATGTGTTCTTAGTGCTTATAAAAGTTACCAAATTAACAGTAATAAAAATTGCTTTTCAGTCTTCCCACAGCATGATTAGTGTTAACACAAACTTCTCCATCACTATTCCTCAAATCTGGTTTGGAAGGACAATCTCTAGGCATGTAGGTGGCAGAGAAATTCAGTTCCTATAGAAACTAGCAAGGACCATGAGAGGTCACTGAGTCCAGTTCCCTGCACTCATGGTAGAACCAAGTACCCTTTTAAACCATCGCTCACAGGTGTTTATCTAACCTGCTCTTAAAAACTTCCAATGATGTAGATTTCACAACCTCCCTAGGCAGCTTTTTCCAGTGGTTGATCACCCTCACAGTTAAGAATTTTTTTCCTAATGTCCATCCTAAACCTCCCCTGCTGTAATTTAAGCCATTGCTTCTTGTCCTATCATTGATGGTTAAAAAGAATAATTCTTATCCCTCTTTCTCATAACAACCATTTAGGTACTTGAAAATTGTTATCATCTCCCCTCTCAGTCTCCTTTTTTTCCAGAATACACACAACCCAGCTCTTTCGATCTTCCCTCATAAATCAAGTTTTTCATACCTTTAATGTTTTTGCTGCTCTTCTCTGGACTTTCTCCAATTTGTCCACATCTTTCCTGATATGAGGCACCCAGAACGGGACATAATACTCCATTTGAGGCCTAATTAGCACCAAGTAGAGCGGAAGAATTACTTCTCATATCTTTCTTACAATACTCCTGTTTATACATCCTAGAATGGTATTTTCTTTTTTTGCAACAGTGTTACATTCTTAACTCATATTTAGCTTGTGGTCCACTATGACACCCAGATCCCTTTCTGCAACATTCCTTTCCAGGCAACTGTTGCCCGTTTTGTATGTGTGCTATGGACTGTTCTTTCCTAAGTGAAGTATTGTGCTCTTGTCTTTACTGAATTTCATTCTGTTTACCTCAGGCCATTTCACCAGTTTGTCCAAATAATTTTGAATTGTGATCCTATCCTGCAAAGCACTTGCAACCCCTCCCAGCTTGGTATTATCCACAAACTTTAGGTGTACTCCCTATGCCATCATCTAATCATTGATAAAAATATTGAATAGAACCAACTGCTGCAGGACCCTGCTAGTTATGTCCTTCCAGCATGACTTTGAACCATTGATAATTACTCTCTGGGAGTGGTTATCCAACCAGTTTTGCACTCCTCTTATAGTTGCTCCATCCAGATTCTACTTTCCTAATCTGTTAATGAGAAGGTGATGTGAGACCGTACTAGGTCTTACCAAAGTCTAAGTATACCACAACTACTGCTTCACCTCTATCCACAAGGCTTGTTACCCTGTCACAGAAAGATATCAGGTTGATTAGACATGATTTGGTCTTGACAAATACATACTGACTGTCACTTAACACCTTATTCTCTTCTAGATGTTTGCTAATGGATTTCTTAATTATTTGCTCCATTATTTTTCTTGGTATGGAGGTTAAACTGACTGGTCTGCAATTCCCTGTGTTGTCCTTAGTGCCCATCTATAAAATGGGAAATATATTTGCTCTTTTCTAATCTTCTGGGATTCTTCCAATCTTCCATGATTTTTCAAAGATAATAGCCAGTGGCTCAGATATCTTGAGTCAGCTCCTTGAGCATTTTAAAGTTCATTTCATCAGGCTCTGGTGATTGATGACCTCTAACTTGCCTAAATAATTTTCAACTTGTTCTTTCCCTATTTTATCTTCTGATCCTACTTCATTTTTACTGCCCTTTCCTACATCAGGCATCCAATTGCCGCCAACCTTCTCAGTGAAGACTGAAACAAAAAATCATTTAGTTCTCCTGCCATTTTCATATTTCTGTTGTTGTTTTTCCCTCATTGTTGAGCAATGGCCCTATGCTGTCCTTGGTCTTCCTCTTGTTTCTGATGTATCTGGAAAATGTTTTCTTGTTACCCTTTATGTCTTTAGCTAGTTCGGTTTTGTTTGTGCTTGACCTTTCTGATTTTTTTTTTCCTTCTGTATAATTTGTGGTGTTTGTTTATAGTCATCCTTTCTGGACTTTTTCTTTATTTTTAGACTATTGAAAATCTCCTGATTAAGCCAGGGTGGTCTCTTGGCATACTTCCTATCCTTCCTGTGCAGTGGAATAGTTTGTTCTTGTGGCCTTAATGTGTCTTTGAAAAACTACCAACTATTTTCTGTTTTTTTCCTTTTAGACATGCTTCCTATGGGACCCTACTTACCAGCTCTCTGAATTTGCTAAAGTCTGCCGTCTTAAAATCCATTGTCTTTATCTTGGTGTTCTCTCTACTACCATCCTTAAAGTCATAAACTCTACCATTTCATGATCACTTTCACCTAAGTTATCTTCACCTTTCAAATTTTCGGCTGGTTCCTTTCTCTGTCAAAATCAAGTCAAGAATGGCATCTCCACTAGTAGCTTTCTCTACCTTTCGAAATGAAAAATTGTCTCCAATACATTCCAAGAACTTGCTGGATAATCTGTGCCTTGCAGTGTTACTTTCCCAACAGATGTTTGGATAGTTGAAGTCCCTTATGCTATTTGGTTTATGGCTTTCTGTCAAGCCTTCAGTCAAGATGACAAATGCTATATGAATGAAAAACAAGGTGCACTTTTGCATAAATGTTTTTAAATAGCTATTTCAAGAGGGAAAACTACATGTGAAACCATTGTATTTGGAAACATTGTTCTTCCTCTTAGCTCCCAACCTAGAAACACATGTTAATCTGTTCAATCTTAGTAGCTATAAAAATGAACAGCACTTCAGTGTGGCCACAGTATATGCATGTCAAAAAATTTTAAATTTCTTAATAGTCTGTACAATGCTTACTAAATTCATCAGTCACCCCTTCTGTAATTCCACTGTAGGCAATTGTCAGTGTCGGTCCAATTTGATCCGATACTATAATTTTAACACTGTCCCTAGGGTTGCCAGCCAGCCATTACCTCTTATAGTTGCCCTTCTGCACACAATACCACAAAGCTATCTTCTCCCAACATAACCAGTTACTACAGACACCCACAACTTCTAGTGTTGAGAGGAAATAATCTGGTTAAACAGGTGTATGCAGAAGAGCAAAAGGAAGGCAGAATTAAATTTCTGTTCTATGATCTGTGGTTTATAGAGCTGGTGGGGTGGAAATTTTGGTGAATAAAAATTTTGCCAAAACAAAATTAAGGCTCAGATTGTTCATTAAATTGGACTTGAATTTGCAGATAGTGTTGCCTGGAAAAAATATTTTTTAAAAAAAGATGAAACACTGTTTTGACTATTTCAGAAAGTTTCATTTTGAGTTTTCATTTAAAATATTTTATTCTGAAAAGGACTACATTTTCCACATTACCATTTTTTCAAAAGAGCATTTCATTTCCAATTTAGTCAATTTGAAACAGAGAAGAAAAACAGAATCTAAATGTAAAACCTAAAAAAAAAATCACCAAAACCTTTTTATTGACTTAAAACATATCCAAAAACTGAAAAAGCACCTAATTCATCATTATTAAAAGACTGATTAGAAAACCAGCAATTATGTGGATTACTGAAGAAAGTAGACTTATTTTCCATTAAATTATCATTCCACATCTATACAAACACACACATTGTGAAAACCATAGCTGAATCTTGTTGCCAAATTCCTATATGAGCTATCTGTGATTAGAGATTTAGGATATGGCAGTGGAGTAGAAATTTAAGTAATTCCCTTTCACGTTGTAGCAGAGAGGTCTGCCCTTTTAAGAGCAGGTATGCTGGAACATGTAGTTCCCTGAAAGATCTGGGGAACTGTCATCCTCTGGTGCAGGTAGTGGTCACATGTACAGCTATATTCCAAAAGGGTAGCCGTGTGAGTCTAGTTCAGCAAAACGAACGAGGAGTCTAGTGGTACTTTTAAAGATTAACAAATTTATTTAATAAATTTTATTTATTTCTTTAATACATTTTTTTATTTAATATCTTTGTTAGTCTTTATAAGTGCCACCAAATTCCTTGTTTGTTTTGATGAACAGCCAAAGAGTCTTAGACAAGCTTTTATATTTACTAAGTTAATGACAATTGAAGGACACCAGGATAAAGATCACTCCCCACAGCAAAAGCCTGGATTAGGAATTTGCAAGGTGCAAGAGCTCCTTCCTGGAAAGAACCAGGAACCCGCCAGGAGGAGGTGCTTACTGAGGAGGCTGCAAAAGACAGAAGCCCTAACAGAAAGGGGTAATGCCTGGTGAGAGACTGAAAAGTGTTTGAACCTAGAGAAAGGTCTCAAAGGTCCCATTATACTCTCTTACCTGTCTCTCTTGGATAGCCTGATTTAGCAATCTGATAAAACCGGGGTGTCCTTCTGAGTTACCTTTATTGGCTTACCTAGCGCGCCTTTTTATTTTTCAGAGTGGGATTACTCCACCTCACATCATTTTGGGGAGGAAATTAGGGGAAGAGCTATTTTCCCCTGAACATTTAATTAAACTGCTGCATACAACAAACTAGTTTTTTACTAAATGGCTCTTAGATTCTACTATTGGAAACTTAGATTGCCTTTCCAGCAAATCAATTACAAACAATAGATCTGCTGGTGGATAGCCTTCAGCAGTTTTGTAGTCTTGCTATGCCTGAAAACAATAGTCTGGTACAAAAATAACCCATTTAATGCATACGTACATATGGCAAATATTATATATAAAACATATTTACTCTAAGAGCTTGCTGGAAAACTCTTGGGGTTTGTGCTATTTAAAAAAAAAAAGAGGCAAAACTCTGCAACAGAAAATTGTTTTTGGAAACTCACTGCAGATTTTCCAGAGAGGTAGCTGTGTTAGTCCATGTACAGCAAAAAAAAAAAAAAAAAAAAAAAAAAAAACCACGAGAGTCCTGTGGTACCTTGAAGGCTAAAAAATTTCTTTGGGCATAAGCTTTCATGGGCTCCAACCCGCTTTGTCAGATGCATAAAGTGGAAACTACAGTTGTGAAGTATGGAGAAAAACAAGTTTTAGCAAAGTCAATTCAGTTAGGGCAGATGGGGCCCATTCATACCAGCTGATGAGATCTAATCTGACTCTTGAGGCAGAGGTTTTGGAAAAAATAACAGCAGCAAAAACACATTTTAGTTATCCATCACTTAGGGACCGTCTAAGCCTAAAAAAAGTATACCTACCTACCTAAATTGCTGGTAACTTGATATAAGTGAGTAACCTGCTCAGGAAAAGATTGTAACTTGCTTGTGATACTTTCTGTATTTATGGGACCATTTCTGATACCTTTTCATACAAATATTTCATAATTGCAATAATCCACAGGAGTTCTGCTATGTTTGGTACCAATAGAAAGGTTGTAACTTGGTAGGAATGATCATATTGCTTATGTGTAGATGTCAGTAGAAGTTAGGAATATATTTTATATCTGTAGTTCAATTTATGTGATTCTGGGAAACTCCCCAGACTGGATGTCTACAATCACTGTCTCCTTAATAGCCCATTAAGGGAATCACAGGTACAATGGGCTTAGGGAGAAATCTGCTCAGTACGTCACCCAGACTGACCATGTGACTCAACTCCATCAACTCCATTTTGTGTTCAGTCTACAACCAACACCAACCTCCACAACTATTCATTTGTGACTGGACAAAGGACTGAGACTCACCCAAGCATTGGGGGTCTTCCAGAGGAACTGGACAAGCCTGCAAACTCCAAATTCTTCCAAGGAGGTGTTTTACATGGATTTTTAATCATGTATATGTATGTAATTCAGTTTGACCCTTTAGCTTCTCTCATAGTTTGTTTCTTTTCTTTTTATATTAAACCTTTAGTTTTAGTTACTGAAGAATTGTTTGGCAGAGTGGTATTTTGGGTAAGAGTCAAGCCTATGTTCTGTGTGATGTGGCTGGCCGTTTGGGGTCAGAAGAACCTATTTCTTTGAGATCCGGGAGCTAGTTGGGGGCCAGAGGAGCTGATGTGCACTAAAGGGGGCTGTTTTTATTTTGTTATGCTTCATGATAACTGGTGTGGAGAGTCAAAGCACGGTTTGTGGCTGATTGGGAGACAGTTTAAGTACCACCCATCAGTGTCTGGAAAGTTTGGCCCTCAGTTTTGCAGCATGCTCTGATTTTTTGCAACTTCAGTTGGTTATCTCAGGAGGCCCGGGCCACATTGCTAAAATCAAGTTTTAGTCACTACACTGTGTTTTGGGTTTTTGTTACCATACCTGTATTTTACTCTGGTTTAGTATTACTTAAATCCATATTACTATAAATTAGCTGAAGATTGACACTCAACAGACTGAAGTGTACATGATCTCTTTGGAGGCAATGAATTTCTGGGACCATACACTGGGACAGACTGGACAGTGCAGGGAGATAAGTATGGAGAATTTGGAAACAGAGTTCACTTATGGTTACCCAAAAGGCAAGGTTTAGCCTTGCACGGTCTTGAGCAGTTTCTGATAAAGCAGATAGACTGATGTGGCAGGGAACTGATGGTCAAGTCTCCAACAAAGTTTACTCTTGTGGAGTCAGAGCAATAACACTGTGGCTTACAGTTCTGGTTGTCCCAAGCAGAACATTACAGTAGCATAGTATGCCTTTAGAATGTCAAATAATTGATGAAGGCTCACAGAAAGGCCTGTTTGTTCCTTTACACCCATATGTAATCCTTGTTTTGGGTTAAAAGAAATAACAGCATCCACTCACGTCAACAGGAACTCTAAACCACACCCCACATAACACATTAGTTATTTATACTATACACCAGGTAATGGCCTCTGTCTGTCTGCAAGCCTCTCTCTGTTGATGCAGGCCAGTTTTTCCTGGGGCTTACTGCAATTACTTTTTTACACATTCCTGGCAATTTTGCTGCAAAAGCAGTAAGCTATGCATATCTTGGCAATTAGACTTTGGCTGCCTTTTATTCCTAAAATGAATTTAGTGTTTATAAAAAGTGCTAAATAGATAGTCCTCAACAGGGAACTGCTTGTGCTATACCTGTTCACTTTCCCACAGGCAATACAGCCTTCCCCACACTGCTCCACTAACATTAGCTAGTTCTGTTTTACAAGAGCCAGCCCTGTCAGGTAAGATATTTTAACTCTAATCTCATTTAGTCCTTAGTGGGTTTTGCGTGTGCTTGTCAGCCAGGTATGTGTTACATGTAATAGGCCATTGGATAATGATAACTGAATAGTACCACTTACATGGGCAGGATTCAAACTAATGATCTAGATTCTCTCTCCTATTACCAACTCTGTCAGCCATCCAATGTATTCCTATTTTCCATCTGTTTATTCCTATTTTATTCCTATTTCCATCTATTTATTCCTATTTTCAGATCTTCATTCTGTTTCTACAAATGCTGTAATTCCTCCAGTCCCAGTATGACTAAGTCCCTAATAAACCTTGAAATCGAGTGCAGAAAATATGAGATTTCAGGGCTAAAAGCTGCCCAAATCTGTACACAACAGACAGGAGTTGTGCTCATGCATCTAGGCAGTAAACTTTGTGGGTCTCATGGCCTGATTTCTAAGTGTTCCTATTGACTTTCTTGGATTGGTTTAATGCTGTTATCTGAGTCCCTTGTTATACTCACAAGGGCCCATAAACATATCATATAAACCATCATATCTATTAAGGGTATTTGGAAGGTCAGTCCCCCCTCCTCCTCCAGCTGTTTCACTGAAACAAATCCATTGAACCATTGGCATTTTTCACCAAATGAAGCCTTTTCACCTCATTTTATTTTGATGACAGCCCTTATCTAGTAACCACCGTTTATACTAACAACAGTCCTTTTCCACCACATGCTTCAGTTGTTAAGAACAGCCACTTTTATTGATACAGGACAAGTTGCTGGGAATTTTACTCAGCCATCTCACTCAAGTGTATCTTTCTCCAAAATACATCAGCCCTGTCTTTCTTATTTGTACTTTCTTATTCAATGAGATTTAAGTATCTGAAAATTGAACTTTCCCTCCAAAATTTGACCTGTTTCATTTATGTATTCGTATGCAGGAGGTGGGAATGAGGGATTTCTTGTATCTTCATGACTATATATTTGCTCTTGATTTTACATACTCAAATTAACTTTATGCAAACCAAAAGTCAAATCATTCTCACACATTTCTACCTCATAATCTAGCTCCAAATTTGCAGATCAACTGTAATGGGGTCAGCACCTACCTCTCATAAGCACCCTTCTGGCTAATGGTTTCTTCAGCAATCTTCAGTGGCTCAGCCTGTTGGCTGTGTCTCACACTCTGTCTGTATGTGGAATAAACAAACAAACCATTTCCAGGGTATGCAGTCTTTGTCTTCAACCAAGGCTTCCTTCATGGAGAAACTGTCTTCCTTAACAGTCCAACAGGGCCCATTATGGTACCTTCAGTTGGTGAATACTTTTGGCAGCCCTCCCTGTGTTGAGACTTTAACCAGTACATCAGCATCCATCGCATAGCCCTTGCTTGGTCTGGGTACGTTATGGGCTCAGCTTTTTTGGTCCCAAAAGTCAATCAGTCAGCTACTTCTTAGCTCTCCCAGTCTTCAGCAACCCTCTCTGGGCTCACTCCATCATGCACTGAACTGTCCATGGTCTTTCTGCTCTGCCTGGCAGCCAGCCAGCAACCCCATCCTCTCTCCTCCAGCTCTAAGCAGCAACTGACTGGTCTGTCTCTGCTGCTAATTTTTTTTTTACATAGTCCTTCTGGCTCCTGACTGGCTGTTCCTGCATCCACACTATACTGCTTGAAGGACTTCTTTTCTGCTCTTCTCTGGCAGGACCTTCAGCACTGCAGCAGATGCTCTCTGGGTCTAACCCTCCTCCGTAACTCCAGCCCTGAAGACAAATAAGCCTAGGCTAGTTCCAAAGAGTTAGTCTACTTCAGCAAAACAAAAAAGGAGTCTGGTGACACTTTTAAAGATTAACAAATGTATTTATCGCATGAGCTTTCATGGGAGAGAATCCCACTTTGTCTTCAAGCATCTGACAAAGTGGGACTCTCTCCCACAAAAGTTTGTGACAAACCTAGTGTTGAAGGTTGTGTTGAGAAAGCAAGGGGGGGTTCCATGCCCTTTTCATAATTAGGAGCTACGGAGTGTCCCAGATGGAAGTGAGTCATAACTGGAGCGCCTGCAGAGCAGGTAAATGAGAAACAGAGATGCAGACTCAGCTCATTCCTTGTGTGTAAGAAGACTGAGAAGCTTTGGAATTTTCCCTCTTCTCCTACCACCCCTGTCTCCTTTTTTCATGTATTCAGAGAAGAAGTTTATCCTTTCTCCACCTGACAGTGGCTATGTCTACACTACAGGGCTTTATTAAGCTGGCTCAATAAGGTCTACTTTAAGCCAGCTTAAAGTAGACCTTATTAAATTGTCTTAGAGCGTCCATACTGAAAATGCCAGCAGACTGCCCATGTCCACACCAATGTTCCCTCTAAGCCGGTGATGCAGCTGAGCAACTTATGGATGCAGCTGAGCAAGTTCCTGGGCCCGGACCAGGCCCCTGAGCCACTGCCCATCAGCTCCCCAAGTGCATCCGTAACTTGCTCAGTTGCATCACCAGCTTAGAGAGGGAACATTGTATAGACATCTTTTTGTTCAAACTTTAGTAAATTAATAAAACCACAGTATTTTAGTTTAACATTTTTATTAAACAAATATGAAGCAATGATGCTGCCTATCAAGCCTCTTCTACACCTCAGTTTTTGACGCCTGTCTTTGTCACATTTCCAGAATGCATATACAGAGTCTAGGTCAGCCTTGAATCCAGCACTTAGATATGACTTGATGCGCATTAGCATGTCTAGATGAGAAACATCCAACCTGTTATGAGGCTCTGTCTTAATATTATTCATTAGACTGAAGCCACATTCAGCATCTGCACTAGATGCTTGAAACGTACCACATATATCAACCAACTGGGCCAGAAATGGGAACTTATCTTCTGTCAGTGTATAGGTGACAAACGTCTAAGAATGTGTTCAGAGTACCAGCCATTACCTTTTCCAGAACAACAAACATTTTGGTTGTCTGTAATTTCAGCTCACCTTTAGAAGATGTGAAAATACATAAAGAAAATTTGTAAGAAATTACACTGATAAGAGCTGATGATCACAGATAGCCAATACAATTCTATTATTTTTTAGAGATTCCTAATGAATGTGCCAATTCTGACTAGATCTCACTCATAGAGCTAAAAGAAGTCACCCTGATTCAGGCCTATATATTACTTGAGCTAATGTTAATTAAGGTCAATGACAGTTTTTCCACTTTACTGAAAAACTTAGATCAGGCTGCCTTCTCTCTCTGCTACAATCCCCATCTACAAGTTTTGTGTTGTTCTTGTCTGCAAGCTTTGAACTTTCCTTTACCAGCTTGCAACTGAAAACAGAGCTGTGCTAAAAATACATGGAGGGGACACCTCCTTCTAAAGCCATTGTTTACGGCACTTCGTAAAGATATCAAAATGGGAGGACACATGTAGTTTGCCTATAATGTATTGTCAGGGCCATTCAGTTGAATGTGAGCACAGGTGGGGTGTGCCTCTTGGATACCACAGAGCCAAGCATGTGTGAATACCTAGCACAGTGAAAAAACAACAAGGAGTTCTGTGGCACTTTAAGACTAACAGATTTATTATTTGCATGAGCTTTCGTGGGAGAAGATCCCACTTCCTCAGATGCTTCGAAGATGGGTGAACTTACAGAAAGGAATGAAACTAAATGCAAGGGGGTGTAAAACATAGGATCAGGTCATACACCCCCTTGC
>ML681979.1:47510206-47540924 GCA_007922195.1 Podocnemis expansa | reverse complement strand
TTTCTTTCTTTCTTTCTTTCTTTCTTTCTTTCTTTCTTTCTTTCTTTCTGTGTGCTGTTTCCCAGTGTTTGAATCTTAACAACTGCTTTGATTTGCTGTTACAGTGTGACCTGATCCTATGTCTTGCACTCCCCTTTATTTATGTCCTACCATTCTGTAAGTTCTCCCATCTTCAAGCCATCTGACAAAGTGGGATTTTCTCCCATGAAAGCTCATGCAATATAAATTTGTTAATCTTAAACAGTGCCTCAGGACTCCTTGTTTGTTTTACAACAATAGTAGGGGGGTTGGGCTGAGAAGGGGAGACTCACAGGGTCGAGTTGGATAATGGGAAAGACACACAGGATCAGGCTGAAACGGACAAAGGGAGAGACACAGGGAGTCGAGCTGGAGAAGGGGAGAGAGACACACAGGGTCATGCTGGAAAAGTGCAAGGAGAGAAACAGACAGGGCCCAACAGAGAAGGGGAGACACACGGGGTTGGGCAGCAGAAGGCAAGGGAAGAGACACAGGGGGTTGAGCAGCAGAAGGGGAAAGAGACACGCAGGGCTGTGCTGGAGTATGGGAGAAAGATATGCTGGAGAAGGGCAAGAGGAGAGAGACACGTAGGGTAGCACTGGAGAAGGTGAGAGAGATACACAGGGTCGGGCTGGAGAAAAGGAGAGACACAGGGTTGGGCTGGAGAAGAGGAGCGATGAGGGATCAGACTGAGAAGGGGAAAGATGCTGGATCAGGCTGGGAGAAGGAGAGAGATGCGGGGTCAGGCTGAGAAGGGAGGTGATGCGGTGTCAGGCTGAGAATGGCGGGAGATGCCGGGTTGAGCCAAGAAAGTGGGGAGATGCCAGATCAGGTTGGGGAACATGGGGAGTTTGGATCTGGTGCACATAGCTAGGAGCATTCCCAGCTGTGTTGTGCCTTCTCTCCAGCCCCCAGCCCCATGTTTTCTATAGTTAGGAGGCCAATTAAGTCAACTTAGGGCAACTCCTGGGCCACATTGCCTTATGTTGACTTAATAAAGTCAACTTAATGGTAAAGTCAACTTTAGTGACCAGGCAAGTTTACTTTGCTGGCTGGCAGTGTGGCCTGGGCTTTATGTAACTCGACTTAAGGGCCCTTAAGTCGACTTAAAGCTGCAGTGTAGACATGGCCAGTGTAATTTCATAGACGTCAGCCAGAGATACATGCCTTAGTCTCTGATGAGCAATTAAGTCTGCCCATTATGTCGCCCCATTGTGAAGGTCCTGTCCTCAACATCCTTTTGGAATGTCAGAAAAACATT
The DNA here is from genome assembly GCA_007922195.1 of Podocnemis expansa. Lineage (NCBI taxonomy): Eukaryota > Metazoa > Chordata > Testudines > Podocnemididae > Podocnemis > Podocnemis expansa. Next base: position 47,539,645 of record ML681979.1, on the reverse strand, counting down.
TCCTTCACTGTTATCTCCAGATTTTCCAATACTACATATAGCAGTTGAAAGTTACCTTCTATGAAGAAGTTCAGGCAAGGCTGGATGGCCTCACAAGTACCCTACAGCCATTGCTGTGTGAGAAGGGAAATACTTCAGAATTTCATGTTGTCTGGCCATGGAGTCACAGACGTCCTGAAGACCATGAATCATGAGGTGAGATATGCCCTTAAAGAAGTAAGGCTATGTTCACACACAGGGGTTATTTCGATACAAGTTGTTTCGAAACAACTTGTATCGAAATAAGGCGTTATTTTGAAATAAGTTAATTTGAATCAAGGAAAAAATCTCAAAGTGAAATAGCATGTTCGGACAACAGTTATTTTGAAACGAGTCACCGTCATTTCAAAATAACATGTTCAGACAGGATTGTTTTGAAAAAATCGTTTTGAAACAACGTTGTTTCATCACCAAATGGGTTTAAATTGTTTCGAAACAACGCTGTTGTTTCGAAACAACGGAACCCGTTGTTTCAAAACAAAGGGAAGGCGTGTGAACATGGCATTTCTTATTTCGAAACAACCTCTGTTGTCTTGAAATAAGACTGCTGTGTGAACACACCCTAAGCGTTCATCATGCCACATTCTGAAGTTTGATACTGTATACTGTTAGGATATATACAAATAATCGTTTGCTACCTAGGCGAGCAGTTAGATCTCAACCACTGTGTTGCAACACAGTGGCTAAGTGTAATCAGCCTGGCCTATATCAATGGGACAGCAATGGACCTACTGCACATTAAGTAGAGGGTGCAGTCCAAACTAACTGGGTAACACCTGTACTTGACATTTCAGAACCGTTGGACCCACGAGCTTCAGTCTCAGCTAGTCATGCCCCAATGCAACCAGCAAGCAGTGCTAAGGATGGCCCATGACATCCCAGCCTTGGGCCATTTCAGGCAGAAGAAGGCCTTGGTCCAAGTCCTGGCCAGGTTCTTCTGCCTGGGGTACACCACAGTGTCAAAAACTATTTCATCTCCTACACAGTCCCAACTGTGGAGGCCACATGCATCCCAAAAGTCCACTGGCCTCTTGCCTGTAATGGGGATATTCTTCAAGAGGGTTGCCCTGGACCTGATGGGACCCCTTGCTAAGAGTGCAGCCAAGTATTGCTATATTTTAATAATAATGAACTATGCCATGCACTTTCCAAGACTGTCCCACTGCTTTACGCTACCACTCAGTACATCACGGATGAACTCATGTAGATTGTGGCTCAGGTGGGCTTAGCCAGGAAGACTGTATGGGACCAAGGGAGGAACTTCTCCTACCATCTACTATGTGAAGTATGTAGCCTCCTAGGTATCTAGGTATCCATCTACCAACCCCGGATGGTGGTCCTGGTGGAACATTTGCTCACATCCAAGAGGTATCACAAGTCTCCAGCCAGTTCTCCCCATTAAAATTGTTCTACAGATGCCAGTCATGGGGACTGCTGAACTTAATGCAGTGGACTTGGGAGCAAACCCACTCTTGGACCCACCATCTCGTCCAGTACATCATGGAACCCAAGGCCATCCCTAGTAGGGTGTGGGGCCCCAGGGAAATCGCCCTCTGTGGGGTCCCCACTCACCCCCCCTGCACTGGGGGGGTGGGGCCAGCTGGCCCAGGGGAGGGGCAGGCCCCTGCACCTGCCATCCCAAGCCAGGGACCGGGAGAGCCAGCCAAAAGTGTGGCCCAGTTCGACCCTGCTGGTCCCCTCCCCCCCCGCCACACTGCTTTCGGCTCTGTGCCAGAGCAGCAGGAAGGAGGCTGGAGGCAGTGCAGCCAGGGCGGGAGGTAGCGATACTGGCTCCGCACTGCCTCCTGCCTCCTCCCCGCTGCTCCAGCACAGAGCCGAGAGAAGCGCAGGTGGGGGGAGGGTGTCCTTTTGGCCAGCTCACCTGGCCCCCAGCATGGGGGGACAGCGGTGCAGGCCCTGCAGGCCCCCACAAAGTGCGGGGCCCTGGGTGGCTGTCCCAGTCTCCCTACCCTAGGGGCAGCACTGATGGAATCTGATCCAGACTAGGACCCTCATGAGAGAAGATGTGAAGGCTGCCCAGCGGACCCAGGCAAGAGCTTACAACTGGGGAGCCCTAGCATGGACCTTTGAGCTGGGGCACGAGGTCCTAATCTTACTCCCCTCAGAATAGTCCAAGTTATTGTCTCAGTGACAAAGTCTATAGGAGGTAACCATCATCACTTACAAGATCTGTCTGTCAGACTGACAGAAAAAGTGCCAGGCCTACCATATAAACTCTTGAAGACCTGGCACGAATGGGACGGGCTGCTGATTGCCCCACATCCCAATAGCCTGGGGTTCCTACTATGGCTGAACCACAGGAACTCCTGCTTGGGGGGACACCCTCACTATAGGCTGTACAAATCAGTAATAACAAATGCGGCAGTTGCTATTGTATCTCTGTTTACTGAACTGATGACACATCCAGTCATAAATCCCTGTTGTTATAACTGGCCATTAATTGATACAACAGCTGCTATGCATGGCTACTAAAGCTTAGGATGAAGGCACTTTGTTTGTCCCAAATTGAATGGTAAATGTATCGTGACTCTTTTCTAAGCAGTGCTTGCTCTCTCTGGTATAAACTAGCAGGGAAGAGTATGAATGGCTTGGAAAAGAGCTAGTTCACATCTTACTGCAATTATCACTGCAGATAACAGGTTTAAAAGTCTTAAACTGCTAAATAAACACAATCAATAAATAAGAGATGCTCATTAAATCACATAAAATACATATTTTATACAAAAACGTTAAAAGGGCATTAAGCTTGAAACATCAAGCACTCAAAAGTTTGGAAAAGCCACTAAATATGGCTTCAGGTGCAACTTTAGTTCAATTCCCTGGTGTGTATGCATTATTATACTACGCTTAATGATATGATCGCATAGGATTTGTTCCACAGGGCCCCTGCCTCTTTTGGTGCATGGAATGGACAGTGCTCATTGAATGAGCAGCTATTCAGTATTTTTGTTTTCTCCTTATTGTTCAATTTGTGGCCTAGAGCTTTTTTACTGCACAGTGTACAATACCTGCTGTGAAGATAGAATTTTTAATTACTGCAAGGGCTTTTCTATGCCACTCATCAGTACAGTATCTGAGTGCTTCACAAACATTCATTTGTTTTCATATCATCTGTGTGAGGAGAGAGGGTATTATCCCCATTATACAGACAGGAAAAAGAGGCATTGAGTTATCAATATCCATCGCGTACGCTAACAGTACTTAGCATTATATAACACTTTCTACATTCAGAGCAGAGCTCCCACTGACTTTATTTGCAGCTGAGTGCACTCAGCATTTCTAAAAATCAGACCCCAGGGTCTTGAGCTGGGCACCTGAAAAGGAGGAGTACACAATTAATGACCATATGATTAAAATCTGGTTTAGGTGATTTGCCCAAAATCATGTATAAACACAGTGTCAGAGACAGACTGTAGTTCTCCAGGATCCATTCCATTGCCTGACCCACACAATCATACTTTCTTTTTTCTGGAATCCTCTGCCTGATTCACTATTGCAAAAAACAATTCCTGATCCTGGCACACTCCATCTGTGTCCCCATAAAGTTGCAGGACCTTCTCATAAACTTCCTCCTATAATTGGCCAAGTTTGCCATCCATCATTCAGGAGGAAAAAACTAGGTAGGAGAGTGTGGGGTAGAGGAGAAGGTAACCTGTGACTATAGGGCCTTCTTGTCCCTCCACCACCATCCAACCAGACTGGGCTGGAGGGCAATGGGGTTCCTGTCCCCTGGCTGGGAACAGGGACCACGGCGTGCTGCTGGAGTCCTGCTAGCCAGTGCTGGGATGGGATATCTGCGTGCAGCTGGAGCCCCAGTAGCCAGTGCAGGGACAGGATCTCCACATGTGGCTGGAGCCCCGCTAGCTGCATGTGAGATTGGAACTCCCACGTATGGCTGGAACCCCACTAGCCGGTGCAGGAATGGCACTGCAACACGTGGCTGGAGCCCCGCTAGCCAGTGCGGGGACAGGATCCCTACATGTGGCCAGCAGAGTTCCTGTCCCCACACCGACAAGCAGGGCTCCAGCCCAGCATGGGGATCCCTTCCCTGCACCGGCAAACCAGGCTCCAGCCCGGCACAGGGTCCCTTCCCCATGTGGGGCAGCACTGCTGGAGGCAGGTGGAGGGAATGCCTTCTCCCCCTGCCTGCCCAGTGGAAAACATCCCCTTCTAGACTCTAGCCTTCTGAGCCTGGCATGGGGAAAGGCATCCCCTGCCCAGCTCTAGCTGCACCACAGCTAGAGCTGGGCAGGGGATGCTTTTCCCTGTGCTGGGCTCAGAGGGCTGGATCCTGGCAGGGGATTGGGTGGTGGCATGGCCCTTCTTGGGGGCCATGTTGCCACACCTCCTGTGGTGCCCCTCCTCCAATTCGAATTAACATGTCCAGTCCATGGACATGCTAGTTTGAATTGGAGTTTCTAGTATGGCCATGTTAATTCGAATTGACTGAATTTGAACTAATAATTATTAGTTCGAATTGATGAGTTCGAATTCAGCTAATTTGAATTAACACTCTACGTGTAGACATACCCTTTGTGACTGCAGTTATGACTATTTACTTTAATAAAGACATTCCATTTATGAAAGACTATGATTCCATATATTACAGTGGACAAAAGCAAAGCAGGGAGACTTGGACAGACAGGGCACTGAGTGCATTTCCAAATATTTTCTATCATGTGGAGGAGAATGCAACAGAAAACAGAATACAGTTAAACCTGATAGTAAGAAACAGAGAGGAGATATGACCAAAGCCAGTGTCCTAAAACAGAGAACAGAGACTACTTTTGAACAAATAAAAAGTCTGGCTATCCTGAGGTTGGTATTCACAACTGATTGGGAGGGAGTGTGCCCACTGAAGCCTGCTGTGTCAGCATCCCCTAATACGCCTGACATACTTTCAATACTGAACACACCATTTTCATAGTATTTAGCCCTAAATAGTATCTTATAAGGTACTGAGTGAAAGTTAGTGTCATGCCGATCACTAATATCATTGTGAATTGTATGCACTGATATTTTATAAGTTATGTGTATATAGGGGAAATGTATCCTGAGAGTCTATGTCAACATGTGAGTCACAAGAGACACAGATTTTCTCTTAGGTCAGGAATGTCTGTCCAGCTAGAAAACCGACATATAAATTAAGTAATACATTGTTTCACAATGAACCTCCCATCACTGAAGTTGAAGTTCCAAACTCTTCAACTAAGGAAAAAAATCCTCAATGTTATCCAGAGAAAAAACTGAGGTGTGATTTCCTAAAAACCATTATTCATTTTTAGATGGCAAAGACATCTGACAGGACAGGAAAGAAAAGATCCTTTGTGTCCGGCACTTACACGGAGAGCCATCATCCTTCAGATAAACATCAGAAAGCGTTAATTTCTGTTATAGAGTTTCAACACAGAGGGAATATTAACGATTTGTATTTTGAAGTCTATAAATCCAGGATTTTATATGTAATGATTTCTAAGAGGCAAGTTGGCTAACATGATCAAACTTATGTGATTCTGCCACTGGGTCAGAGCCTTCATCTGTCAGTCAAATATTGATCTTCTTTTCATGATAACTATTTTATTCAAATATTTCACTGTGCCAGAACACTGAAAGTAAACATAGGTATTGTAATTAAAAGCTATGTGACATAGTATATCACAGTTATGTAAATACAGGTACTTATGTGTGTTTATTTTCTTTTCTACATGTGGTGCATATTGTTGGTACTGTAAGTCACTGTCGTTTTTATGAATTTGGATTTCTGAACAATATTATTTCAAGCCCCATGCAAAATATTAATGGCTTGTTATAAGCTCTGTGTCCAACTATATCTTAATATAATAGTACTAAGGACAATGCAGAATTAATATAAAAAAATCAAAGATTACTTTCTTGAAGAATGAAGTCTACAGCAAACATTTTTACTCAGCTTTTAAGTTATTTCTTAGACATGAATGGAATAGAGTCTTAGCATAGCTCCCATTGCCATTTTGACAATTTTTTTATCATTCTGGCTATAAGAAAACCAATATTAAAATAATTAATAACTCCCTTAGAGATGGTCTTACAGAAATGGATTAAATGGTCAGTCAGATTCAGTGGCTTCTTGTGTTGTGGAATTGAGTATGGCATATCTGCCAAGAGTCATTGCAACATATTCAAAAGCATGTTATTACTCTCCTGTTAGGTCTTGAGGACAGACTAGTGTTCAGCTGGTTTTATCTAGTCCATCTTTCTATTTATATTATGTTAGTACTTAAAACTTCTCTCTCAGTAAGTTTTGTTTTCATCATCCAAAATTGTAGAATGAAAGTAATTTGAATCCTTTTGAGGCTCATTATTTCTAACATTTCATACAGACTTTTGTTAGGCCAGAAAGGTTACAAATAAATTCAAGTCTACATCTTTTGGCTCAGTTGAAATAAAAGTCTTAAATTGACTTGTAATGTTTGGACCTCATAATGCAGACTAAAATTAAACACAAATAGGCATAAATCCTTGCTGGTTGGCTTTAGACTTGTCAGCAGCAGAGGATTGATTTATTGGAAAGTATGGACTTGACTAAAAATGAATTCTTATTTGTGTCAGTTTACTGTATTATGGTTATGTCACAGTTTCAGGGTTAACTGGTCTTTCTTGAAGGGCACCCACTTAAGGCTTTAGTTTTCCCAGCTATTGCTTGTTTTGAGGCTGTGAACTGCATCTCTCTCTCTAGAGCAGAGGTTTAGCCCAGCAGTCCCACTGCACCTGACTGCATTTATCCAGGTCTGAGACAGTTACATTACCTGTCCTGTGGTTAATTCTTTCTCCAGGGGCTATAAACAACTTAGACCAGGATGGTTTGCCCCCTTGGTGACTAAAAGACCCTGCAACTAGACAACCCTGATACTAAAAATGGACACTTTTGTTAGAGAATAAGCTGCTGATGCCCTGTGAAGGGCAGAAGGTGGGAGTTGAGGGATACTCAGAAAACAGAAATCTGTGTAGAAATAGCTGGCTTGAAGCAGCAGAAACTGCAAGGTGCAAGAGTGGTTCTTAGAGAGACACTGAACCATGTCCTGAGTAAGGGGGAAAGGGCTGGGAAAAAATTCAGTTAAATGGAGAGAGACACACTGAACAGGAGCTGGGGTCTGGAGGACCAGTGTGTATCTGATACAGGGCTGAATTAAGGGGCCTTGGGGTCCTGTCCCTCACCAGTGCCCCACCCACCCCCTGGGACCTTGTCCTCCCAATAGTCCCCATCCCACCTGTGGACAAGCCAGCTCTGGGGAGGTGGGGTGCCTGGGGCCAGAGGCCCCTCTCTGTGCCTGCACTGGCCCCAGCCCCTCTCCAGCCAGTCTGCCCCTGGGGACAGCGGGGCCAAATGTCATGCAAAGGGCTTCCAGTCTTGCCCTCCAGGGCCACGGTCCCACAAAGGCCATGCTGGAGGCCTTACAGCATGCCAGCTGGCCCCACCTACAGAGTGACCACATGCCAGACCACCCTACGCCTGGAGGCAGATCAGCCAGCCCAGGAGCAAGGGATTTCCCAGCCAGGGGGCCTTTGGCACAGGCCCCATAGGCCCATGCAGTAATCCACCTTTGATCTGAGGAGTGAGTAAAATAAACCCCACTTTATTTTTTAAAATCGTCTGGTCTGTGAGCACTACAGAAAGGGAAAACAATGGCAGGAGGTTGTAGCATGATCTCTGGCCATGAAGGAGCGCTCATGGGCAGCCACTGCTACAGTTAGTCACCCAACAGTCTTCACAAAGCAAACTGCATTTATTGTTAAGTAAAAGCATTACAAAGAAAATAAGAAGTAAGAGAACCTACTCACAAACTGAAAGCTTACCACGGGTTACTCCCACCTCCAGCATCAGGTTAGTGTTAGTCTTTCAAAGTCCCAGATGAGTTTACTTCCTTGATGACCAGCTGACATGAGTCAATTTTTCTCAAAACAAGTGGAACACAGGGAAACATCTGGCAGCAGGGACTGTGGCAGGAAATGATTCTTTAAGCAGAAGCTGAGGCGAAGGAATAGAAGGTGACATCCAAAGCTTGGAATACCCCCAGCTGAAGCACTTGGGCAAAAGAGAGACTCTTTTGGTGGCTGTCTCTGTTCAAGAGCTCAGTCCACCACTCATACAAGCAGATCAGGCTGAAGAGAAAGACCTCAAGCTCACAAACTCCTTAGATCAGACTTGGGAGTGGTGCGATGCAGTTAGGATTTTACTATTTTTCAAAAAATCTCTAACTTTCTAATGCAGTGATTCTCAACCACTGACATGACGTGAAAGTGTGGCGCAGCTCAGCACCTGAGTTTTTTTCCACAAATCAGCCTGCCTCTGAAAGGTCCCTGTGCCACCAAAAGAATCCCTTGTGTGGTCTTGGAGCAGGGCCTTTAAGAGCTGCCATGTTCACACAGCAGCCACGGTGCACCTTGAGGATCCACTACCAAAACAGCTTGCGGCAGCTATTTTTTGTGGCAGTGGAAGCAACTCCTCAAGACTGCCGTTATCGAAATTACCTGTGGAGGCAGGTTTTTCTTCAGCAACAGGAACAACTAGAAAGTGTGGTGGCATGGGAGACTTTGGTCACAGGAGGACCCTTAGTGCCAATGTGCACAGGAGGGGAGCATCCATGTGTCATGAACAATTAGGAGGGCTCTAAACCATCTCACGACACTAAACAGGTTGAGAGCCCATGTTCTAGTGCTTTCAAGAGTAAAAATGACAGTTTAAAATAAAATCCTTTGTTATTCCTGTATTCTTTGCTTTTCTCCAAGGTTGTCCCTGAAAGGTTTGACACAAAACCAGAGCTCCCACAATTAAGTGAGCTCTGGGAAAATGTTTATAAGCACCTAGGGGCTCAGAAGCACTGGTTCTGGGATATAAGGCAGCTGACGATAGAGACCCACTGCCCAAGAAAGTGTCACACTTCAGGTCTGTATCTGAGACAGGCTGACCAGATAGCAAATCTGAAAAATCAGAATAGGTGGCGAGAGGGGCAAATAGGTGCAAATATGAGAAAAAGCCCGAATATATTGATTGGCCTTATAAAATTGGGACATCTGGTCACCCTAGCCTGAGAGCCTGATGACCTAGAAATAAGAACAGTGATTGTCCCATCCCAAGGGCATAGAAGGACATGGATCAAAGATTTGACTCATCTGTTGGAGCAGACAAACTCTGCATCATCAAAGGTTTTATGGCTCCACTTAGCCCTGCCCTTCTACGCCTGGAGACGTTGCAAGGGATAAAAAGGGAGAAAACCTGGCTTGTTATGTGTCTGACTGGTAACAAAAGAGGGTGGAACTCTGCCTCCCTGTACAAGGGGAGATTGACTATTATATCTTAATCAGGACAAGCCTGAAAACTGGAGCAGCCACTGTGGGAGGAGCATTGCATCCCTGACTGTTGAGAAAACTGAGAAAAACCCAGCAGGGAATGAACTCTACTCTTTGCTTGAAGAGCACTGTGGGGCCAACATCCTCCAGCCCCCTGCCAAAGAGGTGAAAGTTATAAATGAACCCAGCAAACACATGGGATAGAGACTGCCTTCTAAACCTCTGCCACAAGAGATCTGCAGTCAAAACAGGATGCCAGAAAGTGGACCTACTCCAGGCAAGCTATTACAGAGTCATTTACAACAGATTAGTGATCATCCAAAAGGAAGAGAGGGCCAGCTTGTAACAGATTTCACTTCCTTCAGATTCTCAGCAGAACCCATTTAGAGCCCAAGTGATCAGGCTTTCTGTGGAGGAATCAATTTCACAAAAAAAGGGATTAGATTTTCAATATAGCCTATGAATTCCTGTTCTACAGAGAACTGTTGTATGGGTCTGCTGTGAGTGGAGTCAGGAAGATCTGTAATGCTGACTAAACTAGAAATTCAGGAAAGTACTGTCTTGTTGGGTTGGGTAGAGGTGGGAATAATCTGGTGGAACAATAACCAAAGAAGAGTATCTTTGTTACTAGTTTACTGTCATTTTACCCCTTAACGGTGACACACCAAGAGCCATTTTTAGTTAACTTATTATCAGTTGATAAGAGCTTTCCATGAATTAACCATTATGTTATCACAAGTATCATATAAATATTTAAGAACCCGGCTTCTCATGTCAGAACATGCTGAGTTCCTAGGAGGAATAATGGTTAAGGCACCAGAACTGATCATCAGAAGACAAGTCCTATATTCTATTCCCAACTCTATCACAGACTTCTTGTGACCCTGAACAAATGATGTAATAGCTTTGAGTGAATTGCTGGCCCCACTGACTTCATTGGAGACAGAATTTCACTTTTTGTGTCTTGGTTTCCCTATTCATAGAATGGAATTAATAATGCTACAACAACATGGGATATTGAAAGGCTAAATTTCTTAATGTGTGTGAAGTGCTCAGATGCCCAGTGATGAGAGTAATAGAAAACTAAAATGAACATCACCACCAAAAAAGGCTAGTTACTCACCCTATTATTATCAATAACATTGTGACTATAGAAATAATAACCTGAGCTGAACAAATGATATATTTTAAGAAGTGTGCTATATAAAACTTGGCCTATTTGGATTTGTAAAGCTATTAAAAAAAGAGCTCTTTTTGCTTTCATTGGATGTCTCATGTGAAATGTTCTTATTCAGTTTGAGTGTCTTGAAATTTGAGAGTCTTTTTTTATGTTAAAGAAATTCCCATTAGAAAGGCTTGAAAAACATTGTGCTTTTAAAAGTTCCCAAGGGGTAGCTGTGTTAGTCTAGTTCAGTAAAACAAACAAGGAGTCCTGTGGCACTTTTAAAGACTAAAAATTTAGTTTTTGCTTGAGCTTTCATGGGCAGATCCCAGAAAGTGGTGAAAACATACACTGAAAAAAAAATGTACAGTATGTGAGGAAAAGCTAAGTCCCATGATTACATTTCACTGCATTTCGTGGTTTGTTGCAGGAATATGTGCCTGCTTCAATGGTTCTGCTCTTTTGTCTGTAGTTGCTGGTCAATAGTACCTGCTTATCCCTGCAACAAACCATGTTGCCAACTTTGCCCATGTATCTGTGTAAGGGGACTGATAGCCCCTTACTGAGACTGAAGGGGCCTTTTGATTGGCCACTCCCGCCTGGAAGCAGGACTCTGAAACAGCCAGAGGGCCAGTGGGAGAGGCCAGTGTCCCAGGATGGCCTAATTGATTGAAAGTGCCCCCACGTCCCTGAGCTGAAACTGCAGGCTGGACATGCCTGGGCAAGCCAGTGTGTGTGGGTATGGGGCCGAGCTAAGGAGGAAGCACTAAGCAGCCAGCAGCTGGGAGCCAGAGGACCCAGGAAGGGAGGCCAGGCTGAGCTGATTTGTGCACGGCAGCTGGACCAGCAGACAGCCAAGTGGATCTGAGCAGAGCAGAGCTGGAGGCAGTGACAGAGCCAGAGGTGCCTGAAGCTGGGGCAGGAGGCCAGAGAAGGAGCCCAAGGTGCTAAGCTCATCTGTGCAGCCCCACATTAGGAGGACCAGAGGAGCCCCACTGAACCGGAGCAGCAGCTGGGAGCCGGAGTTGCAGCCATCTGGAGCTGGGTGTGGTGAGCAGCTGTGGAGCAGTGAAGGGGGGCTGACACTGGGAAGAAGGGCCCTGCCCCTGGAGCTTGGGGACGTGTGGCCACAGCCGGAGCCTGCATCTGGCCCCCTGGATCATCCAGTTGCAGCCAGGCCTGGGCAGAGGGCTTGCAACGTGGAGGACAGACTGTGAGACTGTTCCTCAGGCCCCAGAGACTCTGTTTGTAGTGCTCCCACGCCAGGCAGCAGTGCTGGGGGTTTACTGTTCACCTTTTTCCACCTTTTTTTATTTTCTTATTGGGTTGTTCTTTTTATTTCTGTATGCTTAAATTAATTGTATATAGTGTATGTAGTAACTGGTGGGCCAGAAGAGTGGTCAGTGTGGTCAGCACCCCGGAGTGGGGACGCCCTAGCCCTGTCCTGAGAGACCACGATAAGAGTGGGGGTCGAGCCCCCAGAAATTCTGGGGCCCAGCCTTGTCGGGGTTACAGAGACTCCTCCAAACGGGCAATTGGGAGGTGAGCCTTTGAGGTCAGGCAGGCCTTGGGGTAAAGGAAGTGGGAGCAGGGACTCAGATCCTTTTGCTACCCACCTTCACTGGGGTGGTATACAGTCTGGGAAGTTCCCCACAAGAGCGGGTCCATCCCCCCGCTTACATCTGCACAAAAGACACCATTGTAGGATCTAATCAAACCAGATACTCCATTACGAGCTCATTCACCTGCTTATCCACCAATGTGATTTATTCTACCATGTGCCAGAAAGGCCCCCTTGCCTTATATATATGACAAACAGAGCAGGCTCTGTGCAAAAGAAAAAGTGGGCACTAAACTGACATCAGAAATCAGAACATTCAAAAACCAAAAGGAGAACACTTCAATCTCCCCAGGTGCCACTCCAGCCCCACTTGCCAGCGTAGGGAAGGAAACCTCGCTCCCCAGGTGCTGCTCCAGCCCCACTTGCCACACAATGCCAGCCAGGCACTGGGATCTCTTCCCCCCACCCCGCTGGCAAGCACAGCTGGAGCCAGACAGGGGGAATCCTGTGAGGAAAAGCACCCCCTACCCAGCTCTAGCAGCACTCCAGCTAGAGTTGGGAGGGGTGTGCTTTTCCCTGTGCACGCCTCAGAAGGCTGGAGCCCGGCAGAAGATTGGATGGTGGCATGGCCCTTCTTGGGGGCCATGTTGCCATAACTCCCATGGTGCCCCTCTTCCAATCCAAACTAGCAAGTCCTGTCCATGGACATGCTAGTTTGAACTGGTTTTCCTAGTGTGCCCATGTTAGTTCGAATTGACTGAATTCAAACTAATCATTATTAGTTCAACTTGATTAGTTCGAATTCAGTTAATTCAAACTAACGTTCTAAGTGTAGACATAGCCATTTGCTGTAATTGTCTGACCTGATGCTATGACTTACACTTCCTTGCATTTATTTTGCCCCCATTCTGTAAGTTCCCCATCTTCAAAGCATCTGATGAAGTGGGATTTTCTCCCATGAAAGGTCATGTAGTAAATAAATTTGTTAGTCTTAAAAGTGCCACAGGATTCCTTGTTTGTAATTACTGGATTTATCTTTCCTTCACATACTGTAATGTTTCTTTCATTGTAAGTTTTGTCTACTTTCTGGCTTCTGATGAAGTGGGACTTTACCCACAAAAGCTCATGAGTAAAATAAATTTGTTTGAAAGTGCCACAGGACTTCTTGTTTGTTTTACGGTGCTTTTACCTGATTCTACATACCTCTGCCCCATCAGTGTGGTAAGGGCTTAATGGTATATATGTGTAACCTTGATGGGTGCCAATGGAGATGTGCCAGTCCTTAAATGAAACATTACATTTTTGTATGGGTCTACACATATATCATATAATGGACAGATTAAGTATCTAAATAAATCTTGTTTATGGGCACTAAATTCACCACTATAAATGAGTAGAGCCAACAACCAACTTCTCTCTGTTGATATGCTAGATGAGGGCAAGAGCAGCAAGCCCCTTTTATTCACATCCAGCCAGAATCTTTCACAGGCAACAGTCTTAACTTGCCTTTTCAGGTTTCCAGGGATAGTGTTCTGGCTTCCTTTTTTTTCCACAACCTTGGTGCTCTTTGCGCACTCTGGAGCTACCAACCACCAAATTCTTTTGTCTTTTGCTTCTGAAGACCCTCCATTTTGTATCTTCACTGACTAAACTCTTTTTTCCTGCTCATACAGCTGTATAGCAAGAAATATGACAGTGCCTCCATGGAAAAGAATTTCTGCTTCACTGAATTATCATGTCCCTTATGTTTTGTAAGTCCCTAATGAAGTTCTCTGATGTGCCTGAAATTCCACTTATCCTAGGGGTAAGGGCTTAATTACATTGTCTGCAATTGCTTGCACCCACCTCTCTTGAAGGGTGGAACTTTGGTTACCATCTCCATGTCTTAGTTTCCTTCTGTAACATGGTGATTTGTTATATTCATTTTCTTAACAGTCTGGCCCAACAATCTTCTAACAAATTTCCCTGAGGCCCCTGATTCAGATTTAGCCCTAGTCAGTTATATTAAAAATCACTGAAAACCATGGCCTTTATTCATGGCTGGTAGAGAGAGAAAATTCAGCTCTGTACCAGTTTGATGCAAAACACACACACACAGTCTTTTTCCTAGTTTATTGGACTTCTGGGGGGAGAAAAAAAATCAAACAAGAAAATGCTGTGTTAGGTTTGTTTTGTTGGGGTGATAGGTGCTCAGCACTTCTCAGAATCAAGCCACATGTCTAAATATGGATTTAGGTGCCTGAATTTAGGCACCCACATTTAAAAATAATGTCTTACACATAAACTTTTGTATAGTGAGCTCCCAAAGTAGGTGGTAAACAGGCAGTCTGAAAAACTAGCTCTCAGAGTGCTGCCAGTATGTTTTTATATTTCTATTGCATGTACTTTCCTATAGTTTAACCATTGTGGTATATGAGACTTCACATATGGTTGAATTCTGTCAAATTCAGCATAATACATGTATGTATGTATTATGATTTTTTTATGGCAAACATTTACCCACAGTTAAGACACACTGATATCTGCAATAAATAAATTTATTAGACTTTAAGGGACACAGAACTCCTTGTTTGTTTTACAGATATTTTCTGTATTTATAATGGTCACTACTCTGTGCTGCCATGCTAGAACTATATTCCCATTCATTCAGTACTGACAGTGAAGAGAGATGTATTTCAATGGTTTCATACAGCAGTTTGCAGGCTGTTCAGAATTTTAGAGCATGTTTCATAATATGCAATAGATACGCATACCAATAAGGTGAGTTCCACCATACCTTTCTTCAATTAAATATGGGCTATTACTGTGTTCTTCCCTTTTAAATCCCAGATGCTGGAAGCCCTGAGAATGCTATTTTACAACCTTTTACAATGTATCATCAAAGATGCTATACCTTAGAATGACTGCAAAATGACTAAGCAGCTCTGTGCGCTTCTCCTAGATAAATAATAAAAAAAAATTGAGCAGTTAAACATGCATAATATTGTCCAACATTTGAAATACATTCTCTAAATATATGCATGCTCAGTACAGAGTACAGTAAATAATTCCTTGACCCTGAATTGGTGTACATTTACATTTCAAAACTGTGAAGAATAAATCTGACAGAGCTATTTGATCTCTACATGAAAATGGACTTCAAAGCACACAGTGTATTTCTGTTCATTTTACAGCTACAGATTTCTGGCAGAAAGTGATTATACCTCTGATTACCTACGCCTATTGTAGTAGCAGTTTCATCTAAAGCTTTTTTAGAATTTAATCATTGTCTTTTGTTGACCAGCGCAACAGTACAGAGGGCTTTGCAGTACACGTGTAAGTGGCCAGTGTAATTGAAAAACAGACTAAATCTGCTGGATTTTTGTAATGCAGTAAACTATGAATAGGAGAATAAAATGTCCTCAATGACTGGATGTGTATTGTTACTTTGAAGCTTCTCCCAGCTACCACCACTGCATCAGAGTAGAAGCTAACACCCACTACTTTAAATAATTATTGGATTAGTTTTTCTCATTATTTCTCATTCATTCTCCTTTGAGCACCACCCCACTTGATGTTATAATTAGTTCTCTGAAAAACCTTTTGCAGAATAAATGATTCTGGCTTTGTACTGTCAGGGATAAGAAAACTATGTTTGTTAGACAGAGAAATAATTTGGTCTTCATAATTTATGCCAGGGACTGAATATTGATTTGAATAATAGTCAAAGTTAAGGTAAATGACATCTCCTAAGCAAATTTTGCTATTAATTAAAGTGTTACCAGAGAAGAGATTTATATTTGTTATGTTTTATATATATGATATTTTATGACTCAGGATACAGACTTTCCGAAATCATGTTCTAATTGACTGGTTGGGCATTTTAGATGATGTGAAAGCAATGCACCAACTCCCAAATGTGCACTGAAGGGAATTCATCTCCAAAATAGAAAGGAAAAGACCTGTGCTTGGGATGCATGTTGCACAGGTTTGAGGTCTATTTTAAAGCTGAAGAAATTTAGGATGGTATGTGCCTATCTTCCTATGCTGGCCATATTTCCCTCCCACCACTGTTTAAACTCTCTGACATTTTAAATGTTACAGGCTTTGGAGGCAAAGCCCATAGTTGCCCCATTCCAAACCTGACTCCTTCATTTCTGTCCTTTTCTTCTCCTCTTCTTTTTCCCACCTTCCTCTCCCCCCACCAACACACACTTCTAAATTGTACATCTTAAGAAACTGGGAGATTTAAGCCTACCCCTAGTTCAGACCTCTAACTCTGCACCAAGACATTCTGACATTTCCAACTGATCATTCCACTGAGGCGGGTCTTCCCAACCTCCCATGTAACAGAGAGAAGCCTTGGGCACTCACATGCCCAAAAGCTAACTGCAGTACCCACAGCCTATGTTACTATGCAGCTTCTGATGTTCTCCAAATCAACACAGATCCTTTGCAGCCATGAATACTCCATCACCAGCCTCTGCAGAGAATTAATTCAGCAGACAACAAACCCATATTTTCCTGACAGAGTAGGAATTAACTTACATCAAATCTTCACAAGGTTGACAGGAGATAGTACCTCTAAGAATGCTTGTTCCCTCTCCCCCAATGACACCACCCATAAAGAAGCTTCCAAAGTGTTGATGGAAAATGCAATTAAAGACATGGCTTTTGGCTTCCCTGCACCCATGGACATGAGAGGAACACTTGGCCTTTAACTTTTCAAATATGTTCCTCCATTGTGTGAAAAGACTGAATATGCTTTATGCTAAGTGGGAAGCCAGTTTCACAATGCGGACAAAATGGTGAAAGGGTGAGTCCAGGAAATCTAAAAAGGTCTAGAAGGAAGAAAGTAGAATAAAGCATAGAGAAAATGGGTCTCCTCCATTCCAGTATGCCAGTTTTACTCCCCTATGTTAGTCTCACAGGCATAAAACTGACCTAATGTGCAGTTTAGGTGCAGTATTTGTATATCAGTTCCCGGTTTTTTTCTTATCTTTCTAATGAAAATTACATTTCTTCCATTCCAAAGAATCTATTCTTTATTCATTTTCATTCCCTATATTCTAGCAAATAAAAAACTAAAATAAAGGTAAGTCCTTTGCATTGTTTTTTTTACAATCAATTGAATATTATAAAGCCAATATTAGTATTCATGTCACATCCACTTATGTCCCTAGCATGTGTCCTCATTTGCTTTTCCATGTGTTGGTTCATCACACAATGCTAATTAGGTCACTTCAAATGGCTCATAATTGACAATGGCACTTTTGCAGGTTTATATTTTCACACACAAAATTTGAAAATAAATTAATGACCAGCAATTTTGACAATTACGGTCAATTAAATTTGTCAACATAACATTTGACATAAACAATCTATAGTTAATAGTGAAATATTGAGAATAAGAATGCATTTTTAGCAAGCATATCCCAAGTTACTAGGTTTTTTATTTTAAAATAATTAATGAAAAATTGAATATTGTTGCAAAACTGCATAAACTTAATGCTTCGTTTTTCCCCTTTTGAAATTAACATTTTAGTTATCATAACTATATAGTATAATTCATAAGCAGAATTTAGGATTATTTTATATGTTTACTCAATAAAATTTACTGTACATAGTAAGAGAAAGTTGTTTTCTAAATCTAACACTTGTCCAACAACATGTAGATAATGTACTGTTACTGAAGTAAACAGCAGGTGCTGCCACTACAAAAAAGAATTTTGTCTTTAAAGTAATTATGGCATTTTACCACTTTGCAGGCTGTAGTGAAGTTACAGACAAAGGTAAAGTTGTATTTTTAAATGCATAAATTGGATAACTCCTCTGTCAAATACATTAGCTAGTGCTACAAAGATTCCCCACAACACGAGACAGCAAAGGTGGCTTTTTCTCATTTCTAGCTCCATTGTATCTTGCTGTAGGCAAATCAGGTTATACCTTGTCAAATTATTATTAATGTTTTTATTAATGGGCTAGTACTATTTAATTCCAACCCCAAAATCAGATAGCTTGCTTGCAGTTCCGTGAGAATAACTTCTAACAATGGTATTCCTAATAGCAAGACACACCTATACTTTATGGTCACAACAAATAAAATAGATTTAAATGTTGTAGTGCCATCAGAAATGTAGATTGGAAATATATACATTACATGTAGTTTGTTATGCTGTAATAACAGTATCAAAGCACTGTAAAAGATGCCTTCCCCTTGACATGACGTACTATACCCAAAACAGGTAAAAGGATTGGCAGCAGTTTCCCATTGCTGGACCTGGAATCAAAGTGGAGAGAAAATTGACAGTTTTTCATTACAGAAAAGAAAAACAGACTGAAAATCTATTTATTTTTATTATAACCACATTTTGCCAAAGGATGTGCAGAGGCCAAATACTTACATTAATGCAATTCAGATAGGCATTTTGAAATTAAGGCCCCTACACTTTGCAACATCTTGGTACTTGTGTGTTTTGTATGCATTTGGAAGTCATTAGTCAAGCTAAATTGCAATGAAGAGTATTGATAGGACATGATAGTAAAATGTACAAGAGAAATGCTTCTTATATAACAAATATTAACTTGTTGTTTAATCTCTATGGCAACTGAGCTGCATCAACAACTGTAAAATTAGAAGGTTTGACAGATGTATACATATCTGGAGTTGCATTACCAAAATGAAATTCAAAGTGAGGTTGATGGTTTGCAACATTTGACAAAGGCCCTTCACTAGACTTTTGAGATATGCACTTCTATGGCTGTGTCAACACTAGCAAATTAATTTGAACCCTGTCTACACTAGCCTTTGGCTAGTTCGAACTAAAAAAAAAGTTTAGTTCAAACTACAAAGGTTAGTTCAAACTAGTGAGTTCGGCCGGTTAGTCCAAACTAACTGCTTAGTTTGAACTCATTTGCATTTTTAGTTCAAAATAGCCCAATGGAGATGTTAGTTCAAACTAAAAAAGTTTGAACTAGCAGGTAGTTTGAACTAAATGCAGTTTTTAGTTCAAACTAACTTTTAGTTCAAAGTTGCTGCTTTTTTTTGGCTCAAACTAAAAAGTTGAAACTAAAAAAAGTGCGGCTAGTTCTAACTAAAAGGTTAGTTCGAACTAAAAAAACACGTTTAGTTTGAACTAACTTTGAACTATTTAGTTTGGACTAAGCAAATCTGAACTAAGATTTTAGATGCAGACATAGCCTATGAAAATAAAATTTCAGACTGATTTTGATCTCAAATGGTTAAACCAGTTTAAAAGTGAATTGCATTGTACATCTATGGATTGTGTTCACTACTTTAGTTATGCAATTTAATTCACAGTTTCCACAGCCCACATGCTTCAAGATAAGGGAATCAAATTTAATTGGGAATGGCACATTAGTGTAAAAAGAGGCACAAGCCCTTTATGTTGATGTTTGTTCGTATTTTTGAGACTATACACTAGTGTTCTGTGAAGTCTCACATATGAGCAAAATGTAACATTTTAAGATTGTGTACAAATTCTTTTTATCATTTTTCCTTTAATAATTTGTCTGGGTACAAAATTCAACACACACAGGAGCACCAGTATTCTTTAGGCACAAAAACTAAACCAGTAATTTAAAAAAAGAAATGCTGGGAATAAGGTGGGGGTCAGATTTGAAGAGAAAATAGGGAAAAAAAGGTGGGAAGGAAGAGAGAGAAGTGTTAACTGGACTACTTAAAAAGAACTTGGAGTTTCGGTCACCAATAAGCATTATAATGTCAAGTTTTCAAAATAGCTCCTATGTAGGAACCTAAAAGAAGTGCCCAATATTCTGGGTACTGAACATTGTTTTGAAAATCTGTTATGTGAATTAACCAAATGTGAGCTTAGAGTTTCTGATAATCTAACCCTAATGGTCGATACTGAATACATATGAAAATCTGACCCCAAAGCTTTATCTAAGTTCATATTTCAATTGGTCTGCAAATTTGGGCTAGGATTTCATGAGAACAGACTTTCTGGTGAAAATTCCAGTTTTTTTTCTTATTTTTAACCACTTTTGGAATATTGAAATAAAATTCTGGGGGATAGTTCAGTATATATGCCTAAAATATAATCTAAACAGTATCAGAGAAGCTTATTATTTTCTTTTCTCTTTCTTTAAGTAAACCAAACTTTTACCAAAAACTAGACAAGGTTGGTTTTGATCATGATAATTTAGTGTAAACCAGTGTTGGACTATTTTCCATATCATCAAAGGACAACATCAAGAAGCAGGGTCAAGAAAGTGTGTATATGGGATGTGAAACAGGTTATTCACCAACTAGAGGTCTCTTCTGGTTATATCTGAACAACTAGAGAGGCGAATTAGTCTGTGGATCACGTGATATGGTCTCTCTCCTGTGAGAGGGTGGTGATGACAACATGGTGTCAGTTTGCACCTGAGGGAAAAGTGATACAAGTATAGGGATCAGAGTAGAAGAAAACAGTACATGGATGAGGAAAAGCATAAACATATATAGAGATTTTTAAATATGAAATATGTACTTAATAATGAAGATAAAAGTGGTTATGGTAATATCTTTTATTGGACCAAATTCTGCTAATCAGAGAGACAAGCTTTTGAATTTACAAAGAGCTCTTCTTCAAACATGTCTCTCACAAACATAAAGTTAGTCTAATGAAAGTTATTGCATCACCCAACTTGTCTTTTCTGCATCATTGAACTGACTAGGTTACAACAACACTGCATACTCAATAATGGAGTCAGTTCCAAAAATATGCCAGAAACTGTCAGATTTACACACAGACAGAAGATAGGCTGAGGGTTCAGAGATGTTGTGGGTGAAAATGAGAATGTGGGCTCCTCCAACTACTCCATCCTCCCGAGGACATACTGGATTTCCCCTCCCAATTTCCCCATAAATTGTCTAAGAGTTATCTTATTCTGATTTCACAAGCAGAATGATAATCTGACCCCAACCACACAAGAATTAGAATACTTACTCTGCTTGCAAGATCCATTTCTATGCATGTAGGTACTTCTGTTGCCTCAATCACCACTGTCTGAGCCCCATCCCTCACTTGGTGTGGTGCAAAATTATAACAGATGAAAACAACCCAAAAATACGGGAACAAAAAAGGATTCAAATCTGTAAACAAATTGTCTCAATCTCAGCCCCATTCAGAAATTTGATCCTCCTATCTGTCCCTATCTTTCTTTCCTCCAACTCCTTTTTGTTGTTGAAGACATCAGTATTAACATTCTTCATATGGAGAACAAAAATCACCTTGTGACGAATTAGGAGAAAAAGATTGATGCTTTGCTACCCACAATTTCAATTATTTGCAATGACAGCAGCAGAAGGCTATTAGGTAAGTGTGCTGTGAGGTCAGTCAGAGAGGCTGTGACCTGGAGACCACTTTGACAAGCCAGTTTTCAATGCAGTTCAAACATGTACTCCCACATCCATCCAAATCAGCTCTCCCTAATCATTCCTCCAGTAAGAACAGCTGCAGCAGAAGTCAGGATGCCTGAAGCTTCCCTTCTTTTATCTCTCCTCAGTGCCAAACCAAACACTGCCTCAGCAGTTGGGCTGCAACTTCATTAGCCTAGGAAACTATGCCCTCCAACATAGCATGTGACTTGTGGAGCAAGAAGAGGGACCTTCTTGATATCAACAAGGATTCAGTTCTCCCTGAAGATGTCAAAATGTTACCTGTATTACTTGTGAATTTGCTTTTTTAATTATTTTGTCATTGTTAAATGGTGCATATGATAAATTGCACCTAAGTGGGACTCAATTTTTCAGCCTACTACATTCAAGTCTTCCTTTTGCACCTGCAGTTTTGTGTAAGAGCAATATCGCAATGTCAGAGCAGTTTAAGAGAATGAATGCATGAATTGCTTTAGAATATTTTACTTATTAATTATATAGGCAAAATCCAGGGCAGTTAGATTTAAATTCTGCAGTAAGGTCTGTGGATTCTGTGGTACTTTGGCTCAGCAAACTGGAAATCCTATAGCAATTTCATTCCAGTTTTATCATGGAGTGTCTTAATTAATCAAATATGAAAATAAACAATACTATCAGCACCATAGCCCCTGTGTTATTTATTTTGGTACTAAGTTAAATTTATTTTACACTTCACAGGTATCCAATTTTTATATTTTGTGTTGACTTTTGTGTTGGCAATACAGTATGCAATTTGTCAGGAAGAAGCTGGCTATTTTGGCAGACAGGGATTATAGATGAGACTTTAATACTCGTGAAAGTAGGGGGTGTAGATTGGGACTCAAAAATAAGAATGTTAGATGAATGTTTCTACTGAAATGATTGGGATAGGAATAGTTATGTTTAAATCACCATTTTTTAATTTTCAGAGTTAAAACCACATTGAGATGAGTGGATCAGTTCACACCGCTCAGTGCTATCTGCAGATCCAGGAAGACCACACTGCAATGGTTTACAAACAGTTCATATGTGCAAGGTTATATTCATAGCTAGAAAAAAATGTTTTTAAAATAAAAGCTGAGATTCTGGAGAACAGATATGCAGAAAGGGGTGGATTTCATGGTTGTAGTCTCATGGAACGGATAGGGACCTGGGTAAGAAACTCATAGTTGATCTGAAATTTGTAGATTTTTTAAATTTGTTGCTGTTTTTAATAAGCAATATTTGTTTCTTTATTAGAATTGGATTAGCTTTTTCTATTTTTTTTTTGTTTGAATTATGTGGCTTAAATAGGAGTATTGAAGAGGAATGGTGATGGAATTGAAATATAAGTATCACAGTCAGGAAGCCTTGCTCTCCATTTCCAACTCCTCCATAGACTTTTATGATGTCTCTCCAGTTTCCCCATCAGTAAAACAGGAAGGATGGTACTTACCTGACAGAAATCCTGTGAAACATAATTCATTAATGGGTTTTAAAGAGACTCACATGGAAGATGCAATAGAAGTGTAATAATTATTAGTAGTAAGAATTATTATTTATAGTATAATGTTATATATGGCATTATCTGTGTTTTGTATGACAATGTATAATATTTCATTTTTAATTTCTTATTTTTTATTAACATAAAAAGAAAATCTAACAAGTAACTCCTTAAAGGGCAGAAATAAAGTTATGAAGTTGCTTCCATACTTATATTAAAAACCCCATAAAACACTGAAATTGTTAATTTTCTTTACCCAGAAATTGGATTTGGCAGTTCCAAGATATGCTAAATGGTGAAATCATGTTTGAAAATGTATGAGTAAGAAATTTTAGAACTAAGGAATAATTATGCAAGGAGAAATATTTAACAAGACAACTTGGTGGCACAATGGTAATTAGTTAAAATTAATCTGAAAGAAGGTACATGTTTACATGACCTTCATCTGGCAAATGATGGATGAGTCACAGAAGATATTTTATTCCTACCCCCCCACTGGCTACTTCAGTAGGGGTAGAATCAGGTCCTTACCATTTTAAAAGGAAAGAATAATGTTATAGCTTATACTATATGCTCACCAATCCCAGCTGTCCAGCCCATAAAGCACATGCTCTCGAACAAATACAAAAAATGATTTCACAATTCTGCAAACATGCATGAATATTTGTAAGACTAATTTATAAAACTGTACTTAAATGGTATTAAAACTAGTCATGTTTAGCCTGACAAAAGTAATTTGGCTGTTAAAAAGCAAGATCCTAATAAAAGGAGGTCTGATCATAATTGTGCTCATAAGCTATTTACGTGATTTTGAGAATCCCATTCCATGAGAAAAATACTTCTATCACCCCTCTCTAAAGCAGTGCACTGGGCTGAATTTGGTACCCAAGATCTCAGCCATGGAGTGAAATTTTTAAAATCGTTTTTAGATTTAGGATCCACATGAAGATTAAATTGGCCTTTCACCATGCCTTATTCCTCCAGATTAGAACTATAATAAAGCATGAGAAAGCTTTCACTGTGACCACCTATGATTTACCTCTTCTATAAAGAAAAAAAAATCTGGAATGTTACTGTCTAGTTCTTTCAATCTCTAACACCAATGTAGTATCCTGGGAATATGCTCACAATTTTTTTTCTCTATGATTCTCAAACAAGCAAAAAGAGATTGCTGCTAAAGAAATCCATCCCCAATTTTACATGGAGCAAAGTGTAAACTGGGACAGAGTTTTAGAAGGTAAGATGGCACTCTATACTTCGCAGTGCAGACTGTGACTGAGAATGCTCCAGGTTATATGTCTTAAAGCTTTGATCCAAGGATGTACAACCACCTCTACTTTCAGAAAGTCTCTTTAAAAATAAAAAAAAAGTAACATAACAGTGTTTTGACAAACCAATATAAGCCTGGAACCATTCTATCTACTATTTCAGCTGATAAAAATTCTGAATTCTCTCTTATCATGAAACATGTTTCTCCTTGATTTGCATGCGTTACTCAGCTTGAAATAATGGGAGATCAGTGTACAAACTGAGGTGGGAAAGAATCCCCTTCCCATCATAAGCTCTGACTCCTGTTTTAGGAAATACTTTAGTATACACATTTAGTCTTGAATTTGAATATTCTTTAATTATAACTAAGAATCTACTTTTCATGGCAAAAAAAGGATAATAGTCACAAATTGGAGGATGGTTAGACAGAGTGATTACAATGATCCCTTCTGCCCTTAGAATCTATGAATAGACAACTTTGAAAAAACATGTGGAGGAATCTTCTTCAGTTTGATAAAAGGTGATGTCTTATTAACAGTTACGATTTTTGTTATAAAATTCATGGCTATGACAAACATTCAGCCTTATTTATAATTGAAGTTTTCTGCTAGCAAATTAATATAAAGATCCAAAGTTCAATAAAACCAAATGCTTTTAAAAAACAGAATAAAATTATTTATATCCTAACATATCTCAATGAAAGAAATAGAAGAATACACTTACACCTGTTCTTCCAAACTTGGTGCAAAACAGTGCTGGTAGAGTTTAGAATTCAGAAATGAGGTCAGCTTCTGGCAAGGCATGTGATTCTGTCTTTATTGAACTGCAGTTCTGTGGTTAACTCAGTTTGTGTCATCCGTCTGCTGTGTAATTCTGTCTGCAAAGTCTTAAGATGTCACTAAAATGACATGACTTCAGTACAATGTAAAAGACTGAACGCCCTGGAAAGTAATAGAAAGTGAGTTACAAATTTGATAACCATTACAAATACACAGAACATGATGTCGCTGTGATTACAGTTCACCCATCATACACACTGTATCTCATCCTGGACGGAAGAAGTCAATCACTGGGTTGCCCTGTGCTAAACCCAATTTTAATGCATATATATATCTGATTTACTGTACCCTAGGATGTTTCTTCCAGACCTTAAATCTTATATCTCTTTATCATTTCCCTGCTTATTCAGACACACTATCCATTGATTCAAAGTGAATAACAAGGCCAAGTGTGATGATGGGCATGGATAGTGACTCACTTATTATAGTTTTATAACATCTATTTTATGGCAACATATAGGAGAGTTGTGAACAGATATTCTTGATGTATAACATTGTGCCTCAGTATTGCAACACAAGATACCTTAGACTCATGATATCAGCAGCGACAGTTTCATTAAATAAGGTTAGGGATAGGCAGTGATTGGGCCTGAATTCAGAATTTCTTAAAGGTATATATTTGTCATCCTGAGTATTATTGTTATCTTTTTGTATATTTTCTTTTTTAAGTACAAATGCTATCAAGCCAGCATTCCTAACAATTAGAACAAAAATACTATGTTATTCTATACAGCTATGTCTACACTTACACTTTAAATTGAATTAATGCTGATTAACTAATTAATCAAATTAATGATGATTGATTCGATTTAAAGTATTGCATGGCTACACCAGCTTTCCTTAGTTCGAAATAAGGACATCCCTCAATTTAAAATAAAGAAAGGTCATTTCAAAATTATAAAATGTCCCTTAAATTTGAAATGATGATTAAACCAAACTTATTGGTTTGATTTAACCCAGTGTAGCCATGTTAATTTGAACTAACCATTAGTTCAAATTAACACTTTTTGCCCTTCTTTCTTTCAGGGTGCTTTCCTCTTTCGATATAGTGGGTGGGGGCATGGCCCTTCTTGGGGGCTATGTTACCACACTTCCCATGGTAACCCGCTCCTAAATCAAACTAGCAAGTCCTATCCATGGACATGCTAGTTCAATTTGGGTTTCTAGTGGAGCCAGGTTAATTCAATTCAACCTAATTCAATTTAATGATTATTAGTTTGATTTAATTAGTTTGATTTCAGTTAATTAGACTTAACTATCTAAGTGTAGACGTAGCCTACTATAACAGCTCTACTATTCTGCCAGGCCAGAACTTTTCAGTAACTCTACTATAACATGCCAGTCTGCAGAACAGAGAAAAAGAAAGACATTTTTGGAGGAAAACAGATTTCAGAATCATATCACCAATAGATTACTGAAAATAATTGTGAGAAAAGGAAATTATTTTTACAAATGTACGCAGCATTTGTAATCCCACTGAGTTCAGTTATACTACTGAAAAGTATAAAGTGTATTCAAGTGCATAAGGGTATGTCCATACACAGGTTTTAAATCAAAATAATGCTGGTTATTTCAATTTTAAAAAGCTTTGGTCAACATGATGTTTTCTTGTTTCAAAATGACAATCACTGTCATTTTGAAACAAGGAAAGCTAGATCAATTCAATAAATCCTCATTTAAAATCAAAACAATGCTTAGGTAGCAACCATTATATTGAAATAATACAGTGTGAATGTGTTATTTCGATTTAACAATTGTTTTGATTTAACACTTTTGCCTTTTTCCTTCCCAGGGTGCCTTCCTGATCTCCTGCTCAGTGGCCCAGGTGAAATGCATAGCCCTACAGGACAGTGTGATTTCCCTGCTGCAGCTAGAGAAATGGGAGATCGGTGAGGAAGCAGCCTCCTCAGCCTCGCTGATCTTCTTTCACCTGGCTGCAGTGGGGTGGCTCCTGCTGGTGGTGACTGGTGGACCCTCAGGATTGTAAAAATGGTATCTGTGGCCCTTGAACTAAAAAGATCGGGAACCGCTGCCCCAGCAGATGGTTGTGATAGAGTGGACCTGATGGCCCAGAGAAAGGAACATCCACATTCTGAGTTAACAGTCCCAACCCCAATGATGAAGACCAGTAAAAGAGACCTGACATCTCCAGTTAAAAGTCCTACTGAAGATGCACGCCCTATGGTGCATATCATACCTTCCATCATAGATCTTGTTTTGAAGCAAGCTGACTTCAACCAAGAACGACAGAATTCTTTGAAACTGAGCCGAGCCTATGAATAACTCATCCAGATCAAGAATGAAGTAAAAGCATGACAGCTGCTGAAAACAATGGTCACACTTTGAATTACAAAGGGAAGAGATATACTGAGCTGCAACAAAGCCTCAGATTTGGAAAGTCAGAAGGCAACTCCTCACCCCTAAGGAGTTCCAAAGGGAGGTGTAGAAGCGAGCTTGTACAATACCCTTCGAAGCACACTTCAGATAGGACAAAGACTTGAAAAGGTGATCCTGACCCACAAGAAAGTATAAAAGTATTGGTCCTGCACCCACAAGAAAGTATAGAGGTACTGGACTGAATGCCTTGAATGTCAGTGGACAAGTCCAAGAAGGGCTCCTGACCCCATCCAGTGTCCCTAACTGTGGTGAGGGCCTCTTTTGAATACCCCTCTGATCCACAAAGGCAACAGTCATTGCCACAGAGTTTATGAAAGTAATCACTCAGTTAGGGTTCCCTGAAGACATAATCACTCACCAAAGTACCAATTTTGTGTCACAGTTTATGAGCAAGAAGTACAATATACTCCAAGTGAAACACTGGAGAACATCTGTCTACCACCCACAAGCCAAGGATTTGAGGTGGAATTTTTTAATAAAATCTTGAAAGGGATGTTAAAGAAATCTGTGGTCTCTGACCCTTATTACTGGAACCGGCTCCTACTTTCCTTTCTGTTCATTGTCCAGGGAGCTCCCCACACTTCTAAAGGATTCTCTTTATTTGAATTACTGTATGGAGGACAACCCTCAAGGATATTAGACTTGATCCATGAAACATGAGAAGGACAGGATTCAAAAAGCATCAATTTGATACAAAAAATGAAAGTCCTGTGGCACCTTAAAGACTAACAAATTTCTTCAAGCATAGGCTTTCATGGGCTGCAACCTACTTCATCAAATGCATGAAGTGGAACCTACAGTTAGGAGGTATATATGCAAGTATGCATACACATGCAAGGGTGGGTGAGGAACATTACAATTGGAAGGACAAGTGCTAACAGAGTCAAACCAGTTAGAGTAGATGAGACAATTGATTAGAAGATGAGAACGTGTGAAGAGAAGAATTAATTTCTGTAATTAGATAACCATTCCAAGTCCCTATTCAGACCCAGTCCAATAGTGTCAAGTTTGCACATGAGTTCCAGCTCTGCAGTTTCACGCTGAAGTCTGTTTCTGAAGTTTTTTTTTTGTTGAAGTATGGCAACTCGCAAGTCTGCTAGTGAGTGTCAAGGGAGACTGAAGTGCTCTTCTACTGGTTTATGGATGTTACCATTTTTACATCTGATTTGCATAGGGACAGTCAAGTCTGGCCAATATACACAGGAAAGGAGTACTGCTGGCACATGACGACATATATCACATGAACAGAAGGGACTCCAGATGGTATGGCTGATGTAGTTAGGACCTCTGATGGTGTCACTAGTGTCAATGTGTGTGCAGAGTTGACAATGGGGTTTGTTGCAGAGACAGGTTCCTGAGTTAGTGTTTTTGTTGTATGATGTATTGTTGCTGTTGAGGATTTGCTTCAGGTTGGGGGGCTGTCTGTAAACAATGATTGGCCTGCCTCCCAAGGCTTGAGAGAGTGAGGGATCATATTCCAGGAAAGCTTATAAATCCTTGATCATGTGTTGGAGAGATTTTAGTTGGGGGCTGTAGGTGATGGCCAGTGGCATTCTGTTGTTTTCTTTGTTGGATCTGTCCTGCAGTAGGTGACTTTCAGGGGTCCAACCAGCTCTGTCAATCTGTGTTTTCACTTCCCTTGCATTCACACCACTCTTCTTCCATCAGTGGTACATGTCCTCACAATGCTTTCACAAACTGAAGAAGGGCAGTGTTGGGGACTGCCTCCTGAGTTTCACCTCCCCACTCTTTTGTAAGTGGGAGGAAGATTATAGTGTGTACATTGACATAGATAGGTCAACATTGGCTGCCTTATATCAGTCTAACTGATGGGTGAAAATATCCACTCTCTCTCATTTTCATTTTATGGGGGGGAGGAGCAAAGAAAGAAAGAAAGAAAGAAAGAAAGAAAGAAAGAAAGAAAGAAAGAAAGAAAGAAAG
>ML681979.1:47436698-47510196 GCA_007922195.1 Podocnemis expansa | reverse complement strand
AAGAAAGAAAGAAAGAAAGAAAGAAAGAAAGAAAGAAAGAAAGAAAGCACAATTTCATTTTGAATATTTTTAATGAAACAAAAAAAATTTTTTTGAAAACATTTCAACCTGTTCTAGCCTCTAACCATCCCCATTCCTCATCCAAGTGGGTCACTTTTAAAGTGGAGGGCTTTTTTTCCCCTGACAGTTTTTCAGGATCTTAAATCCTTGCTGTAGCTCATCTTTCTTAACAAGTTCCAAGTTAAACAAAACTTTCCAGTTCTTTCTTTTCCTGCTGGTTAGTCTTTAGTCCATTTGACCTGCCCATTCTTTAGCTGAGAATCCAGATCTTTCTGAAGACATTGAACCTCCTGATCTAATAGAGATTTTAGTTTCAGCTGACTGAATTTAGTCATATCTCAAGTCTCTCTGAGAAGCTTGCTGGCTCAATTTTAATTATTTGTGGCCTGATTTTACTGCTTCTCAGATGGCTTTGATGTCTTCAAGCATCACAGATATTTCTTCAATCTCCATGTAGAAATTTACACTAGATCACAATTTCTATCCTTTGACAATGTACCCTCACTCTTGATACAAGTGTGTCTCTTTTGCCAAGAGAAAACAGGATTTTGGTTGTGGTGGAGTTGGGGTGGAAGGGTGGAAAGGAAGAGTGAGTCAGTGATATTCTAGTCTTATTTATTCAGCATAACTTCATGAATCCTATTTGCCTTGAATACAGGGAGCAAATGTAGATTTGGGCTACTTGCAGTGAATTCCACTTACACAAATTCTAACCAATGCACCAGTGTCTAATACTGTAGCCAGAAAAATATCTCTGACCTATCATCACTTCAGCTCTGAACACACTACTCTTTCCAGAGTACTATATATTTCCTGTAAGTCGTACAGCACTAACTCATGGGATCCATGATTGTTAATACTGAGCAGGAGAACCTCACTCAGATAGGACTGGGTGTCAATTCTTCTTTTGTCCAGCTGCTTTATAACACAAAGGAAGTCCTCAGGCAGGTTCAGCTATAACCAGTGTGCAATAATGGACACTTCTATGAAAAAACTCTATTTGAAGGAAAATGAGTTTTTAATATAAACAATATTCTTAACGACCATCTAAATGTGGTTGCTGAAGACCATCCTTGTTGGGATCCATTGGACAAGGCTAAATAAATTAAATTCTTGAGGACAGATTTTCATTTACACTCAGACCCGCTTACACTGCTTTGGCAATGTAAAAATACCTTAAACAGTATGTCTATGAAGCATAACGTATCTGCACTCTGACAAATGTTTAAGTCCCCACACAGAGCCCCCTGACATGTTTCAAATGAAGTGTTTTTGTTACAAACAAGAACAAGCTCCAGGTTACAAGAGGTTACATCATATTTAACCTTTTTCTTACTGAGCTTGGCACAAAAAGTGAGAATATGCTAATTAAATTTGCTGATGACACCAAGTTGGGAGGTATTGCTAATATAGAGAAAGATTGGGATACCATACAGAAAGAGCTGGATGACCTTGTAAACTGGAGTATTAGGAATAGGATTAAATTTAATAATGGAAAGTGCAAGGTCATGCATTTAGGGACAAATAACAAGAATTTTTCCTGTAAGTTGGAGACACATCGTTTGGAAGGGACTAGGAGGAGAAGGATCTTTGAGTACTGGTTGATCATAGGATGACTATGAGCTGCCAATGTGATGTGCCTGAGAAAAAAGCTAATGCAGTTCTAGGGTGCATCACAAGAGGTATTTCAAGTAGAGACAGGGAGGCGTTAGTGCCACTATACAAGGCACTGGTGAGATCACATTGGAATATTGTGTGAAGTTCTGGTCCCCCATGTTTAAAAAGGATGAATTCAAATTGGAACAGGTGCAGAGAGGAGCTACAAGGATGGTCTGTGGAAGGAAAACCTGGCTTATGAGAAGAGTCTCAAGGAGCTTGTCTTGTTTAGCCTAACCAAAAGAAGGTTAAGGGATGATATGATTGCTCTCTATAAATACATCAGAGGTTTAAATATCAGGGAGGGAGAGGAATTATTTTAGTATAGCACCGATGTGGACACAAGAACAAATGGATATGAACTGTCCATCAGAAAATTTAGGCTTGAAATTAGATGCAGTTTTCTAACCATCAGAGGAGTAAACTTCTGGAATAGCCTTTCAAGGGGAGCTGTGGTGGCAAACAAACATAACTGACTTCAGAATTGAACTTGATACGTTTATGGAGGGGATGGTATGATGGGATGGCCTATTTTGGAAACTGACTGATCTTTGATCTTTGACTCCTGGTGGTAGATATGCAAGTGGCCTAAGAAGGGAGGGAAGATGGGGGTGGGTTCTGAATTATTACAGAAAATTCTTTCTTGGGTGATTGGCTGGTGAGACTTGTCCACATGCTCAGGGTTTAACCAATCATCATATCTGGGGTCAGGAAGGAATTTGCCCCCAGAGCTGATTGGCTAGAACTCTGGTGGTTTTTTGCCTTCCTCTGCAGCATGGAGCATGGCTCACCCGCCAGTCAATTCTCTGTATCTTAAAGTCCTTAAATCATGAACTGAGAACCTGAATAATGCAGTCATAGCTTAGAGGCTTATTGCTGGAGTGGGGGAATGAGGTTTTGAGGCCTGCATTGTGCAAGAGGTCAGTCTTGATGATCATATTGGTCCCTTCTGATCTTAGAGTCTATGATTTATTAAATTCATAAAAATCAAACTCCATGGCAACTGTACATAAGCTGCAAGTAGAGCTACATCAACAGATTTTAATAAACTAATAAGCTTCAATGGCCCCCAAAGTCTTGAAAACAAACAAGCAGTCTAGTGGAACTTAAAGACTAACAAATTTATTTATTGAATGAGCTTTCTTGGGAGAAAATCCCACTTCATCAGATGCTTGAAGATGGAGAGCAGACCAGCAGAAGGAAATAAATACAGGCAAGTGTACATACATTTATTTTACTCCCATTCATCTGTAGTTCTGCATCTTCAAGCATCTTACAAAGTGGGATTTTGCCCTCCCCCCCAAAAGCTCATGTGATAAATCAGTTTGTTAGTTTTTAAGTGCCACAGCACTCCTTGTTTGTTTATTTTGCTGAACTAGACTAACATGGCTGCCCCTTTGGAACAGGACTCCAGCAAAAAAAAAACAAGGGGTATGTCTACACATACAGTTTTATTTCAAAATGACTTATTTTGAAATAAAACCCTTATTTTGAAAGGACTTATTTCAAAATAAGGGAAAGCCTGCTATTGAAACGGCTGTTATTTCGAAATGGTTATTTTGAAATAAGGCCGTTTGGACATGTTGTTTCGAAACAACATGTCCAAATGGCCTTATTTCAAAATAACCATTTTGAAATAACAGCCGTTTCGAAATGAATGGGGTTTAAGCTGTTTCGAAATGACGATTCTTATTTCAGAATGATGGAGCCCATCATTCTGAAATAAGAAAACATCGTGTGGACCTAATCTTTTTTATTTCGAAATAGCCAGTGTTTTTTCGAAATAAAAGAGACGTGTGGACATACCCAAGGAGTCCTGTTCCAAAGGGGCAGCCCTGTTAGTCTACTTCAGCAAAACAAACAAGAACTAAACTGACACGGCTACCCATCTGGACTTGTCAAAATTCTGGAATAAGTGTGGCATAATAAGTGTGGGATAGCTTTGCTATTTCTTTCTCCTCATTAACAGCACACTGTAAACTCAGTATTTGGCACACAAGGCATCCTTGATTTCCCACGAACATAGAGATCCAAGCCCATTAATAAAAGGTGCACTTTTCGGTTGTATGTACTGCTCCTACAATCCAGTAATGTTGAGTACATTTCTAGCAAAATGGTTCTTCTTGTGCCTTGTTATGATTATGTAGTGCACAGCAGGCCACGATAATACTGATGGCGCTGACAACACTGGTTTGAAAGCAGCACTGTCTTGCCTTCAGCATCTGAACTGCACCATCGTCCTACAACTAATGCACTTGTAATTAAACTTTCTTTTGCCAGGCTGTGTAAAGTCAGGATATAGTTTCATAGGTTACAGCAGAAAAAGGCACAGAGGGTTCCCTAAAACAACAAGTGGGACAGATTCCATTGATAACAATGTAATTGGAAGGAATAAGGTCCCTGCTTGTCCCTGAAGGTGAAGTCCTGATCTGCAAAAATCCCTGGCATCTTTCACCCTGCTGGTACATCTCAGACTGATGTTCACCTATTAGCTGTCTCTGTGGTCAGCCAAGTTCTGACTGAAAATAGAGTAGTACTATTGGGGGACATGTATGCCCATCCTCTATCTGGAGCAGATAGAAATTATTAGAGCCCCACAGGTGTGCATCATAACCTTCTCAGCCTCAGGGGTTGCAGCTTAATGGCCAAAATTAATGTGGTTGTTTTCTCTCTCAGAACTATATGACCTAATGGCCAGGGTTAGTTTGGCTGTCTGTTTCCTCAAGGTGCTCTGGCCTAAAGGCCAGAATCAGTAGGATGGCCCTGATTCTAAGGAATGTGTAGATGGTGACCAACAAAATCTTTGATGACTTGAGTTTTGTCTGCCAGAAGGGTCACCTCTCTCCTGGTGGGATACAGCAGCAGTTGCAAATAAATTAACGGTATCTTAGATTTAAGGAGCAGGGGTCCATAGTAGGACATTCTCCACAAAGGCTCTCTAACTTCAAAACTTGTTTCTCCATCTTACTGTTTGCTTCAGTACAGCTTTCATTTATTAACTTTCAGGAATTTGGCAATAGATAACTATTTTCTCCATGTTTTTTCAGGAGCAGCAAGTTGAGTGACTTAGGAGCAAGAAGGGTGGTTTGCTGTAGGATGTTAGTTTTACTATCTATAAATGAATCTTTAAGTTTATAAGACTGTGCTACTGATGTAACACTGGGTGGGGATGGTTTATTTATGTGTTAGATATTTATCCTTGATAACTGGTATGAAATGTCCTGCAAAATAACAATATCTGAATGTCTGGCTATTTATTTGAATCCCTGATTGCTGTATTGACTTCTTTATGAGCACTTTGTGTTTAGATAGGCGATTTAAATAAAGATAAAGTATTGTATTGATATGACTGACATACCAGACAGCATCAAAAGGGTCAGAATGAGGCAGGTTGGTTTTATTTGTTTAAAAGTTGAAGAAATTAACCCATATAGATTTATTATCTAGAATAGAACTCCCTGAAAAACAAGAAATTATCTCTCATAGAGTTACAAGCTGATAATTAACTATAACATCCTGACAGACATAACGAACACATCAGTTACATATATGGTATTTCATTAAGCTCTTTTAAGAGCATTTCAATTTCCGACAGTGCATGCCAAGAAAGTAAAACATCACTTGCAAATTTCTGCAAACATAATGCTTACGAAGGTTCAGAACTTTTAATGAGAATTTTTAAGATGTGAAACATTAGTATTACTTCACAACAATGGAATGTGTTTCTGTCATCTATAAATTATCTTCATTACTGCTGAACAAACCTGTTGTAAAATAATTTCATTTCATATACTGAACTTTCCTTTTTACTATTATAATGTCTATTTGACCAACAATAGTAGTAGTTTATTTTTTTAGGAGGATTTTAAAATGTTAGGAAGACAGATGTAACATTGTTCAATTTTTTTCTTAATTTCTTGCTTAAAAAATGTGGGTTTTGACAATATTAGCTGTTTCAAAAGATTTTTATGGGTATTAGCATTTTTTCTACATTTTTGATGTCCTGCCTTTTAGGAAAGTCAGAAAAAATGTAATTAATGCTTTCATAATTCATCAATGTAGAGTCCTACTTTCAGGGAAAATAACACTGTGTTTGGACAATAATAGGTCAAAGTGCAGTTATGTGGCACCTTTGTACTTCTTTTCATATCTTAAAAAATAAAAATACTTATGTAATGTCTGCCAGGCCAAAAACAAGAAGCCACAAAGTTAACATCTGGTTGCATTAATATTAAGTTAAATATTTTAAATGTTGTTTCCTTGATTGTTCATACAACAGCAATGATTTTGTTCTATTAGCAAGAATTCCTGCAATTCTGATGTTGGTAAACCAGTGTCACCACACTAAAAAGTTAATTTTGAAGACATCACACAACCTGTTGTACATGCTCATTATATTAATCATAAAATATAAAGTAGTTGCCACTAGTTTTAATTCATTGACTGGTACAGATTATACATCTGGTAATAATTTTTTCATTGAAATTTTGGTATACCTCAGAAGTCAACAGTTTAATTCTATTTCTCCTGATAAAGATGACCTAACAAAATCTTCAATGATAAAAATATTATATATTCAATAATTTATCAATATAGGCAGAATAACACCATAGGATTTATATTTTCTTGCACTTCTACAGATCCAGCTCAATCACCCATTTAGTGCAATACCTGGAGGTAATATTGCTGTGTTTTTAAACCATAGGCATGCATTCTATACACATACATAAATAGAAATAAAATATATTAGTATAATATATATCTAGAATTCATATTCAAAACACTGAAAACTGCTATATATTATAATGATGTGATTAGCACTTCATTTTCAGTAATAATTTGCTGAGAATATATTTACATTGTTTATTAATATTTGTAGATACAACAACTTAAAAATTAATGGAAACATCAGGAAAAAATGGATGTGCTTTGTATTACTGAAAGGCTCTTTAAGTTGTTTCTTTAATACATGTGTAAATATATATTGTAATGACAAACAGAGCTGAGAAGAGAGAAAATGAAAACATCATAAGGTTCTCACTTATAAAGCTACATGGCACTGATATGAATTTATTATCATAACCCTCTCTATTCAAATGAATTCTAGAAATGCTACTTTAAAATGCATAAACAGGGGGAAAAAACATAGTTCCTGGAAAGAATCTTAATCCAATAGCAATGACCCCTTTAGTAAAAAAGTTTAGCTGGATGAAAAATTATTTTTGTGTATAAAATCAACTATAAAATAAATGTACCTATATTCAGCTGGGGTTATGAATAACTTTTACTAATCTTAAATATTCCCAGTTTTTAAAAATAAATAGTTTTGAAATTATATTTTCAGACTGTATCAAGTGGGTAGTATTTATAATTGTGTATATTTTTCTACTACACTATGTACATCTCTGATTTAGCTTTTCAATGAGATTTCAACTGATTTTTTTCTTAACATAAATCATTTGAACAGCATTCTTATCTGAAAGCAATAATGCACCATAATGTGTGTATTAAGAAGTGCTGTTTCTAATAAATCACAAAGGGCATTTCTAAATTATCACAAATTATGGAAAATCTATTGATTGCTCGCTTGGGTGCTGCCCGGGATTTAAAATAAATGGTCAATGTTCACCTCCAACCTTATAATTTATTTTTTTTAAAAGTATACATTTTCATATGGACATAGAAGTAGACTTATATAATATACCTTAGTTGTATAAATGGAACTTCTGAGTTGAAATGTAGCATGATATTACATAGGACAACTCTGCGTTAGTATCATTATCATCTAATATTTGAGTAGTAGAATAACAAGTAAACTACTCTTGTGGAAGAGAGGGCCCTATATCTGAAGCTAAGCAATATTTTTAGTATAAATATCTATAGTTTGCTATAAACTGACATCTTTAAAAACTGAAATAATTTAAAAGTTGTGCAGAATACATTTTAAACATTTGTTAATGACTTCCCTATTAATCAATCTACTATTTTCTGTTCAATTGTAATTGAAATAGTTTCTTAGTTAAAAGAAACTGTGTACTCTTACTATAGATCACATATTATTACAGATCCTTCAAAAGAGTTTTTTAAAAGAAGCCATAGCATTATCAATTCAGTTTTACTGATGTCAGTTATGCTTGTTTTGAGCTTACCTCAGAATGAAGTTCTCCAATACAAGTTCTTCTCAGATTCATTTGTAGAGTATTTCTTCTTAACTAAGACCAATAAATGTGCTCTGGCCTTAGCTGGACAGAAATATATTTATATTAGAGACTTTCATCACAACAGTGTAGGAAAACTGTGTATGGTAGTTAGAATACCTTGTATGCAAAGACTCCCATAAAGCATAAGTTGTGAAGTAAGCATTCTCTTGAATTCTGACTTCATCTAAATGAAACTGAAAGCTTGTCAGAAAGTTGAAATGATATCTTAACAAATTGGCAAAATTAATATATTATTATAAGTCATGAATTGTTTAACCATAAAATATAGCTATAACGACATGCTGTTTGTTGTTTTCTTTTTAATTAAATTAAAAGGCTCTCCATTACAGTCATTTATGTGTAATCATATTTCCATATATAATTATTTAAATGATAGTCTGCGTGTTTAAATATACTTATTATTTAAAATACATTCATTCATTAATGTGGTATTCTAATATAAAATAAAAAATATAAATGCTGCCATAGGTAATTATTAGTGGCTTCGCTGTCAGTTAGTCAAATCAACTAAAAGACCAATTATTCTGATGAAACACAAGTTGAAAGGCTGGTTAAAATAGAATTCATTGTTGACATTAGGTCAGGTTTGGTGAGTTCAGTTTATACATTTTTTTTCTTTGACTCAGTTATTATAATGAGGATATTTTGCATTTAGATTCACATGCAATTATGTATTCTCATCTTTAATCTTTTTAACATTGAGTTAATGGTTAATGTGTATACAGCAGTTTTTAGAATATAAGCATTACATAGATATTCTGTCTCCAGAAAAAGAAAAGTTTTTAAAAGGATATAGATAGCAATTTAAAATGTTTTGTGTAAGTTTGCTCTTTCCATTCACGTGTTAATGTAAACACCATGCTAGAAATCCTATATTAAGAGATAGGTTAAACTGCATTTAAACTTACTTCTCAGCCTGTTGTCACAGCCTAACTATTGAAGGAAGTACTCAGAAAGATTATCTATGAGATAATCTTTTCAGATGTGTGAAAGTATTTGGTAAGTAAACATCAGTAATGGCATAAGCTTGCTACATTCTGCTGATGATGATTTGCTGTCAAAGCACAGCCACAAGAAAATAGATTGTTTTAAAATGCAAGCTCTGACATATCCTAAAACATCTGTGCTAACAAACTTTTCTACCTGAATTTTATTCAACCCTTTATTTTTAAACACAGTATCCAAAATCAATGGCATTGAATTAGAACAGTACGGAAAAAAATCAAGGCCTCTCGAAAGGTCTCTTATATGACTATAACAAACATTTTCAACTTGTTCACACACAAACACCCAAGGTATTTAAAGAAATATCTAATTTTACTCATCAGTTAACCTGCAGTGTTCCAAAAGATTTAATGTAATGATAACAATTAAGCTAACTTGGTTTCTGTAATCATCATGTAATTGTAGTATGATAGCTGAGAAAATATAATTGTTGTTAAAATTATGATAGCAAAGGAACACACAAATAATGTATTGAAGTCAAATATTAAGCACAAAATATATAATGGGTAGGTTCTTACTGTACATATTAATCTTGTCAGCCATGGTTCTCCTTACATGTATACTACACTGTAAATTAATTTAAACTTTGCAGGCTGATTTTTGTTGCAGCAATGGAAGAATATATTCACATTGCATATTGTATATCTTTTTAAATCATGGATAATAAACAAAGTGCTTTTAATAACAATATGATTCTACATCAATTTACCTTAAAGAAAATTCTGTCACTGATAAATTCTACCTTTAGATGGAATCTAGTGATTTTTACAGAGTCAAATATGTAAACCAAAGTTATATTAAAAATAATAAAATAAACTACTTTGGCTATGAGTTCTGAAAATTATACAGCTGTTTTTCAAGGCTCTTATTAGGGTGCCATACGTACAACTAAAGATTAGAAGAGTTAATGAAGTTAATTTATTCTACAATATAATTGAAAGTCACATAATTATCAATTATTTTAATCTTGTTTACAACCATTTTATAATGTTTCCCCTCCATAATACTAAGCTCTAGCATGATGGACATCATTATGTTGGCCAAAGTATGTGCTGATGTGATTTTTAGTGAAGTACCTTATTTTTACTAGCTATTTGATATCTTGCTTGAGTCAGAAAAAATCTTAATTAAAATGTGATCAGTCTGTAATATAAGTTTCAAATTGTTCTAACTTACAATGAAACATCATTATGAATGATGGAGCATTATTTGACATGGTGTGATTTGGAATTCAAGTTTAGCCCAACAATTATTTGCACTTGCAGCTGAGCTGAGCTTTTTATTTGATTGAATTTGTTCCATTAGGACTACTCACATGAATCAGAGAGGGAAAATAGAAAAAAGCATTAAGGTAAACTTCAATCTGCTTTCCTCTTGAGGAACTGAAGGTGCAACATTTCAAAATGTTTTACTTCATCACTGAGCTCATTAACAAAAAGTGAGATCATTGCAATATCCTACTCTATATTTTCTGCATGTATGTCCAGAAACAGTAATTTTTTTTAAAGTGGGGTGGGACCTAAATAGTTTCAACTTAATTTATATATAGATGGTATTCTATGCAGCGATGCTTAGGAACCTATTACGTAAACCTTCTTCAAAGCTCTATTCAATAAAAAAAGAAAAACAAAGGTACAACTAACTGGAGTCATGCTACATTCAAGTATTCTGTACTGAGTGTATGTGTATGATGACTTTGCATGATTGTTTTTTTTTTTAATAAATATATATTATCTATTAACCACTACTAAAGAAAATTTCTAAAAATCTTCCAGGGCCACTCAGTTCAGGATTATCAGATTCTAAACAATGATATAATTATTTAAACCGCAGATCATCAAAAGGGTTAAACAAACTCATTACTGTTAGAGGATGCAAACTCTTCTGGGAAAAGAAAGTGCAGAGCCCCTTCCTAGTAACATTTTATACCAAAAACAAAATTGGCAAATAAACAGAATTTAAATTCCAAAAGTGAATAGTAATAAACTGATGACTAGAATATTGCTTTAAGGCCCAAATATTCAAAGATTATATTAAAACCATTATTCTGTTAAGCTAAGTATATTTCACTGGAGCCAGTGGAAAGGAAAACATACCATATCACCACCATACCGCAGGCATTTTTCGTACAACCTAGTGCAAATTCTAAGCTTTATGACTGTCTCCAATAAAACAGCCACAACTATTTTTAAATACATCAGGAGTCCATGACCCCATAAGTAGTAACTTCCCTTTCTTGATGGAGTGCGCATCTCACTTTTGTAAGTGTCAACAATTTCTGGCTGGCTGGCTAGATACCAAGGCATACTCTGTTTTTCTCCCAAAAAGGCCATGTCATTCTTATACAACTTAATCAGTGGCTACATATAAGAAAGAAACACTGCAGCCTTTCTGATCATTTTAATGAGGACCCCTGGCTATTCAGTCATTGAAATATAATTGACTTGCTCTTCTCTTATTTTCATAATAGACACTCCAACCTAGACCACATTTATTTTGCTATAAGAAATGTCAAGAAAGATTGGAAGTTTTCTGAGTGTCCCCATTAAAACTGAAAACATGCCACCCTGTCTTTTACATGAGCTGCAATCATTTTGTATAGGACTCATTATGCAGATAGGTGAAACATTTGCATCTTCTATCTCACATCTAACCAAACTGCAAGTGCCAAGAAAATAAGCATAAGAAAAATAATTTTCTCATTATGTATGTGCAGTTGTAGTGTTTGCAATGTGTGTGTCTGTGTATGTGTGTGTGTGTTGACACACACAATGCAAACATCACACACATACATGATTCAAAGGCCTAAATTTATTTTAGGTAATGTAAGTAAAGTTGATGGGGGGTGGGGGTTGTAGTATATTTGATCATTACCAAGTGATATCATTTATCAAAACTGACAATTCTGTAGAAAATAACTAGTTTATTATGAAATGAGTATCAAAAAAACTGCCCAAATGCAATAATAATATCTTTGTACCAAATCAGAACAAGAATTCTCTAGCTGTTGATTGTTAAACATAATAATAAGCTCTTATATTTCAAATTTGTCATTTTTACACAGGTTCTTTGAAAGTTATATCAAATGGCTACCTTTTTCCCAACATAAAACATTATTTATTATGCATTATTTTTAGACTAAATTCCACCTATATCGGGTTGTATTGTGGCAAACGTAATTCCCAGGACGTGAATTACTATAAAATACGCCAAAATCATCAGCTTAATGCCTGCAAATACGCAGTCTAGTTCACATCTGTGCTGTGAACAGATGGGTACTTTTGCTAAATAGTTATCTACACATAAGCAATTTTAGTAACCTGTTTGGTACATAGCACTACCACCCTGGGCCCTTTTCAGTAGTTAAAGATACAACTGCACAAATATCATTTCATAGCACCTTGCAGAAAAAACAAAGATCTCATTTATCTCATGATTCCTAATGAGATTTTCAGCCTGTCTTTTATGTTCCTCAAAACTTTATTATATTGAACTAACCAGGGCATTGTCTTTATAACAGAAGACTATCATTAAAGTAATTACTACAAGGTCTAGCAGTTTCAAGCATCTATTTGAACATGGAAAATAATTTGTATATTATTATTTTTCCAAACAAGGTTTAAATTATTCCATAGTTAACTATTAGACTGGATTATGAGTTATGGACAATGGTCAGACACATCATGTGTTTTACATGTATGTTTTACGTATAGCAACTGTAAAATGAAATAATGTGAAGAGGCCCCCAAATAGATTTTTTTTAATCATATAAGTATGTAATCAATTATTATTTTTCTCATAGGAACCAAGGTAATTTCCTTATTCATTTTTTGAGGCAAGAACTCACAAAGTATCATTTTTTCTGTCCTTTACATTTATATTAGCATGTTTGGCATGTTCACATGGAAGTCATGAAAAGGTAGATTTCTAGGCCCATTTAGCTGTGTTGTATGTAGATATTCGTCTGAAAACTACCACATAGCATGATGAAGTTAGTTTCGCTTCTTCCCCCAAAACCTGTTACTCTCAGAGATGCTGTTTCACAAATCCTCCATTAAAGAAATGCTGGAATGAAGTACAAGGACAGAGGCCAAAATCTGAATACATACCTTGGGACCTGGACAGAGGCAGTCTTAGGCAATTGGGGCCCTAGGTGAAGGCCCATTGTGGGGGCCACCTAAAGGGCACCCTATGGGACCGTACCACCCTCCCCATGGCCCTGGTCCCCCTGAAGCCCTAACTGCCCCACCCCCCCAACAAAACTCCTTATTTGTTTTGCTGAACCAGACTAACATGACTATCCCTCTGAAACTTGTAAATTATTCTTGGGTATGATATTTTTAAAGATCTTTCTATCATGAAGCTTGTAAGTTGATCATCTTTCACTCAGCATAAATGAGGTAATGCTGAACTACAAAGTTAAAACAAACACTTAAAAAAAATTAAAAAGTGCATTAATTAGCAAATAAAAAGTGGTAAAATTAATGATGGCTCAAAAATAACTAAAATACCATATTTAAAATTTTGGCAATCAAATCTTACAAACTTTTCATATAGGCTTGGGTTTATGTGCACTAGAAGTTTAATACAAATAATTATAATAAATAAAAATAAGTGAAAAGAAGGTTTTTTAATGTATAGCTATAAATGAAAAACACTAAAATTCAATGAAATTCTCTGAAGTACTCAAGTTTATAAGACTCTGGTCCTCTCAAAAATATGAAAAAGTAAGTACAAAAGAAGCCACAAAATTACTTACCAAAAGAAAGACATGCAGCATAGACATCACACACAGCTGTAATGACTGCTTGAGGGCATTCCTGTATTTATATGTACCAGCCTATATGGACCTACCTGATAACCTGCGCTAACCAAAGCCAAAGGAAAAATTCTCACAAATGCAAAGGAAAAGACAAAAGAAGAACGAGTAAAAAAGAAAAGAAAAGAGCAAAATTTCATAAATGGGATTAAAAAGTAATAGAACAAATGGCCACAGTGAGGAATTAAAAGATGAGACCGTTGGAAAAGTTTCTGCTATTGTGTTGTCTGTTGGTGTGAAAAGAGCTTGCTCTTTCTTTTTTAGCAAGTCAATGTGAAGGTGATGGGCAGATAATGGTGAAATCTGCAATTCAGATGAAGCACAG
This sequence comes from Podocnemis expansa, assembly GCA_007922195.1. Lineage (NCBI taxonomy): Eukaryota > Metazoa > Chordata > Testudines > Podocnemididae > Podocnemis > Podocnemis expansa. Next base: position 47,496,110 of record ML681979.1, on the reverse strand, counting down.
ATCCTAATGATATTGTGTCTTGATGAGCCAAGAATGAAAAGTGCTGAGAATTCCAGCCCTACTGGCTCTGCTAGATGGAAACAATTCCTATATTTTTCTATATTTTCATTTCTGTCCACCAAAGTGAGGATGGGGCCCCTTATTGCTCAGGGCCCTAGGTGGCCACCTGTTTCACCTACCCCTAAAGCCACCACTGGCCCTAGGTGGGATTTGTATTCAGGCAGCTAATAGAAACTGCCCCCCATGCTACCATTGGCTATACTACAACTTTTAGCACATGAGCTTGAGCAGAGCAAGTATGTGTCTCTCCACCTAAGCTGAAAAGCATGATTATAGCTGGATAGTTGCAAAAGTAGAGTCATGAAATCCACATGTTTGCATAAGCCTCCCATCACACACTCTCTTGTATTATTTTTACCCTGGCAGAAATAAGCCACATGCCAGGGTGTGTTGCAGTACTCTGCTTACTCAGATCACTGATACATTAATGCTACTTTGTCAGCAGAGATATGCACCTGCATGGGAGAATTTATGCATAGTGCCAATATTTGGTCCATACTGTATAAAGGCTTCCACAACTTCACATATGTGTGTGTGTAGAGTTGCATGTTAAATACATTAGGAACAATGCAATATTATTTAAATGTAATAGTATTCTTTAAAAATATGAACATAAGTGATTTTCATTTATGTATTTATCCTTTTGCTTCAATTGCTTATAAATCAAAATATATTTGTAGCATATAGTTGCCCTGCTCTGGTATAGAAGGAGAAAAGAGCATGGCAAAAAGGGGCTGGCAGCTGCTGGGCCAATCAGGGCTGAGGATATAAGGAGGATGGAGGGGGCAGTCTTCCCCTAGCTTGTGGTGGGGGAGGGTATGCTGAGGTCTGGCTGCATGTGACAGGATCAGGGACAATTTGCTGCAGACTGCTAGGGTTCAGATGGAATCCAGACACTGATGCAAGGGTGAAAGGTACCTGGGGAGGTATGGATATGACTTAGGGGACCTGGTAGATCGTAAGATGAACTGGAGTGAGGAGTCAAAACAATGCCTAATCACAATGCCTAGGGTCCCTGGGCCAGGGCCTAGAGAAGAAGGTGAACCCAGGTCCCTCCTGTCTCTCCCAGGCCACTGGTAGACAATGAAAGGAAGGTTAGTGGCCACTGCAGCAAAGTGGGTCTGGACTTGACTGTAGCCTGGAAGGGGGGAAATTGAGAGAGGTCTCTGCTGCAGAATGGAGGATTGGACTAGAGACTATGTGAGAGATGGAGCACAGACTGCCAGATGGTGGCCACTTGAGCAATTCCCTAGTTCCATCACCAGAAGGCACTCATCCATCAGGTCACATGCTGGCCAACCTTTACAATACTGTATTATAAACTCCTGTGTCTTCAGATTTCCTTTGAAAAACTTTTTTTTAAAAATTCAACTAATTATTGTACAAAACCTGCTGTTATCTGAATCTCTATGCTTTGAACTTAACTGGGGATGTTTCAGTTGGGAAGATCCTGAATATTGCAATTCAGCCTCGAAGACTGCAACTCCCATGATGCCTTGGGCGAGAGAGAGAGAGAGAGAGAGAGAGAGACTCTTCTACTTACAGGAGAGACAGGGAGAGCATGTGGAGGGTTCCACCTTGGAGGAGAGCTAAGATTGCTTTGAGAAATTCTGTCCAACCTGGAGGTGGCATCAGAAGTTGTTGGTGTGCTCCATTTGAACCAAGGCAGAGACTGTTGCTGTTTGTAACTGACTGACTTATATTGACCTGCAGTGAAGGTGATGTAAATAACCACCATCTTTCAGAGGGGTAGATGGGTAGTCTGTGTACAGCAAAAACAGTGAGAGTCCAGTGGCACCTTGAAGACTAAGGGTACGTCCACACAGGGTTCTTATTTTGAAACAACAGAGACTGTTTCGGAATAAAAACAGCATGTCCACACGACGTTCTCTCGTTTCGAAACAACAGCTTCTGTTGTTTTGAAACAAGAGCCGTTGTTTTGAAACAGCTTAAACTCCTTCCATTTTGAAACAACGGTTATTTTGAAACAAGCTGTTTCAAAATAACCCCATTGGGACATGCTGTTTCGAAACAACGGTTATTTCAAAATGACTTGTTTCGAAATAACCTTCGCCCGAACATGTTATTTCGAGCCAAGCGTTGTTTCAAAATAACCATCTGACCTTCTTCCCAGGGTGCACAGCACCCTGGGGAACAGGCAGTTCCAGCCTGGGCGTGCCTGTCAGGCAGTGTGCCTGGAGCCTTCTTTAGGCATGGCATCCCAGGCAGGCACTGCCACTGGGGGGCAACATAGGGCCTCTGTCTGGACCCCTGAGGAGGTTCGCTGCCTCCTCAGGATTTGGCAGTGGCCAGACATCATGTACCGGTTCTGGGCCTCCCACCAGAACTGGGACATTTACACTGACATTGCTGCGGCAATATCGGAGCAAGGCCACCCCCAGACAACCAAGCAGGTCTGAACTAAGGTAAAATCTTTACGCCAAAACCATGCCCAGACCTGGGAGGCCCAGGTGCTCCAGGGGGCAGGGAGCTCAGCCACCTGCCCATACTACGAGGAGCTCCATGCATTCCTGGGTCCAGAGCCCAGCGGTCTCCCTGCTGAGGCTCTGGACACAGGAGTCCAGCGGAGCCCCTTGTCAGGCCCAGAGGCACCAGGGACCGCCTCAGATGTCTCTGCTGGGGGGCCTCCAGCCGCAGCACCACCAGCAGCAGAGGCCACCCCAAGTAGCCCGGAGCTGTTCGCCAGACCCAAGGCGGAGAGCAGCCTGGAGGACCAGGGGCCCAGTACCATCTCAGCCCCTGGGTCCAACACGGAGGCCAGGACATCGTGCCGGACCTCTGGAGCTCCCATGGGTAAGTATTCCCCTCCCACTGAGGCACACAGGGCTGGGCCTGTCCAGCAGGTCACAGGCAGCGAGGGGGGTCCAGGGCTGGGCATTGGGGCAGGTAGGGCACAGGGTCAGCGGGTGCAGAGGCTCCCCCTGGGCTGCAGGTCGCAGACAGACAGGTGGCACCAGGGTCACAGGCCCCTGTGTGCCTGGGGGTGGTTAATAGGGGCTGGCTGTTAAAGATGCAGCCGCATCTTGGGTGGGGTGGAGAGCATGCAGGCCACACCACTGGCAAGTGGCCTTGGGAGACCCCCTAGAGCAAGGCATGGCTGAGTCCAGCTCACCCTCGTGGGCACCACTAGCATGTGTGCCTCCAGGGTAAGGTTCCCTGATGTCCAGCAAAAGGAGAACATGGTCCCCTTTTTACTGTCCTGTTCTTCTTTTTACCTTCACATTCGCTGTCTGGCAGGCAGTTTAAAATACAGGAGTTTGTCAGGCTTTGTACTGTAAGGGTTCAAGTATCCTGGAATGCCATAGAATACTGATTTGTACAGGCAAGTGTTCCAGGGCCCCCTAAACCCCGACGAATACCACAGCCAGACAACATTTTCGCCCAGTCTCCTCCAATGTCCTCCGTTGGGTTCTTTCCTGGCCTGCTTTCGAGGCTTTGGGGGCTGGTAGCCCTACCCCAAGGCAATATACCGTGGGATCCTGGGACCTGCTAACAGTCAGGGCAGAGGTGTGTGCTGCAGACAGGCTGCACACAGACAGGCCAGCAGGCAGCAGGGGCCAACTGTGTTTTCTGCTTCCCTCCAGCAGGTCGCCCAGCCACTCGCCAGCCACCACCATTGCCAGCCCGACGCCTCAGCCCCAGGGCACCATGGCAGAGGATAAGGGCCCCCCCGGTCACAGGCCAAGCTCCTCGGGAACCTCGAGGAGCTCAGTGAACAGATGGAGGTGTCCACCCAGGCCTGGAGGAAGGAGCAGGCCCAACACCACCAGTTCGCAGCCCTCTGGGTCCTACAGCAGATCACAGTGGCAGATGACAGAGTGGCCATGGCCCTGGAGCGGCTGAGCAAGTGCCTGCCAGCAGCTATTGAGGCCCTCACCGCCACCATCCGGGAGCTGTGGGAGAGGATGGCCCCGCCATGTCCCGCAGAGGGTTTGCCGCCTGGCCCTTCCCAGAGGTGATGCTGGACTGAGGGCAGCTGTGGGCACGGGCGGGGTATGCCACCCCCTCCGGACCCTCCCACAGGCCCTGCCTGACTTCCCCCGTGACACCCAGACTCTCTGACCCCCTTCCCCCTTCCAAGTTGCTGCCCCCTCCCCGAACTCGCCGAAGTCCCCCTCCCCCTTCCAAGTTGCTGGCCCCTCCCCCGGACTGCCCCCCACATTGCCCCATCCCATAACCCCCCCCCCCAGCCCTTCTCTGCCCCAACCCCTGTATTGTTCAGTAAATAGTTTGGCACTTATTCTTGGTTTTGAGTGGTTTTATTGGGGGTAGTTGACAGTGCGGGTGGATGGGTGGGGGCTGGCTGTGGGAGAACAGGGGAGAGGGTGGTGTGGGGCAGGGCAGGCCTGGCCCTCACAGTTCCTCCTCAGCGAAGGTGGTCCGGAGTGCATCGTGCACGGACAAGGCTCGCTGGGATGGCTGCTCCCATGTGGGGACAGGACAGGGTTCCCCATAGTCCCAGGCAAGGAGTCGTGCCTCAACTTCCCACAGAGGTGCAATGGGCTCACCCCGCTGCTCACAGTAGTTGTGGAGGGCCACGCATGCGGCAATCACCTGTGGCAGTGTCCTCTCTGCGAGGTGGAGGCGGGTAAGGAGGCACCTCCAGTGGGCCTTGAGGCAGCCAAAGGCCCGCTCGACCATGTGGTGCCAGCAGGTCAGGCGGCAGTTGAAGATCTGCCTGGTGGCGTCAAGGGGCCCTGCATATAGTAGCATGAGCCATGGCTGCAGGGGATAGACCGCATCTGCCATGATGAGGACGGGCACCTCTACTCCCCCAACATTGATGTTATGCGGGGGGGAAGAAGGTGCCCACCTCCATGCCCCGGTACAGGACAGAGTTACGGAGGACCCTGGCATCATGGGCCCTCCCTGGCCTTCCCACGTAACAGTTATGGAACAGGCCGTGGTGGTCCACAAGGACCTACACAATGATGGAGTGGTACCCCTTCCTATTGCGGTACTCCGCGGCTCTGTGGTCTGGAGCTCGCATGGGGATGTGTGTGGCATTGAGGATCCCCACACAACTGGGGAAGTCGAGGGTGGCCATGCCTGGAATGGTGTCCTGCAGCTCCCTTTGTCTCACCAAGCGTCGCAGCAGGACCTGGTTGATGGCCCTGGTGACCTCCACAAGGATGTTGCCAGTGGTGGACCTCCCGACACCAAAGAGGTGCACCACAGACTTGTGGGACTCTGGAGTGGCCATCTTCCAGATGGCGATGGCCACTCTTTTGTCCACAGAGATGGCAGGCCTCATGGGGGTGTCCCTGAGGCCCAGCAGTGAGGCGAGTTCCATGACCAAGAGGAGGAAGCTGGCCCTGGTCATATGGAAGTTCCGCCTCCACTGGTCATCCCCCCAGGTCCGCAGCATGACCTGCTCCCACCAGTCTGGGCTGGTCTCCTGGGCCCAGACCTGGCGAGGCATGGAGGGGGGCAGGGGCATAGCTCTGCCCTGTGGACCAGCTAGATGAAAGCCTCGGGGTCTGCGAGCAGAGTGTCCCACATGGGCAGGACACGCTGCAGGCGGTCAGAGTGGCTTGGTCTCACACGGCGCTGTCTGGGCAACCGGGCAATGCCCATTGCTTGCAGAGTCCTGCTAGCCAGAGTGGACAGGGAACTGAGGTCAGGGCCAGCTTTTATGGGATTGGCTACCAACACGGCTGCCAACATGGCCCAGGGAGGTGGCCATGTTGCCACACCTCCCATGGTGCCCTGCCCCTGAAGCAAAATAGCAAATCCACCGTGTGGACTTGCTATTTCGATTCCCGCTTTTTTCCTTATTTCAAAATAGTTTTTTGTTATTTTGAAATAAGTCGTTTCGAAATAAGGCCGTTATTTCAAAACAGGTTGTTTTGAAATGACCTATTTCAAAACAAGCGCTTGTGTGTGGACATAGCCTAACAGATTTCTTTGGGCACAAACTTTTATGGGCCCAACCCAGTTTGTCAAGTGGGTTGGAGCCCATGAAAGCTTATGCCCAAAGAAATCTGTTAGTCTTTAAGGTTCCACAGGACTCGTGTTATTTTTACGACCATTTTTGTAATCTGGAAAAGTGTGTGCAAGGGAAGAAGGATAGCAACGAGACTGTCAGCTGTTGCCTCAATGTGAGAAGAGATGAAGTGACCTTATTCTCTAACCTAAATCCAAGGTTATCGATCTCTGCTTAAAAACAGCTCCATTCTTCAGAGGGATTGTACAGCTTGGAATAATCCCAGAATAGAATTGCTCTGCACCTTGGTGACTAGGCTGGACTGTTTTATTGACCAACAGAGTGTGATCCCCAAGAGTTTCAGGCACACCCATACCAGCATTTAGAACTCTCAATGAGTGCACACTTGGGGTGGGGTAAATGGTGATGATGTAAATGCAAGCTCATTATATTTGATGTACTGCTGTACATTGCATTTATTAATTGATTTATTAAAGTTCCCCCTAAGGATTTGAATCAGTTGTGACATTTTAATTAATCTCAACCTATTATATTATGATGTTTAAGATGTTATGTAAAGATGTGTTCAAGTGTTTGTTGTACATAACTGGCACTTTTGAGTTAGGCATGCTGCACAAATTAGGTCAAGTATATTCCTAGATGTTCTCAAGGCATGCCAGTGAATATCTACAGGGCCCAGCCAGGTGAAGGCACTGCCGAGATTTATTTCCTTTTCAAGTGAAGGGGTAGATAGAAGATTCACACCTATCCAGCATCAGCACTGGGATACAAAGGTTCTCCTTTGCCTTCAACATCAGATGCATGGGCTGAGTGTTGCCTGCTCCCAAGTAACCCAGAGAGTATACTATGGGTTTCGTTTCATTAAATAACCTTTCCACTTGATTTCACTGTAACCATATTTAAGTGCAGTAAGAGGAGAGGAAATCGGAAGTAGAGCTAGTATGATGGGATGTTCTGATTCTTTGGAAACAGCAAATCTGTGAATACTGGGAGCATCCATTGGACCAGGGGCTGGACATTCCAGAAAGACCTCAGCGAGCTCAAGGGTTAGATTGTGCCAGTTAACTAATTTGTAGAATGACAGCTGGGCCTGCAAAGATGTAGAAGGAAGTGCTTTTATTGTTTGTAGCCAATGGACTTGGGGAACTGAGCCAAGGCATCATCACACTAAGGGCAGGCGATAGTGAGGTGCCTCACAACTCTGCATATCCCAAGGAAGCATCACAGAAGGGTCAAATATTGGTTACAAGGGGTTTAAGGTCAGTGGAAAATGAAGCTGGGGACCGATGTTGAGAGGGAAATAGAGTGTGTTTAACTAAAACAAAAAATGTGAAGCTAACAAGCTAGTCTCATCACTTTGCTTGGTTTTTCCTGTGTTTACTCCCTTACATATGATGAATAATACTTTACTCCAAGGATAATTTTATTTCAATCAGTAGTGCTAGTTACGGGTAAGCTAGTACTGCACAAAAATACGTGTTGCATAATTCAGGTCCTTTGTTTTTTGTATATTGAATCTCTTTCTCTCACCCTTATTCTGACCCTTTTTTAGAACACTGAACTTTTCCCTCTGCTGGGAAAGTGCTTAACACATCCTGGTTGCTGACATTACTGAAATAATTCAAATATTATGGAATACTCCAGCAATTTTATAAGGGCAAAGGTAATGGGAAAATAAATTGATAAAAGTCCAATGCCCAGAGCAGGAAGCCTGGCTCAGCCCTGCAGGACAGGAGCCATGGTTGCAGGGTGAATGCTTAGCAGGCTCACTCTCTAAACGCGCTTCCCCGGGACCTCACCTCATCACCAGGTCCACAACTCATTTAGAACCTTTCTGCCACCCGCTGGGCCCCAACCCAGAATTTGGGACACATTGTTCCTAGTAAGCCCTACTTGGGGTAGCACTATGTCTTGATCAAATTATTGTTATTTAAAAAGTAAATGTTCTGATTGATTAAATTAAAAACAAAGGGATTTCAGGTGTCCTGAAAGAAACATAGGACATTGTGTGAAAATCTGGAAAATATCGTTACTTTATAATTAAACCACATTTGTCTCCACATACCAAAATTAACCAGGGCAGAGTGACAAGCTGGGGAAGCTCTAGCCCTCTGCATTACCCTTTGGAAGGGAAAGTCACATGTCTGCTTCATATGCTGAAAGAAAACCAAGCAAATCTTTAGTGTTCATTATTCCCAGAATATTTAGGAAAACGGATTATCTCTGTCACCAGTATAAATACAAAATGTCATTGCACTGAAACATGTAAAAGAAGATGATGGTTAAATCATCTGTCAGATGGAACCCAGATAGCTGAAATATCCTAAGCAGTCCCCCCCCAAAAAGTCACATATGTGACCCAGTGAAAGGTCTCTTTAGACTTCTGGTTAAATCTTAGTGTTGATCATACCTCATCAAACTCATCATGTTGGTCCCTCCAGGTAGAACTGCATGTCTTAACTTGGCCATGAAATCCTCCATACAATTTAGTTGGCTATACATCTGCTTTATCATAAAATTTTATATAAAGGTGGCATATAACAATAATACTTAGCAGTCATAGAACTTTTCATCCATAAATCTGGAAAAAAAAAATCTAATGTGAAAATCAAGTTTTATTCTCATCACTAGTGGAGGTGGGCATAACTTCAACAGGATGCAACTTTTGATTTATTTTCCCCACTATAAAAATAATGATAAATTTGTTATTTTACTTTTATAAGATAAGAAATTCCATGTGAACTTGAGAGAAAAGGATTCCACTGTAACTGTACCTGAGGCTCATTGTTTAATGCCTAGCATGAGTCACTTGAATTCAAGCAGTGACAAGGACAGTCATGAATTTTCATACCAATGAAATCTATTTGAAATGTGCCAGAAAAGTTTCTGGAAAGAAATATTTGGAGCACCTTAAGGAAGGAAAGTGGGGAAGGCCGTTTGGTCAAGATTAGTCACATGCTGTACCTTTAGTTCTCCCTATTCTCTAAGCTAACATAAGCTATATCAAAAAGAAAGAATAAGATCCATTAAGTATCTTTCTTTCTTTAACATGTGTCCTGCCAGGATTCTCAGTTTCTGATTCATACATTTTCTTTTATTGTGCTCTGAAATTGGAAATAATTTCATATTAAAAATGGTAAGATAAGTAACTTATTCTTTTTGACTGCACCTTTTATAATAAATTCATCATTTCCATCCCTGAACTTTCAGTTTTGGCTGTAATTAGAAGTAGAAATACAAAACAAGTGTGCTGCAAGAAAGGATACTCTTGAAGTGATGATAATCATTTTAGTTTTGAAGACAGCATTGTAGACTCAAACTCTAAGGTCAAAAGGGACAAATATTATCGAACCTCTAACCCATGACTGAGTAAAGGCCTCAAATCATGGTTTAAAGACTAAGTACAAAGAATGTTGACAGTCATAGTTAGTGCTAAAGAGTCTTTTCATGACTCTGGGAAGAACATTTACAGTAGAACCTCAAAGACATAAATACCTTGTGTGGGGGAAAAATCTAACTCTGGCCCTCAAGTTCAGAAAGAGGCACACCAGAGCCTCCCCAATGAAGCAGACCCGTTCCCAGCCGAGACTCCAATGAGCAGAGAACGAGGTGTGGTTGAGAGTTTATTATTCAGCTGAATAACAAAAGGAACTGCATCAGAGGGCAGCAAAGAAGTGCTAGCCCCTCTGAGCAGGGCCCCCCAACAACTCGAGTGCAAGAGAGAGCCGCGAGGGGCAGCATCACAACACTTTTATCCAGTACAGTATGATAATGCTATGATAATACTTACATGATTGACAATGTTTTAGAGACCCTTATATGGTTACATCAACATTATTAAATACATATTAATGATTAAAGAATGCATATAATTATCCCCGCCTCTGTTTACTGTTGACATCATTTGCATTATCCTGGGCAGCCGCAGTACCTGCAAACTCATTAATTTCTGCCTAGAGATGCTGACCTTACATTCTTGTGAGGCTATGGTGCCAAGAAGGGTGAGCAGGAGATAGGAGATAATTCTCCCTTTTCAGTTAGAACAAAGACGGACAGTCTAGCTTACATTCCTTGTCCAGATGGTCAGGAGAAAAAGCATGAGAAAGGGGAGATAACACACTTTAACTATCAACTTTAGGCCGCTTGTTAAAGAAACTTAGATACATGACTTGCCAGAGAAACAACCCCACTACCATAGCGACCCACGGCTCCAACGAGGCCTACGCTTTAGCACCTTTCTCACTGTCCTACAGAAGAGATTACATATAATTTTTCTTACACTTGGGAGTGGAGTTGTTTGTAACTCTGAAATGGTCATAACTCTGAGCAAACCTGATGATACAGTACCCTCTTGTCGGTATCTTTCATCTGAGACTCTGAGAGAGCTCTGCAAAGGTGGCATCTGGCAGCATGGCATGATTTGCAAGCAGTTCACTGCTCTGTTCCTGTTTCTTACCTTTGGGCTGAACCTGCCCTGCACCCTAGGCACTACAAGTCCCAGCCCTCAGCCGCTTCTCCCCAGGGCTCACCCTGCTCATTGCACTTCTTGTCACACTCCAGAGGCAGCATGTAGCAGGGTTTGGCACCAGCCAGCTACCAGCGCTCCTCCCTTTCCTGCCCCTTGCACTCCTGGAGATGCTAGCAGGATCCAGGAGTGCAGCCACAGGCAAAGCTTAGGCCTCATCAGTGCACAGGCTGTGGTGCTTTAAAAGTCCTCCAGAGTACAGCTTACTCCCTTCCACTCAAAGTTAAAGGTGAGGCTTCCTTTTTCCTTTCCCCTCTGCTGCTGCCAGACCGCTTGCTTCCTGTTTCACGGGGTGTTCGGCTGGCTGGTCCATTTGTATCTCTGGAGTTCATATGTTTGAGGTACTACTGTATTGCACTGGCCACAGAATCATGTGCCTAGTTGTGCTAATTGAGCTGCTTGTTGTTTCCAGCTGCTCAGTGCAATTCTTCTCAAAGTTGTGAACACTCATCCTTACCATGTGGTGCCATGCAAAATGATCAGTTGCCAGTTGCTCAAAGGGCCAAACAGAAGTGTTCAGTTCTGCGCAGATTTTGTTCCTGGTTGTTGTGACATATCTGGCCTAAGGCATTCACCTGAAAATACCAAAATCAGGGCAAGTTGCAAAAAGAGCAGATTTTCTCAGTACTGATGGGTGCTACTAAAGTCAGGCTTCCCAGCCAGCCACAACAATACATCTGATTCCCCACACTGGTTATCAGAAAACTAAAACAAACATACTTGACACCCTTTACTGCATTTCAGTCATTAGCCCTCAACCAGGCAATGGATCTAGTAAAGAGATCAGTTACCTAAAACTCCATGCTCTCTACCAAAAGGGCTCTACTGACCCCAAAGGATCAGCCACATTACTAGATCAATATAAGCTTGGACCTTACCCAAAATACCACACTGCCAGTCAATGCTTTAGTAATTAAAACAAAAGGTATGCCCACACCTCAGCTTTAAAGCAAAACAACACTGGCTGTTTTGCTTTAAAAAAAATTAGGTCCACACCACCTTTTGCTGTTTCGATATGACAAGCTCCGTCATATTGAAACAACAAAACTTGAATTGAAAAGTTAAAACCTACTAGGTAATTGAAAGAGCCATTAAATCAAAAGGGCTTCTTTCAAACAACGCTGTTCCGATGCATTGTTTTGAAACAATATTGTTTCTATTAAATGGATTTGACCTTCCTCCCAGTGTGCACGGGCCCTGGAAGGAAGGCCCACCCCCTCAGCACCCTGGCCAGAGAGGGGGCGTGAGGGGGCTGCAGGGGCAGGGATCGCAAGGTGCCCCTAATCCCCTGCCTCTGGCATAGATCACGGGGCACCCCTTATCCCCAGCTGCAGGCCAAGCGGTAGGGGAGGGATCGCCAGGTGCTCCTTATCAACCGCTGCTGGCCAGGTGGTGGGGGAATGGATTTCACAGTGCCCCTTCTCCCCTGACGCTGGCCAGGTGGCGGGGGAGGAATTGCGGGGTGCCCCTTCTCCCCTGCCGCTGGCCAGACAGTGGGGGAGGGATGTCCCTGTGCCCAGCATCTGCCGCCCCATGATCCATGCAAGTGGCAGGGGATAAGGGAAGCCCCATGATCCATTCCTCTGCTTCCTGGCGAGTGGCGGGCGATGCCGGGTGCACCGTAATCCGCTCCCCGCTGCCCAGCCAGCAGCAGGGGATAAGGGGCACCCCATGATCCATTCCCCACTGCCCAGCCAGTGGCAGGGGATGCTGGGTGCCCCACTATCCATTCCCCACCACCCAGCCAGCGGTGGGGGATGTTGGCTGCCCTGTGATCCATTCCCCTGCTGCCTGGCCAGTGGCAAGGGATGCCAGGTGCCCTGCGATCCTTTCCCTGGGGGCTTTCTTCCCCTGCTACTGGCTCTCCTTGAGAGAGCCATGCAGGGGATTGGGTGGCTACATGGCCCTGCCAGGAGGCCATGTTTCCACGCCTCTCTCCCAGATCGAACTAGCAAGTCCTGTGTCTAGACATGCTAGTTTGATTTGGGTTGTTCTTTTTTTGTCTGGACCTGTTGAATTGATTTAGCGTGAATTGATATAATGACTTTTATGTCGATTCAGCTTTAATCAATTCAACTGGAATTGATTTTGCTATGTGTGTGTGGACATAGCCAAAAGGTTTATTATAAAAAAGAAACAAACTATAAAAAAACTGTTGAAGGATTAGAGAAAATCACATACATACAATGTATATACAAAGTCCAAATACATCAAGTCTTGGGCTGAATTTGGAGTTTATAGGCTTGTATATTTATTCTGGTATATAGTTCCTCTGGCACACATGAATAGATCCACAGGTAGGTGTTTACTGTAGATTGAAAGAAAACTGAAGGCAGAATGATGGTGGTACAGCAGCTTTTTATGTCCTTTGGCCTTTTTCATGCTTTGTGTTGAAATTTAGAACAATAAGAGGGAGCCCAGAGTTACAGGGGCAAGTGCTAGGGACTCACCAGGTTTTTCCCAGGACTCATTGTACCTGGGAGTTTTTTCAAGGGGCCCTTAAGCTGGTTATGACTGCAACCATCTAGTCTGGGGTATTGCTCAGAAACATAGAACAAGTTACAATACAGATATATCAAACATATACATAGCTTCCAATACAGATATGACTCATGCACATGAGCAATATCATCAAACTCAGGAAATTATAAACTTTCTAACGATACCTGGCATGCCATATCTCATATGGATTATTGTAATTTTGAAACATTGTTTTTAAATAATATCATTCAGGTCCCCCAATCCAGACAGTGTCATAGATGTCTTTAACACATTTCATCTGCTTGCTATACTTACAATTGCAAGAGCTTCATTTGGAATGTAAAACCTGCTTTGATAGTTGGGTCTAAGGCATATGGGATAGATGGCAGTCCTTCTCAGTCAGGTGCAGTTCAAATAAACCTTGATGCTTTCCAAACTAGCTTTCATCAGGACTTTTATGTTGGAAACCCAGTCCTGCCATTTGATGCCCAGCAATGATTGTAGGTGTTGTGAAAGAAAACTGTCACTCTTTTGAATTTGCTGATAATAACAACTCAGTGTTTTACACCCAGTGAGCAATGTCACAATGACAAAAGCATTATGGACTTTGACTTTTGTCTCTGTATAGACTCTATATTGCTTCAAGATTTGGTGATAGAGGCATAGATGCACAGCTCTGGTTTGTGTAATTCATGTATCCACTTCATGATTGATTGTCAACATACCTATGCCAGAAATGCCCCCTCTGCCTTATATATTGGACAAAGAGGACAGTCTCTGTGCCAAAGAATAAATGGGCACAAATCTGACATAAGAAACAACAGCAGTCTAAAACCAATGAGTGAGCATTTCAAACTTACTGATCACTCCTCTGATGATTTATCAATTGCTGTGCTCAGGCAAATGAATAATAGCTTAAAGCTTCAAAGGAAAACTGCAGAGCTGGAATTTATTTGCAAATCTGACTGTGTTGCTCTGGGCTAAATAGGGACTTTGGGTTTTTTGGTTTTTCTTTCCTCATTATGACAGGTGATTTGACCTCATCTTCCTCTATGCTTGCTATTACAGAGCAACCAGATCCCATGACTTACACTTCCCTGCATTTATTTTCCTCCCATTCTGTAAGTCTCTCATCTTCAAAGTGTCTGACGAAGTAGGATTTTCTCCAATGAAAGCTCATGGAATAAAAAAAAAAAATTTAAAAACTGTTAGCCTTTAAAAGTCCCACAGGACCCCTTGTTTGTTTTGTCAACATAATGTTGTTGTTCAGTATATCATTAGACAGCCTGGAGCATAGTAACTTTCAAGCTTCTTGACAGGTCTTAATAATGTTGTTGAAGAGCTGTTTGGTACTAACCTCAGCTTTCATTTGGCCAATGGCGAGGTCAAAGTTATGAGCCACCACAGCAAAGGAATTTGTAAGATCATGTAGTACTGCTTTAGAGTACAACATCAAGGCAAAACCAGCAGTGTAGAGCAGTTCCTGAATCAATGCTCGTGTCACCCTGGTGTTTGTCTGGAGATGGGAAAGTCTGAAGAGATTACAGTAAAGAAGCATACAGAGGCTCCATTTGAAGTGAAACAAAGGGCTTCCTCTAGCACTGCAGCAAAGAATAGATCAGAAAGGCCATGAGCAAGGACACAGCCTTGCTTCATCCCCTTTGTGACCAGAAATGGTCTGTTAGCTCATCCCTGCTAACTCTTCCAGCCATGCATTCATGGAATTGCCAAACTGTTGATAAAATTTTCTAGACATCCATACTTTGTAAGAAATGTCCAGGGGGCAGTGTGATTGGCCGTGTTGAATGCCTCAGTTAAATATGTTCCAAAGGGGTGGCAGTGTTGATCTAATTCATCAAAACAAACAAGGAGTCTTCTGGCACTTTAAAAGACTAACAAATTTATTTAGAAGATGCACTTTGAGGGGGGATTTTCTCCCACGAAAGCTCATGTGATAAATAAATGTGTTAGTCTTTAAAAGTGCCACAGTACTCCTTTTTCACTTAAATATGGATCCAAAGTTCCAAAGGAGTAGCCTTGTTAGTCTAGTTCAGCAAAATAAACAATGAGTTCTGTAGCACAATTAAAAACTAACAAATTTATTTATCTCATGAGTTTTTGTGGGTAGAACCCCACGTCATCAGTGGGAGGTTGAAATGGAAATAGAGGTTACGGGATGATGTATAAATGCAGAGAAGGGTAAGTCAGAAGGTCAATTCAAATGATGTGGAAAAATAGATAAGTGGGAAGATTTAAAGATGGAAAGATCACCTTTTGTAATGACTCCAAAGGTTTCTAATGTGTAGACAAAGCTGTGTACAGCCATACCCAAATTACTGTAATAGCACTAATGAGAACTGATGGTGAATCTTTCATCTCTGATCACGCTGCCAGTGGTGCCCTGAACATTTTAGTGAATTACCTAATCATTTATCTACTCTTTCAGAAGAGTCACTGGATAATGTCTACAATTGTCCTCAACTAATGCACTTCCCAATCTACTCACAAGGAACTAGGTTTTCAAGACCTTTGAGTAATTCCAAGCCTATCTAAAACCTTGGAATACTAAAAATCTAACAATATATTTTGTCTCAAAAGATTTTGAGCTCAGTTTTCAACAGATAGATTCTACCACCTAACTGACATTATGTAATACCTTATTCCATAAGTAGTCCTGTTGGAGTTTTTGATCCAAGTCTGTAAGTAGTCAAGAGCCTCTCTCCCCTGTGTTGAAATCACAGATATACACCGGCTTTTAAAGAATCATTATTCTGATATCTGTCTCTACAGTCCATCCTCGATTTTCTGGTCCCCGATTTCCTGGACTTCAGAAGATTTGGATCATCCCCCCTGCCCTGCTGCCAGTTTTCCCAAACCCTTCCATAACTCCCCCACAACTTGCCACCAGTGCCCTGCGCTCCACCAAGCCCGGTGGGGAAGGCACTCACCCCCCCCAGCCCTGGTGGACCACGTTGTGGCCACAGTGGCCGTGACTCACCAGGACCGGGTGGGAGGGGTGCTTTCCCCTGCCGCGGCCACAACAAGGTAAAGGTGGAGTGGAGGGCCGCTTCTGCTGCTGCAGCCAGAGCCTGGGCAGGAGGGGTGCTTTCCCCCACCACGGCCACAACTTAGCAAAGGCCGTGCAGGGAGCTGCTTCCGCTGCTGCAGCCAGAGGCTCGATGGGAGCGGTGCTTTCCCCTGCCGCTTTGTGGCCACAGAGGGGGGAAAGCACGCCTCCTGCCCAGGCTCTGGCCGCAGCAGCGGAAGCAGCCCTCTGACTGGCCTTTGCTGCATTGTGGCCATGGCGGAGGAAAGCACCCCTCTCACCCGACCCTGGTGAGCCAGGCTGTGGCCACAGCAGCAGAAGCAGCCCCTGCCTGGCCTTTGCCACGTTGTGGCCAGCGGCAGGGAAAGCACCCCTCCACTGTGCCACCAGCTCCCTGTGCTCTCTTAGGCTATGCCACCCCACAGCTTTCAATTTTCTGGACTTTCACAAATTTGGACGCCTCTTTCCTGCATATAGTCTGGGAAATCAAGAATGGACTGTACTGATTACACTTCAAAAAGGGAGAGGCAAATGGTGGAGGTAAAAGATTCTCTGCTTCCTCTTGGCTTCGGATCTACAATTCCGTGAGCTAGGTTGTACCTTTAGGCATAGGTCTAAGTAATGGGTGCTACATAAGGAATACTTTTGAAGACCTTTTGTCTCAGAGACCCTTTTCTGATGCAGTTTCCTCCCTTATTCCTGCTTGCTCCCAGGGCTAGTAATTTGCTGATAGGCTATACCAGCAGCAAATTGCAACCATTACAACCAGTCCCAGGTTTGTTCAAGTTGGCTGCCTGACTCACTTGGAGACAATCCAGGGTTTCAACCACTCCCTGCCTATCCACCTGTGCAGTGGAAGTAATAGCCCTGATGAGGCTGCATTCTAGCCCATTCTGTGACCCCTGATGTGGGTAGCCCATACAGGGGAACAAAGAGGACGTCTTGAACCTCCCTAGACCCCTGTGTGCTGTCATCAGGGCTGGTCACAATCGTGCCAGGTAAGATCATTTTTAAGAACATAGTTAAAGATCCAAGCTCTGCTGGAATCCTTGTATTTAACAGAATGTCAATTGTTATTCTGTAGCGAATGTGTACAACCTGGTTCTAGCCCCCTAAAAGGCTGTTCAAAGTAGAATACTAACTATATTTAATGTATTTATATAGGATCCAAATGACAAATGAAGCTCCTCTTTGCCTCTAACACAGCTTTATTATATAGCATTGCAAACGACAACCCTCTAATATCACATGATAAACCAAGTAGGTCTGACAAGTTACTAGCAAATCTGAAATATAAATTGATTTTTTATTCTCTCTTTATGGTTGTAATTTGGTCAGGCCTTCATTTTCAGCTCCTTGCATGATAGTTCAGTTGATCTATACTGTGATTCGAACATCATATGGGTTTAAAATCATTGTTACAAATAGAACTCTGTCCTTGTTGCCAAAGGCACTAAATAAAGAAGATCAACTTATTACTAACTGGTGTGCTAAACAATTATTCTTAGAGGTTGGGCATCTAATGCACAGGACAGGGAGTCAGGAAACCCAGGCTCAATTAATGGATCTGTTACAGAGGTGGTATGTGACCTTGCACAAATCCCTTCTGAAGAAAATTAACCCTTTTCCTATCTGACTTAAAGCACCCGCATTTGAAAATGTTGACATGAGTGTCAAAAGATGGGTACCTAAAAATGGGGCACACAAAATTGGACACTGCTGTAGAATATATTGTTCTGCATTAATATTGTTCATATCAAACACACACAGAATTTTCTTCCATTCTTCCATTCTTACTTTTCTGTTCCTAGTATTATAAACATTACTTTTCTCGGGATTTGATTCTTGTCTTTGGTGGAAGTAAATCTACACAAGATTATTTTAGGGCAGACATTTGACTATTTCTGCCTGGGAACTCTGCCCTCAACTAGCACACTTAGTGTACATATAGTATATGATCTCCTGGCATTCCCCACTCACATCCATCTGTTGAACTGGCATCATGCCCACTCACAAGTTGGTCAGACTGTTTCACAAGGATGGGGGTGTCAAACTATGATGCACTTAGATGGGAAGCACACACAGCATTTCAAACTGGTGTATTCTCTTTAAAAAATTCTCCCCCATGGCATCCCAAGATACTGCCATTTCTGAATTTTTGTCTCACACTAATATCCGTCTGCATTTGGGTGGGATACTTTAAATAACAGGAAGGTGATGTGGAGGAATAATTAACAAAGGGATAGCCGTGTTAGTCTAGTCCAGCAAAAAAAACAAGGAGTCGTGTGGCACTTTAACAGATTTGCCTGTCATCACGACAAAGAGTCTTTGGTCTGCAGCATTCTGTTTTACAGAATGAAACAGAGAAATGTAGTCCCCTTCTTCTCTCCCTGTTTTCAAGGATAATCTATGTATTCAATAATTTTGTACTCTTTATTGGTGATCACAACGTTCTTTCATGAGAGCTACCATGTACAGATTCTGCTGCTCTATGTCAGATGAAGCAGATAAACACAAAGCTATTTAGCTGAATATACATGATTAGTTTAGGTTCCTTAAGTACAATTCAGGAACAGGACAGTAAACTGTGAAGCAAATTTTGACTATTAGTGTGTGTGATGCTTAATGTATAGAAATTTGTAAGTATGGTTTGCTGTGCATTGTTTATATGAATGACTTCATGACTTTCAATATACACTGAGTAGTGGCTGGTACTGCAAGGTGATACACATGTATTTAAGTTTTAGAAAAGATGGGATGACCAGGATGTACCATGTGATAATGTAATCCAGGACAGTATTGTAACCAGGGTCAACCAGATTAGAAAATGTCAGCTAGACACATTCTCAGTTCTCTTGATCAGCAGTTTCATATTTCAGGATGGTAATCCTGATGGAAAAGGTTGCAATTAATATCACTATGGGGATGGGGCTGATTCATCTTGCAGCCATGCTGTCATTAAGAGTTCAGAGTTAAACTTTGTCAGTTAATTATCATTCCATCATTCTGTAGACCTCTCCGACAGAAAGTAATAGGGCTGTCCGGCAGAAAGATGATATTGACAATATGACAATATTATGACGATGTTTTATTACATCGCAGCCTAGTGTCTATTGGCTTGCAGCAGATTTTGGATTTGAAATTATGTGTTACGGTTAAGCCATAAAGTGTGCTGATACCATTGCCAATCATGCTGACTAATATTTTCTCTTTGCTTCCTTATTCATCTCCATCAGCCTGGCCATCTATTGTCACTTGTCTTAGACTATATAAGCTATGTGGAGCAAGACCCGTTTGGGAGGGGAGGAGTTCTTTTCTTTTATGTTTGTACAGTGTACAGTTTTTATGTTTGTACAGTGGGGCCTGGGTCCATGACTAGGTCACCTAGGTGCTGTGATAATGCAAGTAATAAATAACAATAATATAATATTAAGTCCAATTTTAGATCTGGAATTTTATATTCATTGTTATGAGCAACTATCATAGAGGACTGACTGAAAAAGGCTTCTATTTATAGGCACTGGAACTAGGCATGCAGGAGGTGCTGCTACACTCCATACCTTGAACTGGTACCGATTATATGCAGGGTTTACAATGAGTCTCAGCAATTCAATGACTCTTAGCACTCCCCACTATAAAGATAGCTCCAGTACCCCTGCTTCTGTTGCCTCTTGTCCTTTCATCTATTGCAAATGAGATAAATAAATCTGTTGGGCTGTGTCTACACTTACCATGTCAATTTGAATGACTGAATTCAAACTAATCAGTTCAAACTAATAATTATGAGTTTGAATTGAGTCAATTTGAATTGACATGACCACACAAGAAACTCCCATTCAAATTAGCATGTCCATAAACTGGACTTGATAATTCGAATTGGAGGAGGGGCACGATGGAAGGTGTGGCAACATGGGCACCTAGAAGGGCCATGCTACAACCCAGTTCCCTGCCAGGATCCAACACTCTGAGCCAGGCACAGGGAAAAGCATCCCCTGCCCAGCTCTAGCCCCAGTGTGGTTAGAGCTGGGAAGGGGATGTTTTTCCCCATGGCAGACTCAGAAGGCAGGAGCCTGGCAAAGGTATTTTCCCCTCCCAGGGCTCCCTGGGACCAAGGCACCTCCAGCCCTCCACACAGCACAGTGGGGGCAGGGGAGAAGGGATTGCCCCCTCCCCAGTGCTGTCAGTGCAGGCAGGGGGAATCCCTTGGCCCTGAGCTGAGAGTGCAGAAGGGATGGGGGGGGAGAAGGGATCCCAGCAAGGCAGGAGCCCCAGCTGCAGGGATGGCACCCCCCTGTGTGGCTCCTGTCCAGCTGGCCACGCGAAGGGAAGGCACCCCAAGTGCAGCTTCTCCTGAGCTGGCTGTGTACAGGGAAGGCACCCTGCCATACAGCTGCTCCTAGGATGGCTGCCCACGGGAAGGACACAACTGTGCACAGCTCCTGCCCAGCTGGCCATGCACAGGGAAGCCACCCCTGCATGCAGATGCCCCCCTGCTGAATGCACATGTCCAGCAGGGGCGCAGCCACAATGGTGGGGTACCTTTCCCATGGGCGGCCAGCAGGGTAGGAGCCATGCATAGAGGTGCCTTCCCCCCACGCAGCCAGCTGGACAGGAGCTGCGCATGGGAGTGACCCCCCACACACACATGGCCAGCCCAGGAGAAGCCACACGGGGGTGACTTCCCCGCATGCCAGCAGGGCTGAAATGGGGGCTGAGGTCCCCGTCCTAGCCAAGAGACAGGAACCCCATTGTCCCCCCAGCCTGATCTGTTGGGGGGGGGGAAGAGGCACCTTTGGGGCTGCTGGCCCCAGGTGCTATAGGGCTGATCTTCCTCCTAGGGTGCATGGCAACCTGGGAGGAAGGTCAACCCTTGTCAGTTCAAACTCAGGGAGTTTGAATTGAAATGGCCACACTGAGTCAATTTGAACTACTGGGTTCAAATTGACCGTGATGTTGAAGTCAAAAGAGGTTTAACCAATTCAAAGTCAGCTTTCATCAATTCAAACTCAGGAGTTCCTCATGTTGAACTGAGGAAAGCAAGTGTGGCCATGCACTTAATTGAATTCAAATTGATTGTCCTCAATTCGAATTCAAGTCTAAGTGTAGACATACCTTTAGTCTTTAAGTGCCACAGGACTCCTTGCTTTTTTTGCTTTACTAGACTAACATGGCTGCCTCTTTGGAACTTTCTTGGGACTCTCTTCATTTCTTTTATTTTAATAATGCTTCAGTCTTTCTGGATATTTTCCAAACAGTACCCCTGAGTTCATTTTTACCTGCACTCTGAAGAAGGAAAGTAGCTGGACGAGTTGAGGAAAGGAAAACTGAGGACTACTGGCATGTTCAGTTGCTAACAGACACATGGCAAAGCGTGAAATAGGTTTCTTTTTTCTTCCCATTGTACTTAAAACATAGAAGGCAAAGAACTTTACTAGGCTCTGGTCTGAACTGACAGTGAAATTCAACATAATGCTGCTTACCTCAACTTTTTGCAGCCTGTGTCTCCACCAGGGCTGGCATGAGAGGTGAGCCAATGTTGTACCAGCTCACGGTGCTGAAGCTTAGGGGTCCTGGCACCAAAAATTGAAAGCTTGGCCCTGGGAACAGGTTGCCAGAGAGACCTCCAGGGCCTCACATTGCAGCTTTCTGTGGTCACCAGGACAGCATGGCCAGGCTGGGCTGGGCCCTCTGCCATGGGGTAATGTGATTTTGCCCACCACCACGTGACTGCCAGTCTGGTCCCACCCCTACTCTCTGCAAGCGCACTCCAGGCACTGAATCAGCAATGGGGCCACAAAACCAAAAGTTGGGGCACCACAACCCCTTGGGCTGGTCCTGGTCTCCACTGTCAGAGCACTAAGTTTGAATGAAAAGGTGCTGTAATTCAACCTGATAACATCCACCCTGCAAGTGATGTAGCACTGACATTAAAATCTACAATTCAAATTTAGGTCTGTGCAGCCAAAGAGTAATTCTAATCTTGAATTTCCTGTTTTTCAAGTGTGCTCTCACATAGCATTAGAGCTCCTCCCTCCCTGCAACCCTGGGAAATTTACAAATAATTCTGCTATCTGCATGCAGCACTATGCCTCTCTGTTGTGTCTGTAGCAAAGAAACATCAAGGAAAGCTTCTCCTGCTTTTTTGATTTAGAGGAGAGAGAAGGGTGAGTGAGTAGAGGACAACTATTCCTCCCCACACGCCCTGTATCTATTATGCACAGTGCAATGCATTTCAGAAAGTAATTTTTGCAGTAGAAGTGCAAGACCTTGAGCAAACGATTTGCTGTGATCACTCACCTTCACCTTCTGCAATTGACAGCCTAATGTCAAATTACAATCTCACACCCAGTGTAGACAAGCCCTGGGAGAAGAGAGGTAGAGATAGATGAGAAATTAGCTTACCCAGTTTCTTCCCCTCTATTTAGAACCCTCAGAATTAGAATGTTTATTGGGAATTAAAACTGATGTTCTGAGAAAGCGCATGGATGGTTTTATAGGAAAACTCTTATATGGAAAAAGATGGACTCTTTCTTCATTTATCTTAAATAGTAACATTCCTCTCCAGGATGTTTCCTCTGTTCCTTACCTTTGTTTGGAATCTACCTTGAAGACTCAGTGAATAAGAAGAAACTTTGAAAGAATGGGCCAAATCCCATTCTGGTTGCTTCAGTGCACCCTGTTAAAATCAATAATGTTTTGCTGAGACAAATAAGAGCAGAATTTGGCCTGGTGTGCCTAGAAAAGTCATGTAGTCTAGTAGTCCTGTAGCACCAGGCCTAGGTCAAGTCAGATAACATTAAACTGCTTAATAGAGTTAACATGGTAGGGAGCAAATGGATTTACAGTAAAAGACAAAGTGTTACTGCATATGTCAAGTAGAAGTAATCAGCTGTTGGTGGGCTACAAGTCGAATTAGTCCTTTGGAAAGTAGGGCAATGGTAGATTATAAAATCCACAACCAATATAACAACAAAAAATAATGCTGGCTATCTAATGAAGCATAGACCAGTACCATATGTGAAAAGAGTGTCACCTGTGGGTTTCCAATTAAACCACAGAGCATTGAAAAGGGAGAGGAGGGAAAGAATTTAACAGTTAGCAGTGATAAGCTTACAATTATTCCTGTGCTAAATAGATGTTGGCATTTAAATACAGGACATACATTTTGCATTCATGTTGTACACTATCCAAAATCACAGAAAGTCTACTGTAATATTAAATGAAGACAGCATTCTGCAATTGCTGTCATACGTTTTCTCAATCCTAATTTATGTATATATAAAGGGGTTAAAGTATAATTTGGTGGACCCCTCCCCATGCCAGTCCAGACCCCCTTCATGCCAGTGCAGGCCCCCCATGCACCAGTGAAGGCCCCCCTCATGCTGCTGTGTGCCCCCCTCATGGACCCCAGCTACCTCCAAACACCTTCCCTCCACCTCAGCTATGCTCCCCACACACCTACACCCCCACTGCTGCTACTGCTCCCCATACGCCTACAACCAACCCCAGCTACTGCCTCACACACACACATACCCCCACCCCAGCTACTGCCTCCTACATATCTACCCCGCACTCCAGCTACTGCCCTCAGCTGCCATCTTGTAAATGGTTCCCCAACCTTTCCCCACCCCCCCGCCATGCCATGCCAATCTTCCCCCACTGCCCCGGGCCAACCCCCTCTCCCGTGCCCGTTCTCTGCTGGGCCGGCTCACCTGTCCCCGATACCCCCCAAACCTTCCCCTACAGTCCCCCTAATTTCAAGTCCTGGGGAGAATACTGCCCCAACCCCCCCCCCCAGGCTCCCTTACCTGGCCATCATGCACTGCAGAGTGACCCCAGCCTGGGCTGAGTCTCTGGCCTGAGCCTGCTCTGACTGAGCATGCTCAGAGGCTCTCAAGCAGAGCAGACTCAGGCTGGAGCATCATCCTGGGCTGGAGTAGTTCCCTGCCTCCTGGAGCACACAGGAATGGCATTCCGAGGTCTGCTATTTTTAGGGGCTCAGCATCAGGGGGCCCCTAAAAATAGAAAATAGAGCTGGAAGGCTGCATTCTGGGGTCTGTTATTTTTAAATGGTAGGCCCCAAAACACTGTGTTCCAACTCCATTTTCTATTTTAGGGGCCCAGAATGCTGAACCCCTAAAAATGGTGGGCCCCAGAATGCCATTCCTGTATGTTCCGGTTTACTTTAACCCCTGCATATATAATAACCAAAGTGCTTATACAGATAAGATAATACCACATGTGGAAAACTGATTAGGCACTATGGTAGTATGTGCATCAAAAACAAACTAACATGCCCATTGGTTACTGTGTGCATATGTTATCATTACATTTGCTTACATTTATGTGCATAATTTTGAAAATTAGAGCCTGAAATTTTCATACATCTACTGTGCCTAGGCACTGCAGATACACATAAAGAAACAGGGCAGTGATGATTACCAATGGGTATTAATGATCCTGCGAGAGGTGATCCTCAGCAGATCAAAGGTGACTTCAAGGCTCTGGGAGCAAGGGTGAAGGAGTTTGGAGCACAGGTGGTGTTCTCCTCGATCCTTCCAGTCAAGGCTAGAGGCCTGAGGAGAGACAGATGCATCCTAGAGCTGAATGCCTGGCTGCGAAGATGGTGTGGTCAGGAGGGATGTGGCTTCCTTGACCATGGAGTACTGCTTCAGGAAGGAGGATTGATAGGCAGAGATGTCCTTCATCTGTCCAGGAAGGGGAAGAGCATATTTGGGCACAGACTGGCTGACCTAGTGAGGAGGGCTTTAAACTAGGTTCAAAGGGGGAAGGAGACCAAAGCCCACAGGTAAGTGAGAATATGGGAGCTCTGGGGAAAGGGATGGAACTTGGGGGTTGCTGGGACTGTAACACCAGGAATAAAAGAGAAGGTAGTTGGAACATGGGGGGGGGTCAAATAATTGTCTTACATGTTCCATGAAGCCCCAATATGTGAGGAGAGTGGGAGAGGACAACTCCTAGAAAAAATGCAAGGAGGTATATGTAATAGAATTGAAAATCAAAATGACAAAGTAAGGAAATCAGCTGGGTATCTTAGATGCCTATACACTAATGCGAGGAGTCTGAGAAATAAGCAGGAAGAATTGGTAGTACTAGCGCAGACAAGGAACTATGATATCATTGGAATAACAGAGATGTGGTGGGATAGTCTGCATGACTGGAGCTCTGCCATGGATGGGTATAAACTGTTCAGGAAAGACAGGCAGGTAAAAAGAGGGGGAGGAGTAGCACTATATGTAAAAGAGCTCTATGACTGCTCAGAGCTCCATTATGGAAGTGGAAGCGTGCCAGTAGAAAGTCTGTGGGTTACACTGAGAGGGGAAAGCAACAAGGGGGATGTTGTGGTGGGTGTCTGCTATAGACCAGCAGACCAGAAGCAGGAGGTGGATGAGGTGTTCTATGGACAACTAGCGGAAGCTTCTAGATCACAGGCCCTGGTGCTGATGGGGGACTTCAGTTACCCTGACATCTGCTGGGAGGCCAATACGGCACTGCATGGGCACTCCAGGAAGTTTTTAGAGAGTGTTGGGGACAACTTTCTGGTACAAATGCTGGAGGAACCAACTAGGGGCCTTGTACCTCTTGACCTGCTGCTCACAAACAAGAAAGAGTTGATCAGGAAGGTAGAGGTAAATGGCAAGCTAGGCAGTAGTGACCATGGCATGGTTGAGTTCAGGATGCTGATTAAAGGAAGGAAGGAAAGAAGCAAAACAAATCCTGGACTTCAAAAAAGCAGAATTTGCCTCCCTCAGGGAACTGATGGGCAGGATCCTTTGGGAAGCTAATCTGAAGGGGAAAGGAGTCCAAGAGAGTTGGTTATATTTTAAAGAAACCCTGCTAAGGGCACAGGAAGTTGCCATTCCAATTAGGAGAAAGAACAGCAAACATGTGAGGCAGCCAGAATGGCTTAGCAGAGAACTCTGCTCGGAGCTTAAACATAAAAAGGAAGCTTACAGGAAGTGGAAGCTTGGTCAGATGACCAAGGAGGCATATAAAGATATTGCTAAGGACTGCAGGATTAAAATCAGAAAGGCCAAAGGACAAATGGAGTTGCGGCTAGCAAGGGATGTAAAGGATAACAAGAAGGGGTTCTACAAGTATGTCAATAACAAGAAGAGGATCAGGGATGGTGTAGGTCCCTTGCTGAATGGGGCAGGCATCCTCATGATGAAGGATGAGGGAAAAGCTGAACTGCTCAATGCTTTTTTTGCTTCAGTTTTCACAGGCAGGGTCAACTCTCAGCCCACTACCATGGGTATAGCAGACTGGAGACAAGAAGAGAGGCCCTTGGTGATGGAAGGTCAGGTTAGGGACTGCTTAAAGAAGCTGGATGTTCACAAGTCCATGGGGCTGGAAGAACTGCATCCAAGGGTGCTAAGGGAATTGGCCGATGAGATAGCAGCACCGCTGTCCTTTATCTTTCAAAACTCATGGAGAACGGGGGAGGTGCCAGACGATTGGGAGAAAAGCAAATACAGTACCCATTTTCAAGAAAGGGAAAAAGGAGGATCCGGGGAATTACAGACCAGTCAGCCTCCCCTCAATCCCTGGAAAAATTATGGAGCAGATTCTCAAAGAATCCATCCTCAAATACTTAGAGGAAAATAAAGTGATCAGGAACAGTCAGCATGGATTTACCAAGGGTGAATCATGACTGACCAATCTTGTTTCCTTCTATGATCAGATGACTGGTTTTCTGGATGCAGGAAGATCCATTGATGTGATATACCTTGATTTTAGCAAGGATTCTGATACAGTTTGCCACAGCATTCTCATTGGCAAATTAAGGAGGAATGGGTTGGATAGGTGGACTATAGGGTGGATAGAAAACTGGCTAGATCAAGGATTTCAGCGTGTAGGAATCAATGGATCCATGTCTAGCTGACAACCAGTCATGAGTGGTGTGCCCCAGGGGTCAGTCCTGGGGCCGGTTCTGTTCAACATTTATATCAATGATCTGGATGATGGAATAGACTGCATTCTCAGTAAGTTCGTGGATGACACCAAGCTGGGGGGAACAGTAGACACGTTGGAGAGCAAGGACAGGATTCAGGGAGACCTAGATAAATTGGAACAGTGCCAATAGAAATCTTATGAGCTTCAATAAGGACAAGTGTAAAATCCTGCACTTGGGATGGAAAAACCCCATGCACTGCTACAGGCTGGGGAACATTCAGTTAAGTAGCAGCACTATAAAAAAAGACCTGGGGGTCATGGTGGATGGGAAGCTAGATATGAGTCAGCAGTGTGCTCTTGTGGCCAAAAAGGCCAATGGCATACTGGGCTGCATCAAAAGAAGTATTACCAGCAGATCAAGGGATGTGATCATTCCCCTCTATTCTGCACTGGTGAGGCCACATCTAGAATACTGTGTTCAGTTTTGGGCTCCCCACTACAAAAAGGACAGGGACATGCTAGAGAGAGTCCAGCGGAGGACAACCAAAATGATTAAAGGGCTGGAGCACAAGCCCTATGAGGAAAGACTGAAAGCATTAGGCTTATTTAGTCTGCAGAAGAGAAGATTGAGGGGGGATTTGATAGCAACCTTCAACTACTTGAAGGAATGCCCCAAGGAAGACGGAGCTCGACTATTCTCGGTAGTAACGGATGACAGAATGAGGAGCAATGGTCTCAGGTTACAGTTAGGGAGGTCGAGGCTGGATATTAGAAAAAACTTTTTTACTAGGAGAGTGGTGAAGCATTGGAATGAGCTGCCTAGGGAGGTGGTGGAGTCTCCATCTTTGGAGGTGTTTAAGGCCAGGCTGGACAAAACCCTGACTGGGATGGTTTAGTGGGAGTGGTCCTGCCTCTGGCAGGGGGTTGGACTAGATGACCTATGTGGTCCCTTCCAACCCTATGATTCTATGATTACACTATATTAAGACTGCAACACTTAAAATAGCAAAAAGAGAGGGAAATTAATGATCAAGTAACAGCATGTTTATGAATTTTCCTGCTTTGATGGTTTCAGTTAATTCATAACAACTATTTAAATCCAGTATTTTATATTTATCTTTTTCTTGTGTGAAACATTAGCACTGATATTACACTAACAAAATGATAATCTCTCTGAAATCATAATTCATTGACAGTTTCAAAGGTATGTGCTAAATAGATTTTTAATAAACCAGAATTCCCATTATGGACTTAAGTATTATTGGCTATGTCCACACATACATCATTATTTGGAAATAACCCATTTCGAAATGAGTTATTTTGAAATAAAGTCCTTATTTTGAAATAGGTTAATTCGAATTAACAGTTTATTAATTCAAATTAAGGGAAGGCCTGCTTTCGAAATAGCCCTTGTTTTGAAATGGTTATTTCGAAACATGGCCGTTGAGACGTTGTTTCGAAACAGTTGTTTCGAAACAATGGTGTTGTTTCAAAACAACGTGTCTAAATGCCGTTGTTTCAAAACAACCATTTTGAAACAACGGCTATTTCGATCAGATGCAAGGTTTAACGGTTTCGAAATAACGGTGCGTCGTGTGGACATGCTGCTTCTTCTTTCAAACCAACCTCTGTTGTTTCGAAATAAGACGCTTGTGTGGACATACCCATTGACTGTAACAGCATAAATAGATAAGTACTCTTGATACATGAAGGGCATGAAGGGCATAATCCTGCATTCTTTGTGTTCCCAAAATTCCTACAAGTCAATACACCTAAGAAGCAAATGTGCAGTGTAATAAGCTGTCATTTGTCTATACAGCTATGATTGTACTGCCCTGAAATTTTGTCCTTAATTACTTTTATTTAATAAAAAATAAGTTTTCAGGCAGCTGAGTGATGAGTGTTGAAGGGCTTCATCTCACTCCCTTACAGACCTTTGCACATTCACACAATTGGTATGATTGGCAGCAGTGTACATTCAAGAACACCCCAGGAATAAAATGGCACAGGTGTTGCAGGTCAGACTGATGTGGTGCATAGGGAAGTTTGCAAAATGATTGCCTCCATTATTCCTGATACTAGTCAGTACTGTTAGACTCTCACTTTCTTGAGCACTGAATTCACATTAGTCTACAATTGAAAGAACATTACATGCAGTACCGCAATCCTATTTATTGTCAGTTGGTTGTGTACAACTGAATTAAGCTTTTAAGAAACTGATAGTCAGACAGGAAAATCTGTTAGTGGTAGAGTTTGCACCCAAACAATAGGAAATCACTCTGAATTATATGCATAAAACTCTTACCAAAGGAAAGCTAGAGTTCATGCATTATGAGGCATTACACAACAGTTATTGGAACAACTATTCCTAAAAACCATTGGAAAGATAAATCTTAATGAGTAAGTGTTAGAATTTGAGCCAGTGTGTGTGGACTTAACTCATCTGTTATTGTCCCTGAAAATAGAAGGGCCCTGCCAAAATACTATTCTTCTAATTACTTCTTCTTTAATAACAGCTTGTCTTTCAAAAGTTAACATTGTGTGTCCACAGCTTTATTTTGCTCAAAGACGGTATAGGTAGAACATTGCTCAAAAATTCAAGGCGAGTACACTGAAATAGGTGAAGTCACTTATTTTAAATTAACAAGAGTCCTGTGGCACCTTGAAGACTAACAGATTTCATCCGTTATAAGCTTTTGTGGGCTCTAACCCACTTCATCAGATGCATGATGTCAGTACATTTGACAAAGTGGGTTGCAGCCCATGAAAGTTTATACCCAAAGAAATACGTTAGTCTTTAAGGTGCTACAGCATTTTTGCTATACACAGACTAACACAGCTACCCCGTGGTTATTTTAAATCAGTGTTTTCCAACCACTGTGCCACAGAACACAGGTATGTGTCAGGTCTGAGCAGGTGTGCCAAAATTTTTTTTTGAAAAACTACTCAAAGAGCTCTGAATTAGCTCATTAGCTCATGCATATTCATGAGTTTATTTGGAAACTATATGGTGGTGTGCCTCAAATTAATTAATGGTAGCAAGGTATGGCATGACAGAGAAAATTTTGGGAGCCACTGTTTTAAATTATGAAATAAGCTACTAGACCTGAATCATAGTTCTGTATGGCTGAGAAGCTTGTCTCTTTTACCAGCAGACGTTGGTCAAATAAAATATGTTTCCTCACCCCCCTCGTATCTCTTACTAGAATTTAATATGATTTGAGGACAAAACTGAAAACATTAAAGTAGAATTTGAAATGTGCATTGACAGTAGAGTGATGTACAGCAGAAGAAGACAAAGAAAAGATTAAACTGAATGTGGCACTGAGCAAGCTATTCTGCATCATCATCTTGATGAAAAATTTTAATATAGATTCCAAACCTCACTCTCCTCACACACATACATTTCATTCCATATATGATAAACTTAATTGTGTATTTATTTGTGTCATGCCCATGGAAAGGCATGTATTTAGAAGCTGCACTAAGCTCAGTCCATTGCTGGATGTTTCCACCTGATATTCTGCAGGCAACTTTTACTCCAGATTGTCAAGTGTACTTGAGTTATGTTTGGTACATCTGAAGCATGTAAGGGACGAAAAGATATCAGCCACCTTTTTGCCCTGCCTGCTTCCTAATCCTGTGAAGAGCTAAGATGCAGCACAGTTTAGAGCACCATGAAAGCTACTATAATATGCATTGGCTAGAAAATCCATCTGAGGGCCATTCTGTTGGCTGATATCACTGAAGTACATCCTTGAATATTCAAACAGCTGACTGGGGAGATATGTGAGTCATTTGTGATTATCTTAGAAAATTCACAGAAGATTGGAGAGATTCTAGAGGACTGGGAAAGGACAAATATATGACCAAAGAAGGGAATGAAGACAACCCAGGAGATCACAAACCAGTCAGCTTAACTTTAGTACTTGGAAAGATAATGGAGCAAATAACCAAGCAAACAGTTTGCCAACATTTAGAAGATAATAAGGTGATAAGCAACAGTCAACATGGATTTGTCAAAAATAAATCATGTCAAATAAATCTATTATCCTTCTTTGACAAGATAACAAGCCTTGAAGGGGGAAGCAGTAGATATGGCAGCTGTTCCCAACCTGTGTCCTGAGGGCCAAGAATGGCCTGCGGAAGCTTTCAAAATGGCCTGTTGCTCCCCTCCCTCTGGCTGCAGAAGGAAGCCACTGCCAAGGACCCAGGCAGAGCACACTGCTACAAAGGTACAAAACCAGTGCAGGCTCCTTGCTACAGACAAGAGGATAGGAGAGCAGTGCTCCCCTGCCCCTGAATGAAGCAGGGAGAACAGCAAAGCAGTTCACATGGATCCCTAGGGGATGGGGTCCCTGCTAGAACCAAAAAGAGGGGAGCACTGATCTCCCATCCTCAGGCTGCAGAAGGAAGCCATTGCCTAGGAACCCAGGTGAAGCACAGGGGTCTACAAAATACAAGCATTTTCCCTGCTGCATTCAGGGGGATGGGAGATCAGTGAGGAGGCTGCCTCCTCACTGAACTTCTTCCACCTGGCTGCGGTTAGGGGTGGATGGGGACAGAGACTGGTGGCACTTCAGAGTTGTAAAAATGGTATCTGAGGTCCTTGAGCCAAAGAGATTTGAAACCACTGACAGGGGTGTCACTGGTGCCTGGCACATAGGGCACATGCCCTGAGTCCTGGCGCCAGTGCCACGAATACCTGCAGCACCCCCTGACTCTCCTATCCCCATCCCCAGCCAGGTATCCAGGTCTATGTTGGCTGCGGTGCCACCTGTCTCTCTCAGTCGGGTATCCGGGTATCCGGGGCCGGGTTCACTGCAGCAGTGCCTGCCTCTCCCTCCCGGGCCACACATGGCAGCCACTGTCTTTCCTGGCCCCATACCCAGCCAGGGATCAGGGGATGGGATGGCAGTGGCAGGAGCCAGGGGGTGGAGCCAGGGTCCAGTGGACAGAGCCCAGGACCAGGCCCCAGGTCTTTTGCTGGAGCAACAACACTCCTGACCGCTGATATATGGTATCTCTTCACTGTGATAAGGTTTTAGGTACTGTCTCACAGGGCTGTCTTATAAACAAAGTAGGGAAATACAGTCTAGATGGAGTTATTATAAGATGTATGCATACTTGGCCAGAAAACCATTCCCACAGAGTCAGTGGTTCACAGTCAATTGGGAAAAAGATATAAAGTGAGTCCCACAAAAATAAGTCCCTGGTTTGGTTCTGCTCAATATCTTCATAAATGATTTAGATAATGGCATACTGAGTACACTTATAAAGTTTGAGGACAATACCAAGGTGAGAGGGGTTGGATGGGCTTTTGGAGGATGCAATTATAAATCAGATGATCTGAACAAAGTGGAGAAATGGTCTGAAGGTAATACGATAAAATTCAATAAGAACAAATGCAAAATAATCTACTTAAGAATCAGGTCCACACTTATAAAATGAGAACTGCCCCAGAAGGAATACTAAGGGCAGGGATCTAGAGGGTCATAGTGGTTCACAAACTAAATACGAGTCAACAGTGTAACACTGTTGCAGTAAAAAACAAACATTATTCTGGAATATATCACCAGAAATGTAAGCAAGACTCAAAAAGTAATTCTTTCTGTCTGTTCCATGCTGCTAAGGCCTCAGTTGTAGTATTGTGTCAGGAAAGATGTGGACAAATTGGAGAAAGTCCAAAGGAGAGCAACAAACATGATTAAAGGTCTAGAAAACATGACTTTTGTGGAAAGATTTTAAAAACTGGGTGTATTTAGTCCAAGGAAGAGAAGACTCAGGGGTGAATGCATAATAACAGTTTTCAAGTACATAAAAGCTATTACAAGGAGACAAACAAAAAATTGTTCTCATTACCTCCACATGGATCTCAGGTTCAAACGACACCTCTGAGGATAGGACAAGAAACAATGTACTTAAATTGCAATGAGAGGCTTAGGCTGGACATTAGGAAAATTTCCTAACTTGTCAGGGTAGTTAGTCACTGCAACAAACTGCTAAGAACAATGGAACAAATTGCTGGAGGAGGTTGTAGAGTCTCTATCAGAGGTGGTTTTTAAGAACAGATTAGACCAGGCATGGCCAAACTGCGGCTCGGGAGCCACATGCGGCTCTTGAATGAAAAAGTGTGGCTCTTGGAAGAAAGTCAGCAAATCAGTTTAGGAAAGCAGCCCCAGCCTAGGAGTTCAGGAGGGAGTTGGGATAGTGGGGAGAAGTGCGGCATGACCGCGGATGGCAGGGAGAAGTGCGGTATGGTCAGGATTTTAAAAAACTCATCACTAGCCTGCAGTCTTCTACATCAATCAGTAGCTAATCTTTTACTGTATAGGCCTAATTTTCATGGTAACCATACGTAATTATTAGAATCTGGCATTAGTAGAATCGATATTTGTCCTCTTTTAATAGTAAAATTAAAGCATGCAACGAATTTTAAACTTAGTAATTTTAGAGTAGGTAAAAGTATATGGCTATATGCCTCAGTGTGGCTCTCAAAGGTTTAATAATCAACTTGTGTGGCTCTTGAGCTCCAAAAGTCTGGCCACCCCTGGATTAGACAAACATCTGCCAGAAGTGGTCTAGTTATTACGCAGTTCTGCCTCAAGTGCAGAGGACTGTACTAGATGACCTTCTAAGTCCCTTCCAGCTCTACGCTTCTATGATTCTATGAAGTAAAGCACATTCCAGGCAGGTCCCCTCCTACCACTGCATTATCCACTACATGTAGGTTGTGTACAGCCATCTACTCTAATTTTGAGGATTTCTTTACACCAGGGGACTTAAAGTCTGTTTTCTGTCCCTTTGTATGATAAGAGCAATGGCCAGGACTGTTAATTAATGAGCAGATTAAATTTAAGACACTTTGAAATTTGAATTATCAAACAAAAAGAATATACAATAGCACAAAAAGAGTTACCAGAGTAACTATTTTTCCTGGTTATTTTCCTAATTTTGAAGTAATTCCAAAGGGTATAAATTAATATATTAAGGGTCTGTAGAAGGGGATGAACAGTGAGAAGCAAAAGTTGCAGATAACACCAACTTATTTAGTCACTCTTGGCTGCGGATGGTTGTAAAAAGCTCTAGAAGTACTCAACAAAGCTTGGCAAGGAGGTTATATAAAATGAAAATAGCTGATGAAATTCATTGTAAACAAGGGTAAGATATTAAACAATGGAATAAACAATATGAACTATCATGGGTTGCATATTAACTCATCAGAAAGACCCAGACAGCTAAACGAAAACATACACAATAGTCAAAAAAGCAAAGAGGCTGTTAGGTTATATTTTAAAAGGCATAGAGAATAATACCAAAAATGTTACAATGCCATTATACAAATCAATGGTGTGCCCTAAACTTGAATGCTGTGTTCAGTCTGGGTCACCCTTTCACAAACAGAAATTAGAAGAACTCTGGAAGGTCTAGGCAAGGCCAAAGCAAAGGATTAGAGTCACAGAAAGATTTCTTTAGTAAGACAGATTTAAAAGAGTGTTACAATTTTCTTTAGAGAGGAAACTAAAAAGAAGCGACATGCTCAAGGTATATAAACTAATGAATAGCATATAAGAGGTAGGTCAGCTATGTGCTCTGTTTACTCATTCTCATAATCAAAAAGCAAGTGAATAAACACATAACTAGGCAAGACTTTTGAAATGTGAAGAGAACCATATTCTACCTGATTTTATAAGACTTCTTTCACCTTGTTATCTATCTAAATGAAGTGTCTGTCGTATACTTCTTTCCCAGAAGTGCTACCACATTTCAGGCTTTCCATTAATACTTATTGTGTCTGACAATTTTATAGCAGACACCATTTATTTTTCACTTCCTTTAAGGAATAAACAAGGAGTCCTGCGGCACCTACCACTTTGGAATTTGTCATCATTTAAGGAATAATGATCCATAGTTATTCTTCCTTCCTGGTGTCTATTTAAATATGATGTGAAATAACCCATCAGATTGTGGCCATGCTAATGACAGTTGAAAGGTATATGGTTGCTATTTCCTGTTGTATTCATGTATATGAATTTTCACAGGACAGGTAATTACCGATGTTAATATACCTAGACCAGGAATTGGGTAAAAGAATATGAGTGTGTCCATAGCAGCTATATTTCCATTACAAACATGACTGACCTAGTGAGGAGGGCTTTAAACTAGGTTTGAAGGGGCAAGAAGACCAAAGCCCACAGGTAAGTGACAATGTGGGAGACCTGGGGGAAGGGATGGAACTTGGTGGGAACAGGGACTGTAACATCAGGGATAAAAGAGAAGGTAGTTGGAATGGGGGGGGGAATCAAATAATTATGTTACATGTTGTAATGAAGCTTTAATACCTGAGGCAAGTGTGGGAGGACAATCCCAGGAGAAAATACAAAGAGGTAGATGCAATAGAACTGAAAATCGACTTGGGAAAGTAGGGCAATCACCCTGGTATCTTAGGTGCCTGTACACGAATGCGAGGAGCCTGGGAAACAAGCAGGAAGAACTGGTAGTACTGGCGCAGACAAGGAACTATGATATAATTGGAATAACAGAGACATGGTGGGATAGTTTGCATGACTGGACCTCTGCCATGGGTGGGTATAAGTTGTTCAGGAAGGACAGGCAGGGAAGAAAAGGGGGAAGAGTAGCACTATACGTAAAAGAGCTCTATGACTGCTCAGAGCTCCATTATGGAAGTGGAACTGAGCCAGTTGAAAATCTGTGGGTTAAGCTTAGAGGAGAGATCAACAGGGGGGATGTTGTGATGGGTGTCTGCTATAAACCTCCAGACCAAAAGGAGGAGGTGGATGAGGCATTCTATGGACAACTGGCAGAAGTTTCTAGATCACAGGTCCTGGTTCTCATGGGGGACATCAATTACCCTGACATCTGCTGGGAGGCCAATACAGCAGTGCACAGGCAATCCAGGAAATTTTTGGAGAGTGTTGAGGACAACTTCCTGGTACAAATGCTGGAGGAACCAACTAGGGGTCTTGCACCTCTTGACCTGCTGCTCACAAACAGAGAAGAATTGATTGGGGACACAGAAGTGAATGGCAACCTGGGCAGCAGTGACCATGAGATAGTAGAGTTCAAGGTGCTGATAAACAGAAAAAGGAAAGAAGCAAAACAGAGACCCTGGACTTCAGAAAAATAGAGTTTGGCTCCCTCAGGAAACTGATGGGCAGGATCCCTTGGGAGGCCTATCTGAAGGGGAAAGGAGTCCAAGAGAGCTGGCTGTATTTTAAAGAAACTCTGCTAAAGGCACAGGAAGATACCATTCTGATGAGCAGAAAAAACAGCAAATGTGGAAGGCGCCCAGTGTGGCTTAACAGAGAACTCCGCACTGAGTTAAAGCATAAAAAAGGAAGCTTACAGGAAGTAGAAGCTGAGACAGATGACTAAGGAGGCACACGAAGATATTGTTCGGGAGTACAGGGATCAAATCAGAAAGGACAAAGGATGATTAGAGTTGCGGCTAGCAAGGAATGTGAAGGATAACAGGAAGGGGTTCTACAAGTATATCAATAACAAGAAGAGAATCAAGAATGGTGTAGGCCCCTTCTGAATGAGGCAGGTATCCTCGTGATGAAGGAACATTCAGAAGAGTAACAAGGTCCATTGCTCCTTAAAAGAGATAAAGCACAGCAGCTTGTTGCTTTAACTGGAATTAATAATCACTTTGTTTGGCTGCTGACAGGCCCTCAAAATTAAGTTGAAGAATTCGAAGCATCAGTCTAATAGGTTTAAAGCTGAAGGATGGCAGTACATTTGGGTCACAGTTGGACAGCACATGACCAGAATTTGTCACTTAATTTGGTCCACAGATTGGATCACTAGCCTCTTTGGCCTGGTTTGGGTACCAATGGAGAGCATGACATGAATGCTGATCCATTGCCCCCATACTGGGTTTTTATGCCATCACAGGACATGATTGTGGAATCTGCTTGGCATAACAAGTGGCCAGTAATGACAGTTGTTAATTACCTTCTCCAACCATCCAACCCAATTCATCTCTCCAACCATCTCTGATCCAGCCATCTGTCCATCAGGTTTTGTCCTGCCAAGACACCTGGGATCACCTCTGAACCAGTGTGAAACAAGACAGGGCAACCATGCAGCCAATTTCTTTATATGGGTTTTTGTAATGACCTGTGATTCATCTGTGGTCCACTCTAGACTACGCTGCATATCATTGTTGACTGCCCACTGACTTACTTCAGTGGCAGCTATCAGCTCTCCACCTGACTGATGATCATGCCATCAAATAACTGGGCACACTGAGCATGGCCAAACCTATGGAACTCAAGAGCCACACAAGTTGCTTATTAAACCTTTGAGAGCCGCACTGAGGCAGATAGCCATGTACTGTTACTTACTCCAAAATTACTAAGTTTAAAATTCATCGCACACTTTGATTTTATCGTAAAAAGAGAGCAAATATTGATTGTACAAATGTCAAATTCTAATAATTACTTAAGGTTACCATGAAAATTAGGCCTATACAGTAAAAACTTAGCTGCTGCTCAGTGTAGAAGACTGCAGGCTAGTAGTGAGTTTTTTAA
The DNA here is from genome assembly GCA_007922195.1 of Podocnemis expansa. Lineage (NCBI taxonomy): Eukaryota > Metazoa > Chordata > Testudines > Podocnemididae > Podocnemis > Podocnemis expansa. Next base: position 47,458,557 of record ML681979.1, on the reverse strand, counting down.
AATCCTGACCATGCCACACTTCTCTCTGCCATCCCCAACCATGCTGCACTTCTCCCCACCATCCTCACCCCTGCCTGAACTCCTAGGCTAGGGCTGCTTTCCTAAACTGGTTTGCTGATGTTCTTCTGGGAGCCACAATTTTTCATTCAAGAGCCACATATGGCTCCCAAGCCACATTTTGGCCATGCCTGGCATAGACTGATATAACCATCACTTCAAGTCAAATACAGTGCTGGACAGATTTAAAACAGTGGTACTCAGACCTCAAAGATTCAGGAGTCAAATTAGTTATCAGCATTACCTAAAAGAGCCACAGTAGTGGGAATTCATTAATTCATTTAATATACTGCTATATATTTATATTTAAATAGTATGACATGGGAAACATAATTTAAATATACATAATGAATATTTATTTATATTATTCTCATAACAAAATGGGTGACCAAATATTATTATTATTGGTCAATAACACAGTAAAAGCATCCTGACTGGCTAATAACTTAGATTGATTAATAATTACATCACATAGGCTATGTCCACACATACATCGTTATTTTGAAATAAGTTATTTTGAAATGAGTTATTTCGAAATAAAGTCCTTATTTTGAAATAAGTTAATTCAGATTAAGAAAATGTCAATTCAAATTAAGGGAAAAGCTCAAAGCAAAATAGCATGTCCAAACACAGGACTTACTATTTTGCTTTAGGAGAGGGGCATCATGAGAGGTGTGGAAACATGGCCCCCTCTCTGGGCCATGCCCCCACCCACTATAGGCTAAAAGGAAAAGGGAAAAGTGTCATTTCAAAATAACCGTTATTTCAAAATAACATGTCTGAATGGCATTATTTCAAAATAACCATTTCAAAATAACAGCTGTTTTGATTTAAAGAAGGTTTAAGCCATTTTGAAATGACGGCTCTTATTTTGAAATGACGGAGCCACAAGTGTTTTTTCAAAATAAAAGAGACGTGTGGACATAACTATAGTATTTTAATATCATGTGCTACAAAGAGCCACAAGAAACACATTGAAGAGCCACTTATAGCCAACGAGTCTCAGCCATCAGTATCACTGGTTTAGAATAAAAGTAAAATAAGTCTATTTAAACAAAAAAAGAAATTGAAAGTGAGTTTAACTATATGGGATTGTGATGGGGTGTTGGCCTCTATGGGGTTAATATAGCCCTAGGGGTGCAGTGAAAGAGGCAGCCAAATTGAGAGGAGCTGAGAGGAGCAGACAATCAGGGCCAGGAGCAGACCTATATAAGAAGAGCTGCAGAATAGATCAGCAGTTACACATGCTGGAGCTCAAGAAAGGAGGACTGGATGCCAAGCAGAAAGTCATTACTCTGGCTAGAGTAGAGCTGCTAGCGTGGACTGGGGGAGTTAGAGCAAGCTCCTGGCAGGCCGAGGCTCTGAGGTAAGAGCACAGAAGGCATTAGAGCCATGGAGAAGTGGCCCAGGGAAATATACTGAAATGTTTGAGGGGATGCATTTGGCTGCCATCTACAAGGTTGGTGGGCTGGGTCCTGAGGTAGAAGTTGGGCCTAGGTTTTCCTCTCCTTCCCCCACCCCCTTCTGTCATGATTGTGGAAGCAGCATAGCAGTGGAACTGCAACAGTTGCCCTGGGAAGAGGGTGAACAGATCATGACATGGCTAGAGGGCTATATCACAGTGGGGATGTCAAGGTCCTTAGAACAATGTGGCTCTGGAATCAGAAGTGGTGATGGGCAAGGTGCCACTGAGATAATGTGTATTGGCCTGTAGAAATAATCTCAAAAATGAGCAGCAGAAGGCTCCAGCATGGTGAGTGTACAGGAATGTAGTCAGAAATGATTACAAGTTAATAAAAGCAAAAACACTTCCTAGTGACTCAGACTTAACAAACCTATAGTCTTGCTTCAAGAATACCATGCCGCCTTCCAATAAGATGGCTGACAACCCTCTTGCTCAGCATTTCCCACAAAAGACAAAGTGCTTGGTTCTTATGTCTTTGTTGGTGAAAAATAATTTGGGGTTCCTTGCCTCTTTCTGTTTTAGTCCAGTGAACTTTAAAAATGCTTCCTCAAAGTTTTGTGCCCCTGCTGGGAACAAAGATGCCATGGAGCCTGATGGAGAAGGTATCATGTGGTTTCTTCTCTTCTGGTGCTTTCTACAATGCAAAATTAATCTATCCCTTCAGTCTCCAATATGCTAAGAAATGGTCACTTGACTATGATTGCCAATTGCCTGTGATCACACAGACATAAAGGTGTTGGCTTTTTCTTTGGGGAAAAAAACCTGCTTACCCACTCCCCAGACTTATCTTAGAGTATGGTTTCGTTCACAGTGGCAAATTTGGCACCACCAATCGACTCTCCATGATCAATTGGGTGGAAGTGGAGATCCGCTTAATTGATCTGGAAGCTGACTAAATAAATCCACCCATGGAAAAAGAGTAATGCTGCATTGACAGGTGTGCATTACCCAGTAGCTCATCATAGGGGGGACACCACACTAATTCCAATTTAGGAACTTAACAAAAGATATGCAAACTATTCTGTGTAGTTTGCTTATCTTCCATCAACTGTTGCTCAATTTCATGTAAGTGTAGACCAGGCCTATGTGACATCATACAGAAGGAATTTATAACATTAACCCATGATTATTTTACAATGATATTAATAACCAGAGAGAGAGAGAGAGAGAGAGAGAGAGAGAGGAAGAAGGAGAGGAGGAAAGAGAGAGAGGGTAATAGCTCTTCTTTACAGCCACTCTTCTCTTGAAAAGGCCCCTGGTTCCTTGACCATAATGCCTCTCCTCCTTATAGGAACTGCCCAGGTTTCAAAAATACATGCCTAACAGCTTCTTCTACCATGTTTTCTTCCATGCATCAGTTAATCTTTAGTCAGGAAAGGGTAATTCTCAGGAACCAATGCAGCTTATCCACTGACCAAGTGAAGTAAGTTAGTATCAGTATAAATCCATATTAACAGGTAAAGTGGATTCAAATTATTATTATTTATGTGTATCCAAAAATGCAGTAAAAGTTTTACAGTCATGTTATATAAGTCCCTATCCCCAAAGAGTTTATAATCCAAACAGACAATATGAAAACAAAAAAATAGAAGTGTGAAAGGGATATTTCTCTCCTTTCAGAGACTGAATATTGGTTTGTTTGTTTTTCTTAGAGCTCTAGTACTCTTTCCTATCCTGGATTGTCTCATATTGGGTGCCTGAGTGAATGTTATAAGAATGAAGTGTGAAAAGAAGTGCATTCTTTTTCTCTTTCTCCTTTTTCTTAAGTGCCACAGTGTTTTATCTTTCTGTCCTTCCTAAACAAGCTAAGGAAAGACGAAGGAGAAAAGTACATACACCTATGTACAGGCCCATATTGATGGTTGCCGTTCAATCTGACTGGAAGGTAAACCTCACCCTCAGAAAGAGAAAATGATGTAACATAATTTCAAATTGCTGCTGATTGCATCAAATAACAATACATATGTTTGGATATATTTGATTATATTGATAATATTTCTTTTTTCTTGGTATCTTTTACTTGCTTACATATGTCTGTATATTTGGTTGGAGGTGTTCATTTTCCAATTAAAAGTAATAAAGTGTTTCTCTACTGAAAAGATGTCAACAAAAGTAGTCAACTGACACAGATTAAAATCATACTGTAAGCTAATATGACGCATATGCAGACATTCAATACAGGCTGTCCAATTTTTTTCATTTATAATGATTTCCACTTATTTAAGTAAAATTCTTTTTTGACAAAAACATTATACAAAGGGAAAGAAAGTCTGCATTAGCTTTAGAAGGCTGCTGCCACCTATAGACAAAAATTAGTCCCACCACTAAAGACAGACAATGATAGTGAAAACATTAGCTTAAATGCAGGTTTTAAACTACAGGCTTCTGAGACTCAAAAGCAAGCTAACAGCAACTACAGAATGTCTCCTAAGTAAAATAGCTCCGCCAACTGGAGTTTCTCCCAGGGCTAGTGAGACTATACTGTAATATACATCAGGCAAGCCATCCTTGAGCACAAATGTTGCAGGGGCATGCTACAAAAGCCACAGCTGCTTTAGAATGTTTACCACCTGCAGATAAAGATCCAAATTAACACAGATACATTAGCAGTCAACCAGAATAGTAGCCTCAGATAAAATGTTAGTGCTACATATAGCTAGAGAAGCTTTTTTTGACTCAGCCACTAAGTAGCTTTATACACTCCTCTGCCTTCCTAGAACTGTTCCTTCCTGACTCAAAGCTATATTATAATTGACTATATATATAGCTTTGCTATAGCACGAAATTGTCCCAACAAACAAGCATTAATCATGCACATGATACATTATATAATACATATGAGCTCATCAGCAATCAAACAGCTCAATCAGTGAATAGCATCCCTTCCCAAATCAAGAGATTCAATTGATACCACCTGACAGCTGTTTGTTGCCCTATCTAAAATGATATGGTAGTTTGAGTCCAGTTCCTAGTGGACAGCTGCCTCCCTCACAAAAACCATCCTCACAATTGGTTTTAATAGCCTTTTGGCAATTTCAGTTGCAAGGCCAAGGACTGACTAGCTATGGAAAAAGAACTACCCTTTGGTCCCAACAGTGATTCCCTCCAATCCAACATATATATGTTTTCAAAATACATTGAAGAAGCTTGTAATGTCCATGAAGTACCTGTTCTGGGGGTGAATGGAGAGCTTGCAGCTTCCAGGAATGTCAGTCTAGAACTCAATTGAAAAATCCTGTTTATGCTTAAATCAATAGGAGCTTCATTAGGGCATATCCACACGAGTCTTTTATTTCGAAACAACACTGGTTGTTTTGAAATAAAAAACTGAATGTCCACACGATGTTTTCTTATTTTGAAATGACAGGCAATGTCATTTCAAAATAAGAACCGTCATTTCAAAACAGCCTAAACCCCATTCATTTCAAAACGGCTGTTATTTCAAAATGGTTATTTCAAAATAATGCCGTTTGGACATGTTGTTTTGAAACAACACCATTGTTTCGAAACAACTATTTTGAAACAACATGTCCCAACGGCCTTATTTCAAAATAACCATTTCGAAATAACAGCTGTTTCAAAAGCAGGCTTTCCCTTAATTCGAATTAACTTATTTCGAAATAAGGACTTTATTTCGAAATACCTCATTTCAAAATAACTTATTTCAAAATAATGATGTATGTGTGGACATAGCCTTAGGGGCTTCAATAGGGAAAATGATCAGACCTGAAATTCAGTAACTGAACAAAAATCATGGAAAACAGAGGGAGAGAGGCAGAGAATACTTAAGTGGACGTGGCTGTATTGGATAGAATTGTTTTTTATTTTCCTAGACATGACTGCCCCTAGATAGAAACAATCATTGCCAGATTCTTTACATCTTACTTACTCCCAAACTTCCATTGCCTTCAAGCAAGGTATGAGAAAGGAGTGTAGGATGTGAACTATTAATAATACTTTGTTTTTCCATAACCCTTTTATTTGCAGCTTTCCTTGTGCTTTACAAGCATTAAAGAATTAAGTCTGTCAGACCCTAGTAAGTTAGGGTATTTTGCAACCATTCAGGTATGAAGCTCGGAGCTCCTGACTCTTTAACCACTTAGTGATGATTTTCAATTGCATTCTTAAGTTGCACAATCAAGAACTGAAATGGAGCAACTTGGGTATTTATCAACCTCTGGTGTTTGATATGAACAGTACAGCCTTGCCCATACCCAAAAGTTAATTACTGGTGTCTATAAAGGAATAATGAGGGAAACTAGCCTGGAAATAATGCAGGGACTGCTGGTGTTAGGAAAAAGTAAAAGGATACAGTAGGTATGGGGCTGATAAGTAGCTGTTTTACATTGAATGGTCCACTTCTAAAATGGCAGATTTCAAAGAAAAAGTCCTGTTAGAATGAATGTCCCCAAAGCAACATTAACTTCACCCTGAGGTTTCTGTCCATCTAAGTGGCTAACTACTAGAGCTGGTTGAAGGCTCTTTGTTGGAATCACATTCCATTGGAGTACACTGCATCTCCTCTCATCCTCCACTTCAGTGTCCAACACTGAGGTTTTCCACCTTCTCTCCACCTCTAATCCCTCCAGTTCTTACCAAATCTCCATCCATTTCTCAACCTCTCTGTACCCTCTCCCTGTTCTGTAGTCCTTCCTCACATAATACAAGAACACTCTGGTCTTGGCAGTTCTGAAAATGCAGTCCCTTGTACCTCAGCTGTCTCATCTCCCTTCTTTCTGTCATCTAAACTCGAATAAATTATTTACAACTGTTGCCTCAAGTTTCCCTCATTGAGCTCTATCTTCAATCATCTCTAATCTGAAATCACTCAACTGAGCTCTACTTCATTTTCATCCTCCTCAACCTCTCCTACTGCTATTGATACACCTGATTTCTAAACATTTTGTCCTCATTAAGCTATCAAGAGTATTGCCCTTTTCATTCTCCTCCTACCACTTTAACTGTTTTTAGTGTAATCCCCCTTCCAGTGCAGGTTTAATACATAGATAATATGCAAACAGAAGTAGGATACCTCACAATCTTTTACAGTTCCAAAGTTTCTCTCATCTTGGCTCATTTTGTATTCCTCATCAAAGTGTCTTCCCACACAGTTCAATCTATTTCTTATGTCTCAGGTTTTTGGGTGGTGCATGTAGCAATGCTGCAGGCCTGTAAAGAGATGATCTCAGAAACACACTTTATCACACTGGGAACTAACAGTGCAGGTCTTGATGATCCATGAAAGTCCTTTCACAGAGGCAATGTGCCTTAATGGTACAAAATTAACTTTAATCAACTGTCTAGTTATAAGACAGGGTACTCACTCAGGTTTCTTTTCTGGCTCAGTGCTCAGGAGACTGGCACAGGTAGACAGGTCCCTGGAGGATTGCTGGAGAAAGACTGACCATCTGCTCCCTTACGGACCTGTGTTGGCAGTTTTATGTGGCAGATGCAAGCTGGTCAGTCCCTGGACCCAAGGTCTGGAATCTAGTGTGGGCTGGCTGCAGCTTGTGGCAGGAGGGACAGGCTGTCTCCTGCTGCTGCTGGCAGGCAGGTTACAAGAAGAGCTGACTGTCCCCTCCTTGAGGCTTTTTGGCGGGTTGAGAATAAAAGAAGGTCAGTTGCTTGCGCTGGAAATGCTGCAGTCATGGCAGTGAGAGGACTAACAGTGCTCTGCTGGCAGGCTGTAAGAAGACCTTCTCAGCTCCCTGCTGGTCTCTGCCACATGGCAGGAATGCAAGGCTATTTATAGCCCCCATCCTGCTTTCCTGGGAATTCCAGTCTCTGCCCAGGGCCAGAAACTACTTGCAGTGCTGCCTGACTGTCCTTTGCCCTCTAACTCAGTGGTTCTCAACCTTCTGTGAGTTGTGACATGCTTGGCAGCATTTTGCAACCCTACAGGATGCACCAGACCACCCCCCTAAGGTTAAATCCAGCCATCTCGCCAGCTCTCCATGACACTCTTACTGCTGTGTGTCCCAACACAGTGGTGGAGAAACGCTGTTCTAACCAGTTGCTGGTGGTGACTGTTGTCTCTTTTCCTCCCACTGGCTGAGGAAAGAGGGTTCCCTGTGTGACTGGAGGGGTCATGCCCCCACTTCAACTGTCCAGTCGAAGTCAACAGTGCAGTACTCTTTATCATCAGCCCCACAAAGGGTCCATGAGGGGTTTCTGTTCTCTTGAGGCAAAGATGGAGAGCACAAGGGGGCTGCATTATACTATCGCTTTGCTGCATCCCCTTCCTTTTTTCTCTCTCTCTCTACCTATTAGCATCCCACAGGGCTCTCTCCATGCCTTCCTCTCACCCATTGTCTTACTTTCCACCCTTTCTTTGAGCTATCCCATGTGATCCCAGTGCTTCAATAACCATCTCTAATCCTATCTTCTTCCATCACATCTGCTCTCTCAACCTGTCTCTCTGACAACTTGTCTTAAATATTTTGCCATCATTCTAAATTTGAATTCTTTTTGTATCTGATCCCAGAATGCATCCAAGCTGTACTCTTCCTTGTCAAATGGAGTCATAGAAATGTGGTGCTCAAGAGGTCATCAAAGCTAGCCCCGTGTGCTGAGGTAGCACCAACTAAATCTGGACCACCCCGCCAGGTGTTTATCCAGCCTTTCTTAACAACTTCTAATGATGGCAATTCACAACCTTCCTTGGAAGCCTATTCCAGTGCTTAACTACCCTTATAGTTAGAAGGTCTTTTTCTAATATCTAACCCAGAGGCGGTGCTGGGGTGGGGAGGGACCCGGGGCACAGGCCCAGGCCCCGCCCCCAGCCAGAAGGCCCTGCCCCCTGGCCAGGGATAGGGCCGGGGGGGGGCCCACAGGCAGCTAGGCCATAGTGCAGCACGGCATGGCCAGAAGTGGCCGCTGGAGATCAGGCCTGCACCCGCAGCTGCAGCCAGCCAGGCCCCCGATCCCTGGCCAGGGATGGGGCCGCCATGGCTGCCGGCGGCCAGGCCCTGGATCCCCGGCAGGGGACAGGGCCACCATGGGCTGCCAGCCGGGGATCTGGGGCCGCCCCATCCCCAGCCAGGGATTGGGGGCCTGGCCACCCATGGCCACGGGCATGGGCCCAGCCTCCAGCAGCCGCTTCTGGCCACACCACGGCCTAGCCGCCCACGGTGGCGCGGCCTCCCCCTGGCCCTATCCCAATTGGGCCAGAGATCCGGGGCACTAGTGTTGGGACCCGGGGCACGCGCCCCGGCATGCCCAACACCAGCAACGCCCCTGATCTAACCTAAATCTCCTTTCCTGTAAATTGAGCCCATTACTTTTTGTCCTACCACCAATGGACATGGAGACCATTTGATCATCATCCTCTTTGTAATGTCCTTAGCATATTTAGTTACTGTATTAGGTCCTTGCTCAGTCATGTTTTTTTCAAGACTAAGCATGCCCAATTTTTTCAACCTTACCTTGTAAATCAGGTTTTCTAAACCTTTAACGTGTTTTTGTTACTGTCATCAGGACTCACTCCAACTTGTCCATTTCTTTTCTAATGTGCAGTGCCCAAAATTAGACACAGTGCTCAGACTGAAGCCTCACCAATGCTGAGTCGAGCGGGACAATTACCTCCCAAGTCTTACACACAACACTCCTGTTAATTCATCCCAGAATATTAGCCTTTTTCTCAACTGCAGCACACTGTTGTTTAATTTTCAATTTGTGATCCACTATAACCCCCAAATCCTTTTTCAGCAGAACTACCACCTAGCCAGTTGTGCTGCATTTTATATGTGTGCATTTGGTTTTTGACTTCCTAAATGGAGTACTTTGCATGTGTCTGGCTGAATTTCATGTTGCTATTTCAGGACAATTTTCCAATCTGTCCAGGTCATTGTGACTTCTAATCTTGTCATCCAAAGTGTTTGCAACCCATCCCAAGTTGGCATCATTCACAAATTTTATAAACGTGCTCCCCATTCCAGTCATCCATGAAAATGCTGAATAGTTCTAGACCCATGACAGGAATCTGTGGGACTCCACTAGATACAACATCTGTTTGACAGTGATAACTACTCTTTGAACACAGTTTTTCAATCATCTGAGTACCACTCATATAGTAATTTCATCTACTGATTTTCCTAGTTTGCTTATGAGACTGTCAAAAGCCTTATTAAAATAAATACATCTGTTGCTTCCCCTCAATCCAGTAGGTCAGTAACCCTGTAAAAGAAGTATATTAGTTTGGTTTACCATGATTTGTTCTTGAAAAATCCAGGCTGGCTTTTCCTTATAACACCATTATCTTTTAGATGCTTACAAATTTATCATTTAATTATTTGTTCCAGTATCTTTTCAAGTACCAAAGTTAGTCTGACTCCCTATAACTTTCTGGATCCTCTCTGTTCCCCTTTTTAAAGATAGGTACTATGGTGTGAGTAGTGAAGTGCCCTACCATCAATCAAACCATTTCCATGCCCCCTTTTCACCAGAAATCCCTCCCATCGACTTCCGGCCCTGCCCCCTGCCCACCTGTCACCAGAAGTCCCACCCCCAGCTGGTCACCTGACATCAGGTCCTGCTCTCTGGGTGTGACTTCCAGCTGAAGACGACAAGCTGAGTGGAAGTGGGTGGCATGGCCCCTCCCAGAATGCCTTTGCACCAATAGGAGCGGGTTTTGCCCCTGAGAGCGGGATTGGCCCCAGAAGGGCATGTGGCTGGGGAGGCCCTCCCCAGAAGAGGGCTGTGTGATGCTCTGCCAATAGGAAAAGGGTTTAGATTGGCCCGGCGGGGCTGCTTGGGCCAATTGGGAGGGTTGGAACCCCGTGCCTGATCTGTGGGCCTCGACGGTTGGCAGCAGATGGTGCCACCCCCTGGAAGTCTGGGTCTTTAAAGCTGCATGATCCCTGGCTCATGCACAAGACCACGTGGTTCAGAGCTCGTGCAGAACATGGACACCTTCACCACCCCCGCCAGGCCTTCGGGATTGGTTTTGGCTCTTATGGCCCCTCAGTGTAGAAAGCGGCACAACAACGACAGTTTGGAAGAGGAGAGCCCTTTGTCTCAGCCTTTCTTCGACACCCCAGACTCTGAAACCCCAGAGATCTTGAGGCAGCAGATTGAAGGACTCTCTCCAACACCAATGGGGCAGGAGGTAAAGGAATGAGGAGAGTGAGTGACCTGGTTGACATAGCTCTAAAAAGCCAAAGCCTACAGGATGGTGAACTTACAACTCTTTTTTTCTGAAACATTTTTCTTGTCTTTCAGGAACCCCAGGATAGTGTTGCAGTGGACAACCGAGATGAAGCAGGAACACCACAGCGCAGGGTGAACATCGACACCCTTACCAGCCCCGTGAGGCCCTCGAGATTCGTTTTGGCTCCTCAGGTGTTTGTCTGGTGTAGAAAGCATTATATCAGCAGCAGATCAGAGGAGGAGAGCCCTTTGACTCGACCTTTGTTCAACACCCCAAAGATCTTGAGGCAGCAGACTGAAGGACTCTCACTGACACCAACCAGGCAGGATGCAAAGGAGTGGAGAAGGGTAACCAACCTGGCTGGCATAGCTCCCAAAAAAATAAATAATAAAAAAAAGCCCCTAAAGGGTGGCAGCCTACAGCTCTTTTTTCTGAAAAAACATCTTTCTTGTCCTTCAGGAACCCCAGGCCAGCACTGCAGCGGGTGACCAAGATGAAGCAAGCCCATCTTGTTTTTGTTCAGCACATGTACACGTTAAACACGAGTAGACTATGGAAGAGGGCTATAAGAATTTTGTAAGAGAGCTCGGCCTGGATAAGGTTGAGCCGGTGCCTGTTCCTCAGTGTAGAAGAGTCATGCAATCTATTATGTGTATTGCTGTTTCTGCTACCCATGATTACTGTCTTAAGGAAAAGATATATGAACATTGTGAAAGCTGTCTCATAGACATTCCAGGCCAGCAGAGCCATGACTGCACGACTTGGACTTCAGAGGCTATAAACCGCAAACTTCGGGGTCTGTGTGCTGAAGTGTGTTATGAAAGTTTGTTAAACACTGTCATTGCCATCAGCTATATTTTGAAATGTCTGTATGTAACTAGGGACCTTTTAGCCATGGGAGTGAACATGGTACGTACTGTGCAATTCAGTCCAGACCCTGCCAATGCTTTATATGAGATGACCAACCCCAACATAAGGGATGCCTGGTTATATGATCTTGTGAACCGTCTGGTCCGCACCAAACATTACAGAAGCCTGCTTAGGAGGCTGATTATGTGTAAGAAGTCCAAAAGGTGTAAGTCAGAGAATGGTGAGGGGACATACACAAGATACAAACTATCTTGTTAGCTGTAAATAAAATGCATCTCTGAAAAGGGGGTTTGTGACTGTGTAGGTTTTTTAAATAAAAAGTGGGGGGGTTTTGTGAGAACCAGCTACTGTGTCTTTGTGTATTTTCGGGGGGGAAAAAAGCTGTAGTAGAATCCTGTGAGGGGGACCTTATTTCAAATAAATCTGTGATGCTTGAAACATGTTGAGGCGTGTTTCTGGATAGGCCCACCCAGTGAACTGCACAGGTCCAAGCAAATAGGATTTCATTCACAGGTAGCTGCGTGGAGTTGGCTGAATGCTATTGGACAGTTTAAATAAACCCAGGGAATTTGTGGGATGTTACTGGGAACCCTGTTTAAAATATAGCAGTGATGTTTGAAAACATGTTGGGGTATGTTTCTGGATAGGCCCACCCACTGAACTGCAAGGGTCTCCATTCACAGGTAGCTGCGTGGAGTTGGCTGAATGTTATTGGACTGTTTAAATAAACCCAGAGAATTTGTGGGGTGTTATTGGAGAATTTAAAAAAGAAACATGTCAGGAATTTGTAGGCTTGATGGGTTTCCTTTAAATTAATGGGCAGTGTCTGGGGGCGGGGGTTGGGAAGTTTGAAAAAAAATCAGTAATTGGGGGAGGGGGGGCAATTTAAAGTCCTGACAAGTTTAAAAATAATATTTAACAAGATTAAAGGCACCCCTGAAATGTTTTAAGAAGCCTCTAGCATCCTTTTCTGGAAAAAAAATTGCTGTAAGGACAGTGAAACAGTTTAAAAGCAGTGTGTGACACATCCATTTTATTTCAAAAACTTTTAAGCATAAAAAGACTGCCTAAGTCATTGTGCAATCTTTTTGCAGTCAGGAGAGGGGTACAAAGTATCATTAAAAATGGCTTAATCCTGTAAAAAGAGTCTATAGGAAAAAAAAATAATTTTAAAAAGCACCACAGATTTTTAGATCAAAATGGGTTTCTTATCTATTCCTTAAGTGTTCATGAATAGAGAGGAGTGGTATTACACCCCATTGAAAAAAAGGCTGGGAAAGGCATATAAACTTCTGCTTTTTTGGAAGACTCCCTTTTTCCTACCCGAAGCTGTCCTGAGCAGGACTGCAAACAGGAGGTAAGCTGGTTGCTCTTAACTTTAAAAATATATATTTTATACTGTTACTTTTTTGGCCAAGTGGTCCTCATTAATGAGTACACACTTTTTTATTTGCAGGCTGACCCTGCTTAGCATGGAAACATCACCTTCAAGTTGTGTTTCAGCAGGGCAAGGTAAAGTCCTGTTTGAACTATAGCTGGGCTTATTGTTGTTTAAGAGGGGTGGGGGCGGGGGGTCAGGTACTAAACAGGGTTTGAGGCATTTGGAGAATCCTACTAACTAAATTATGCCTGTTCTTTAATTCAAAGGTACATCTACACATGAGAAAAATCATGTCCCAGCTTGTCTTTTCCCTGTGTTGGAAGGTAGGTAGATGCAATTGGTTTTCAAATGATGGGGTTTCTTGGAAAGTATTTTTAAAAAACTGCTTTTTAATTCTGAATGGCTGTGTAGAGCTTAGGGAATGTTTTTTATTTTTTTTTAAAAGTTCTCATTAGAAACTGCCTAAGTATCAGGGGCGGTGCTGGGGAGGGGAGGGACCCAGGGCACGGGCCCAGTCCCCACCCCCAGCAGGCCGGCCCTGACCCCAGCCAGCAGGCCCTGCCCCCTGGCCAGGGATAGGGCAGGGGGGCCACGCCACCGCAGGAGGGTAGGCCGCAGCAGGCCTGCACCCGCGCCACCATGGCCACAGCCAAGCCCCTGATCCCCTGCCAGGGACGGTGCTGCCATTGCTGCGGGCGGCCTGCCGAGCCCCTGATCCCTGGCTAGAGATCTGGGGTCTGGCCACCGGCAGCCGCAGCAGCCCTGTCCCCGGCCGGGGATCGGGGCCTGGCCACCTGCAGGCGTGGAGCCCGGCTGCCTGTGGCCGCTTCTGGCCTGGTCCAGCTGCGGCCTAGCCACCTGCGGCAGCACGGCCCCCCCGGCCCTATCCCTGGCCAGGGGGTGGCGCCTGCCGGGTGGCCAGCCACGCCCCGGATCCCCAGCTGGGGATGGGGCCGCCACAGCCACGACTGGCCGGAGATCTGGTCCTGGTTTCCCGGCCCGATAGGGCCGGAGTTCCGGGGCACTGGCGTTGGGACCCAGGGCACATCCCCCGGCGTGCCCAACGCCAGCGATGCCCCTGCTAAGTATATGGTTTTAAAAAGTGCTGGTTTTTGTGTATTTGAAAGCAGCAGGCTTTAAAACTGCCACCTCCCCCTCCCCATTGACCACATGGGTATGTCTTTTTAAGTCTGATTGGTTGCTTATAGGGTAGTGCTTTTTCTTTAATTTTGCTGGGGGTGGATTTTGCTGAATTTAAATCTGCCCTGCTTGTTAGCACAAGAACATGGCAAGACTGATTTTTAAGTTAAAGTATTTTGTTATAAACTGATTTTTAAAACTGCTTTATAAAGTTGCTGGGGTCTGTTTTTTGCTTTAGTGAAACCTGCCCTGCTTGTTAGCTTGAGAGCATGGCAAGGCTGATTTTTAACTTAAAGTATTTTGTTAAAGTGATTTTTAAAAGTATTTAAAACTGCCTTTTAATTCTGAATGGCTGTGTTGAGCTAAGGGAATGTTCTGATTATTTAAACTGCCTAAGTATATGGTTTTGGTGTATTTGAAAGCAGCAGGCTTTAAAACTGCCACCTTTTTTTTCTTTTCCTAGTCAAGCACATGGTTATGGCTTTTTAAGTCTGATTGGCTGATCACAGGGTAGTGTGGGTTTTTTTTAAATTTGTTGGGATCTGTTTTTTGTTGAATTTAAATCTGCCCTGCTTGTTAGCTTGAGAGCATAGCAAGGCTGATTTTTAACATAAAGTATTAAACTGATTTTTAAAACTGCTTTTCTAAAGTTGCTGGGATCTTGTTTTTGCTTTAGTTAAACCTGTCCTTGTTAGTATAAGCACATGGTGGGCTTTTTAAAAAATTTTTGCTGGTTTAGGGTCCGTTTTGGTTATTTAAAACTGCGATTCTATTTTTAGTTTTTCTTTAATTTAACTGGGTCCTTTTTTGAAGTTTTTGCTTTATTTTTTGTTTTTAGCCTGATCACATGGCAATGTGTTTTTAAGGCTTAAATTGCTTTTTGCTGGTTTACGGTCTATTTTGCTTATTTAAAACTGCAATTTTATTTTTTCTTTTAACTGGGGCCTTTTTTTTTTAATTTTTTGCTGTTTTTAGTCTGATCATGTGGCAATGCGTTTTTAAGGCTTGAATTGTTGGTGGGGCTTGAACTAACCCTCTTCCACACAGGGCATGCCTAGGCTTCAAATCACAAGATCTGAACCAGGAGTAACCCTAAGGGGGCACTCATTGGCCTATTGTATGGCCCTGCAATAGAGGATTTTTAAATAGGATAGAAAGGTAAACCCATTTGAAAGTTGATAAGAACCTTTTATAATAATGTTGTCTGCTTTACAGCCCTATCAAAAATGAAAAAAACTTCGAGTTTGTCAATTACCAAGCTCAAAAGAAAAAGGAAAGAGGAAAATCCACCACCACCAATGACTGACAAAGAAATGGAGTGCTGTAAATATATTTTCTTAGTGTGATTTTATAGTAAACAAATAGGGAGCTTGTTTTGAAAAGTTAATTTTTTTCTAAATAGGTTATGTTTGACATCTATTCTTTTCTTTTCCTACTCAGCCACTGACAGCTCTGCTGATGTCATTGTAGTCACAACTCCAGGAAAATCACCAAAGAAACAGAAAACCCGTCCTGAGCCTTTAGAGACATCACCTGTGCAAAACAGCAAAGGAGTCCTGAGGAAGCAGCAGGAAACCCCCAAGCGCAGATACATCAAGCCCAAGGACAAAACCAAAAACTCTGGTACAAAGCACCACACCTCCAGTTCCTCAGCAGTCAGCACTACACCAAGCCCTGAGAGCTGTGAGTGAAAGCACACGCATTCACAAACCCAGAGCACATGCTCTAGGGGTTGTGAATCAAAAACCATGGAGTGAAAGCTCCAGCGATGATAATTACATTCCACATCCACACCTCGATAGGCTTGATGCAGTTCTCCAGTTGTGGGGAAAACATGATGCTTCATTTGGAAAACTGATAGGTGAATGTAACGCTTTATTTGGAAAACTGATAGGTGAACATAATGCTTCATTCAAAGAGTTGATGGGTGCTGTACTCTCCAGGGTTCCGGAAGAAAGAATGATTGAAAACTATGTCAAAAAGGCAAATGCTCTTGATAAATAAGCTCAAAAATATTTCAGCTTTCCCAACTGTGTTTTTGAATCCACACAGCTAGTTGTGGGAAGAGGTACCCGACCTAATCAAAAAGGGGGAGGTCTTTTCAGGGATAAATGGATGACTGCCAAAAAGTTAAGGGCCAGGGTCATTGTAAAGATTTTTAAAAGAGCTATGGAGGTGATGAGGAGAAAAAAACAAAAAGAGAGGCCCGCTAGTGACGTGTCTGAGAATGGGGAGGTGGAAATTGAGCTGCGGGGTGGCAATTTAGAAAATTCCCCAGAAAGCTCTTTAGGCGGGTCCCCATCTGCACCCTCAGAGTCTGGGGTAGATTCAGATCCCCACCCTGATACGTATATGGAACAGTTGAGGAGCTGACAGTAGGAATTACTTAGATTTAGGGGCATGGTATACAGTGAGGAATTTCATTTTGTCAGTCTTGAGAGAATCAGTTCAGCCGGACGGGTGGCTGAAGCTGTGCACAGGGGTATACGGTCGGTTCTCAATGAGATTAACAGCAGGTTAGACCCACAAGATTACGTTCAGTTACACTTGGAGGGTCAGAATTTAACCAACCCTCTGTTTTCAGTCAGGAGGAATAGGGATAAGCTCTCCGCAGAAGATTTCTTAAACCACACTTCTAAACTGTTACAGAGTAATAGAGAGGTGCACGTCAATGGGACATTATGCCTTGTTGTGATAGTTGTAAGAAACATGGGCGGAGGTGGCCACAGGGTTTTGAATTCCATCCTCAACAGTGAAATTCTCCATAAAAAGAGGCAGTGCTTGGTAGATCTGACATACGCTGACTCAAATCTGTGTTTTGCTGATGGGCTCTTGGCCATCATGTCAGACCATAGGCTTACAGATGCGGAACTATTAGATGGGGCAAGAAAGCTGCATGAAGAACTGGGGTGGTCAGATTGAAAAAAGGTGATGCTCAGTGACGTAGTGGTGATTGAACAGTATTTACGTGTCAATATTCAGGTGGTGCTTTATACAGCGAAAGGTCGGTGTTTTTTTTTTAAACAGGAGGTCCTGTGTACCCCGTGACGTTTTTTGTCCTGCTGCATGATGAGCATTACTATGGCGTTTTGGATGTGAAAAGATTGTTTGGGGCCAAAAATTATTGCAAGTTTTGCCACACGGTGTACATTCACGACCACTCTTGCAGATACCGCTGCCGCCTCTGCTTGAGAGAGACATACTCGGAAAACACAAGCATGGGTCAGAGAGGTCTCAAGAGATGCCCCAGCTGCAGGCTGTTTTGTCGGTCCAAAGAGTGTTTAGATGGCCATCTAGAAGCTGCCTCTGAAAACCAAGTCAAATGTCGGTTTAAAACTTTCTGCGAGGACTGTGACTCTTATGTGGACAAAGGACATAAGTGCAAAGGCCGACACTGTAAGCAGTGTCACAGTAAGATCCTCTGTGAGAGCAGGATAAAGGACCAATTGTGTTTTCCTGACATCATCAGGAGAGGTCAGAAAAGTATATTTTTTACGATTTTGAGTACATGCAGGAGACGGGGGTGCACTTGCCCAATTACATTTTCGCTATATCCCTAAAGCCAGAAAAATCTTGGGAATTTAAGGGTGGCAAGTGCCTTTCTGATTTTGTTAAAACCTTTATTGGCAAGAAGTTTCAGAAGTACACATTCATAGCACACAATTCCAAAGGTTACAATGCTTACTTTGTGGTCAAGGAGTTACTGGAGGAAAAGATGGATGTGGAATTGATAACTCAGGGCAGTAAACTGATGTGTGTGGAAGTTCAGGCTCTGGGCATCCATTTCATAGACTCTCTAAACTTCCTCCCCATGAAACTTAGCAAGCTCCCACAGTCTATGGGGTTTGAGGGCGCCAAAGGGTACTTCCCACATTTTTTTAACACTTTGGAAAACCAAAATTACGTGGGACCTGTGCCCGGGGTGGAGCACTATGGGGTCAACAGCATGATGCCCCAGGAGAAAGCAAGCTTTCTTGACTGGTACCGGGACCATCAAAATGAGACCTTTGACTTACAGAAAGAGCTCGCGTATTACTGCCAGCAGGATGTGAAAATTTTGAGTCAGGCCTGTATGCTGTACAGACAGGAGATCATGAAAACGACGGCAAAGTCAGATGTTGTAGAGAGAGGCCTGGTGGAGCTGTGGACATGAAATTGTGCATAGATCCTTTCCAGTACATAACTCTAGCATCCGTCTGCATGGCAATGTACAGATTTATGTTTTTAGAGAATAACACGATAGCCCTTCTCCCCCTAGACAACTATCACAGGCAGCAAAAGAGATATTCGACCTCCTCTATTCAGTGCTTGATGTACATTGCTCACAAAGAAAAGATAGAGATATGTCACGTGTTACAGGGTGGGGAGGTTCCGGTAAAGCCCTGCTTTCTAGACAGCTACACCGTCATCAATGGGGTGCCCGCAGCCTTTGAGTTTAACGCTTGTTTTTTCCACTGCTGTATCACCTGTTACCATTAAAAAGCCCTAAACCCAATGACAGAGACAACTTTTGGGTTTCTTTATTATAAGACGCAGTACAAAGCTGATTAACTGAGAAGTGAGGGGTATGCAGTCAGGACGCTCTGGGGACATGAGTGGGAGGCCATGATAGAAACAGATAGGGAGCTTGTGGATTTTTTAAAGGAAGCCCAATTACCCCAGCCTCTGGTCCTGAGGGACACTTTTTTGGGGGGCAGGACAAACGCCGTCCATCTGTATTACAAACCCAAGCCTGGTGAAGAAATCCACTATTACGATTTTACCAGCCTGTACCCTTTCATAAACAAAACCAAAGAGTACCCCATCAGACACCCCAAGATCATTTCGGACAATTTTGGACCTCTCTCAAATTATTTCAGCATCACAAAAGTTAAAGTGTAGCCCCCACGAGGGCTCTATTTCCCCTTGTTGCCTGTCAGAGTAGACGGTAAGCTTATGTTCCCACTGTGTTGAACCTGTGCAGAGATCGAGCAGCAGGAGAGCTAAACCCACACTAACAAGGAGCGAGCCCTCCTGGGGACTTGGTGCACTGTGGAGCTAAACGCCGCTGTAGCGAAGGGGTACACGGTGGTAAAAATCTACGAAATCTGGCATTGTGAAAAAAAATCTGGCCAACTCTTCTCAGAGTACATAAAAATGCACCTCCAGCAGAAACGAGAGGCTTCGGGGTATCCCTGCTGATGCACAGACGAGGAAAAACAAAAGAAGTACATTGCAGACTTTCTTCAGAAAGAAGGGGTGAGTTTATGCCCCTCCAAAATCACTTTGAACCCCGCTAAGTGTCAAATTGCTAAACTGTTCTTAAATTCTCTCTGGGGTAAATTCAGCCAAAGAACAAACTTGCCCAAAACCAGCATCGTGAGAGACCCTGACAAACTCTTTCAGCACCTATTTTCCCCCAAGTACGAGGTTTCATCTTGCAAGTTTATCGATGATGAAACTGCCTGCGTGTCTTGGAAGCACGCCAAAGACCGTTAGTCGGTTCCCAGCAACAGTAATGTTTTCATCACCTGTTTCACCACCTCTTATGCCCGCTTGGAACTGTGCAACCTGCTAGACAGGTTGCAAGATCAGTGCCTGTACTGCGACACAGACTCAGTGATATTTGTTCTCAAAGGGAGGGCGACTGGAATCCCCTTCTGGGGGATTATTAAGGGGACCTCACAAGCGACATCCCGCCAGATCAGCACATCACCGAGTTTGTGTCAGCTGGTCTGAAAACATACGGGTACAAGCTGTCGGGGGGGGGGGGGGAAGGCCTATCTGAAAGTGAAAAGGATTACCCTGAACATAGCAAGCTGTGAAAAAATCAACTTTGACAGTTTGAAAGAACTGGTCCTCACCTACAGGGCAGACTTGGGGGAAAGCAGCTCCAAAAAAATAGAAGTGCTTCAACCCTCTATTGTGAGGAACAAACACTAGTGGGAAATGGAGACCAAGACCCTTAAGAAAATGCAACAAGTGGTGTACAACAAAATGGTCCTCGTAGAAGGGTTTAAAACGCTGCCCTACAGTTATTAAGAAATGGACACATGGTGGAAACACCCCTTTTCTGTCATTCTTGCAGGGCCTAACAACTGCAAGAAAAGTTACTTCATAAAAAACGTATTGAATAATGCTGAGCGAATGTTATCCGTCATCCCCAAGAACAGCGTGTGGTGTTACAGTTGCTGGTAGCCTCTGTGTAAAGAACGCCTCTGTAAATATCCCTTCATCACTTTTGTAGAGGGGCTACCCGCTGCTTTTGACAATGACTGGTTGTTTCCTACCAATAAAGTAAATATGGTTATCGTAGATGATCTGATGAACTCAGCTTGTGAAAGCGATGAAATTGAAAAACCCTTTACCAAGTACGTACATCACAGGAGCCTGAGCATTATGTATATAGTTCAGAACGTGTTTTGTCAGGGAAAAAAGAGTCGCAAGATCAACCTAAATGCCAAATACATGGTTCTGTTCAAAAACCCCAGGGATAAATTACAAATTGCCATGCTTGCCCAGCAAATGTACCCAGGCAAGACTCAGTTCTTTCTAGAAGCTTTTGAGGATGCCACCCAAAAACCTTACGGCTACCTTGTGGTGGATTTAAACGCTTCCACACCAGAGGCTTATAGACTGAGAACCAGTCTCTTCCCCCCAGACTGGCCTGTGGCTTACACTTTAAAAAGATCAGCCTGATATAAAAAAGATGAATCATCGGCTGGTCCTTTTTAACAGCGGAAACCACCAACCGAAAACATGTCTAGCCACGTGAAAAGAAACCTACCCCTTCGAAAATTACTGAGCAAATCACCCCCTCAACAAAGGAAGGCTATACTGTGTGTGGCTTCTGACAATTTAGTAGCCACCATCTCAGAAATAGTGCTGAACACCTTAAAAGGAAACATACCTTTGACACATAATCAAGTGCTTGTGTTAAAAAAGAGATGCACGTTGATAAAAACTCTGTGTAATAAAAGGATCTCATTTAAAACAAAAAAGCATCTGGTGAAGCAGTCCAGAGGATTTATCGGACCTCTGTTAAGTTTCGCTATCCCTCTGATAATCAGACTTTTGACTAAGCAATAATGGAGTATGTGGAAAAAATGTATCTGGTGCCTGGTCACCAGTTGTACCAGTTAAAGGCTCCCCCTCTACTGGAGGAAAATATCAGAAAGATCATTACTTGTTTGCTGGATGGTGAAATGAAGTCTGTTCTTCAAAGGACTGACTTAGATGAACATGAAAAGGCTAAATTATACGCCACCGTGCTTCAAAGGTACCTAACATGCGTGAAACACAGTGATTTGGATCAAGGGAAAACACCCCCCTTTCTACCTGAACAGGAACAAAACACCCCTGCCAACCCCCCAGAAACCTTTGACTCTGTTGCTCAGGAAGTGTTGGATAGCATCGGTAAGTGTTGTGTTAGAAATGCAGCTGTACTATTAAATAAGCTGGGACAGGATAAAAAACGTGTTTTCGTAGAACGATAAAGGGGCTTTTGTGTACAAAGAGTCGGTGATTCACGGCTCTAACATACTCGACTTAGTCAGGGCCGCCACTCAGAGGCTATGTTCACACAGGGTATGCTTGTTTCAAAACAAGACGTTTCGAAACAAGCTGTTTCGAAATAACAGATTATTTCGAAACACCTTATTTCGAGGACAAAAAACTTTGTCCTCGAAATAAGGCAGCGAAATACCATGTCCACAGTGTGGACATGCTATTCTGCCTGGGGAGGGGATTGCAAGCACTGGCGGGGTAAAGCGCCGCTGGACGCTTTACCCCGCCGGTGCCTGCAGGGGCTGCAGGCACC
>ML681979.1:47385167-47436298 GCA_007922195.1 Podocnemis expansa | reverse complement strand
CCCCCCCAGCCCGTGGACACCCCTCAGCACCCTGGCCAGGGTGCTGAGGGGGCAGCCCTTCCTCCCAGGGTGCTTAGCACCCTGGAAGCAAGGTGACATGTTGTTTCGGAACACTTTGTTCCGAAACAACATGTCCGAACAGGGCTGTTTCGAAACATCTGGTTTCAAAACAACCCTGTTTCAAAAGCAAACGAGGTTTAAGTTGTTTCGGAAGGAGCACGGCCATTTCGAAACAAGCTGTTTGCTTGTTTCGAAATGGCCGTGCCTCGTGTCGCCATGGCACTTCTTATTTCAAAACAACCTCTGTTGTTTCGAAATAAGAAGTGTGTGTTGCCATACCCAGAAACACTCTGTTCCTAACAAGCATGTGCCCAAAGGCTGGGATGCATTTATGAATGCCTTGGCAGAGCTAAACTTGCCATCTTCCGTCATGGGCAATGCAGAGAACAGAAATCCTTTGGAGCACCTGAAGGTTCCTGCAGCTGACACTGGAGCAGATCGTGAACTTTTTTTCCCTTCCAAAAAATGGAAATTGACTAAAAGACCCGAATGGCTCACTCTGTGATTTTTATTTTTTTCATGCTTAAACCAAATATTTTAAATGGTAATGCTTTTTTCATGCTCTAAACTAAATGTTTTTTTTTTCCCCACACTGTAAATGAAATGTTTTAAAGGGTGATATTTTCTTCATGCTCTGGAATGTTTTTTGTTTTTTTGTTTTTTGCTTTGAATAAAATTTTTGTGTAGTTTTTAAAAACTTTTTGTCACGTGTATTTTTTAAAAAAAAACAGACACCAGTTGTCTTTAAACCCCACACCTGGGGCGTTTTATTAAGTAAAAGTCATTGCAAGATACACATGTCTGGGCTTGTTGAAACATGTTTTGAGCAAGCCCGAGAACTTTCTTTTTATTTTTCTTACAAAATTCACCACCATTCGGTCATTTTGCACCAAGTCATCAGAATACAGTTTTAAAATCTGGTCAAAAGGCAAAGCCTTGCTACAGTGATTTAAGAAAAACATGCAGTGATAGCCACAAGCGTCGGAACTGGGGTCCTGTAATTGTCTGAAACACTATGTCGGTGGTGGTTTTTTTTTTTTTAATTTTATGATGCTTCTGGGGAACAACATGCTGGTGGGGGGGTGCCCGTACAAGTCAAAAAACTCTCCACGGTTGCGCTCCGCCAGGTACAAGGCCAGTGCTCACCAGGTCGGTTGTGCGGATGCATGTTGACCACTAAACTCGGGGGTCTCCATGTTAGCCTGCCGCCGGGGAGCCAGTCACTGGGAAACACATCTAAGAAAGTCTCTTGTGTGGTACGGTCCGCAAATAAGACACATGAGAGCTGCACGGTGTCCATGTTCACATGTAGTCGAACAGAACGTTTCTCCTCTGATTTATCTCTATCATGTTGTCAAAAACCCCGTACACGATCATGTTGATGGTGCTTGTCAAATCATTGACAAAATGTATTTCTGCTCTCAGGTTTCCTGTTTTAATCAAGGAACAGTGATCGGCGCATTCCTGATCAGGGGAGAGGTCAAAGGCAAACAAGGTATAACCCTGAGCAAACTCAACACGGTCGATGAGCAGCGCACGATCTTTCAGGTATTTACCGGCCATTTGCACCAGATTCATATACTCCCTCATGCAGAGCCTGGCCTCAAAGTCCAGTTGGAGAGGCCTGGTGGGTATCTGTTCCCCGTCCACGTACAAGCCAAAAAATTAATATTGTAATGCTTAAAGTTGAAGGGGTTTTTAGCATAACTCCCTCTGAAAGCGTCATTATCCACAAACCCCAGGACAACCATTTTGGGTAGCTGTCCAAGAACAGGTTTTCCTGATTACTGACCCTGCTTCCCACAGGGATGCTAAACACTTTCATTCCCACACAGTCCACAGGGTATTTAGCATTAGCTGTGAGCAGGGCCTCTGCATGCCCCAGACGTACGCCTGGGGCTACCCACACTTTCTTCATAAAAAGGGACGCTGATACAATGCACAGTTTACAGCCTTGGGCCACATCGCCCATTAAGCATAAGGTGTCCTTACTGCGCGTCAGTTTGATTTTTACATCCACACCATTCAACAAAAGCTTTTCTTGAAAAAACAGACCTCTGTGTAGATGGCCCCGCAGCTCTATCATCCTGCTTTGGGCAGTCAGGTTTGCACGCTTCACAAACCTTAGATTCTCACTGTCCAGCTCCGCAGCTTTGTGTTTTCTGGGGGTGTTTATAAAACAGGCCAGTGGAAAATTGCATGGCAAGAGTGTCCTCACTGTAATTGAGCACCGATTCTATAAAGGCCCTGTAGGGGTAACAGTTGTTCCTTTGACTTATGAGGTGGTCCCCCAGCGTGACTTCCAGCTGACTGAAAATAGATGCTGCAGGATAGTTCACCAGACCCACCTCGGCGTCCCTGGTGATCGCGGTTCCATCTGCTTTGACAATCTTGCAACAAAGGTAAAGAAGGGTATTGTTTAAGTCCATATAATCTATGCCATTTCCCGCTATAAAGAAGTCCAGGGGCGCAGCTTCTGTAATGGCCGATAGCAGCGGTACTTCGATGTAGATGCTTTTCTCGATGCTGGTCTGCGTGGTGGCTATTTGAAACAAGTCTAGTTCCAACTTGGTGCACTCTTCAGACCCGCAGTGAACAAAAGCCATGCTGATTAAAATATAGCTCTTTTGCCAGGTGTTGAGAGTCTCCTATACTTCCCCTTGGTCTTTCACTTCTGACTAGTCCTGCGTACCGCAGCTTTTCTTTTAAAAGGTCTGGGCAGGCCCGTGCGTCATGGGCATGACACGTTTCTCTTTCTCTTCCTCCTTTTAATGTACATCAACCTTGACCCCTCCTGTTCGGATGGTTTTACCACCTTCTCTAAAACAGCATGGGAGACGTTGCCTACCACGTCTCTAACTATGTTTTGAACAGCGGTTTTCATGTGTGGTTGAATAATCTCTAGCCCCCTCCTCCGAAGCGGTACAGCTTTTCTAAAGAGGCTGAGAAATATCCCACCCACGCCTGCTCCATACATAACAGGGGACCCGTGGTAACTGGGAAGGGCATATCCAGCCTGGGCTTTGTAATAGTTGCTGTAGATGGCGGGTCACTGTAATTTTTTAGAACCACCATGGTGTTGTTTTTGCTTTACCTTTCAGAAACTGTGCTTTCTCCAAGAACGCAGGTTCAGTTTGATGATCACCTTGCTGAAGCGAAATGAGACGTGTCTGTTCTGGTCAGTCTTTATTTCAATGGCGACAGTGTCGATGTGGTGCTTACTGACGGGAGCGTAATGTGGTTTATCGTAGGTGATGGTGACAAACTCATTGTTCTTTCCTTGGATGGGGATGCAGAGTAACAGGGGTACGGAGAAGTCCCCCACAAACTGATGTTACACGATATCCGTGTACAGATACAAGGAGTTGAAACCTCCTGTGATGTCTGCCGAGAAAGGGATTTTTTTGACGTGGCTGTCAGGGTACATGCCCAAAATATTAGCCAACTCCCCACTGGTTGAAATCATATAAGCAACATCGGTGGACTTAAATCTAACTTTTCTACCCATAGGATCATAGTTCAGGGTTACCCCGGGTGTTTCGAGATGGCGACTCATGACGTTGTTCATGTGCTCCAGCAAATCGGGTATAGAAGAGTAATAACCTCGTCGCAGGACAAAATTCCATTTCTTATCTTCACAGGTGATTTCAAAAGGGGCGTCTTCATTGATGTTGTTCCAGCTGTGAGGGTATTGTATTTCCACCAACCCCACCTCCCAGGCGCCCCAGAGAGCCAAGGGTTTAATTAGTTGTACGATAAAGTTCAAGCTGGTGTTTTGGGGAAGTACCCGAGACCTGGCATTACTGGGCAAAGTGATGTAAAAACCACCATCGCCCATTTTCTCTCATGCAGTCTTTATTTTTGCAGGAATAATCTTTTGCATCTAAACCTTGCAGAGCTGAGACGCTTTCACCCAGCTGTTAAACTTCTCCGGCCACCCCAACCATTTCACCAAGACCTGCTTTTTTCTCCCTCTTCCTTTCACCTCTAGAACTTTTTCGATCCTGTAAATCCTGTCAAGTTTGGGATTTACTTTTTGTAATTCTTCAGGGTAAAAAGATCCAGCCACTGTCTCACCCTCGTAATCTTTTAAATGGTATACAGATCTCTGGCCCTTTGTTAAGGCTTCATCCACTAGGAATATCTCATCGGTAAATGTTTGTTCATAACCTTTCTCAAAAGTTCCTTTGGTTTTAGATAGTGTCACATGGTCGCCTTTTCTAAAAGGGTGGGCAACTGGTTTTACTTTTAAACTGTCTCTGTATACCATTTTCCACACCTGCTGCAAATTCAAGGGGTTAACATCAACGGGTCTGGCCCATATGGCTCTGTGAAAGCTCCAGTTGTAACGCTTTATAAAGTCAGGTAACGCATTGATGTAGTGAAAGGTGTTGCAGGAGATAAAATATCTCCACATCCTAGATTTTAAAGTTCTGTTAAACCGCTCCATAACCGCCGCTTTGACCTCATTATTAGTCACAAAATAGTGGACACCGTGCCGCTTAAACAGCGCACTTACAGGTTTGTTTAAAAATTCTTTTCCACGATCAGTTTGTAATTTTAAGGGATGCGGCCTTCACTGAAAATAGCTTTAAAGGCCATGGACTCTTCACCCCCCCCCCCCCACCGTCTTGCCTTTGAGACCTAAAACCCAGGCGTATTTAGATAGAATGTCTATCACTGTTAAGATGTACTTAACACTGCTGTTGTGTTTGGAGAACCTTTGCATGTCCACCAAATCCACCTGCCATTGTGCATCCACATCTGACACGACCATCTTGTTTCTTTTAAAATGTATTTGAGCAGGTCTGTGTAAAGTGTAAGCGTCCTGGTCTGAAAGCCAGGCTGCTACCTCACCCCTGTTCAAAGTTTCACTATGCTTTTTGGCTGCCTAGAAAAGAGTGTCCACCCCTCCAAAGCTCCTGACTTCCCAAGGGCTGTAATATTTTTTTTTTAAGAGGGCTGTCTGCTCTGACATGGCTGCCACGCCAACGTGTTTTAACCATACAAGTCTGAAGGAGACACATTCACACTGACAAATTTAAATGACTCTTTTATTAATCACCTGTTTTAAAACCCCTCATTTACAGCATCCTGCAAAAACAGTCACCAGCCCCTGAAGGAGTCTGAGCTGCTTCATTCTTACTCTCAGCTCTGTGTGCCAGGCACAGGCAGGAACAACTGTTGCATATTTCATTATTCCATTTTCGCCATCCCCTCTCAGCTCTCTGTGCCAGACACAGGCAGAAACAGCTGACGCACGATACGTTTGTTTTCACAGGGCTACTGATGTGCAGGTTCTCAAAGGCCCATATAAAGTCATCGTCGAGCTGTTGAGAAATTTTTTCAGAAACATAAAAAAAAAAAGGAGCTGTAAGTTCACCACCTTTTAGGCTTTTTCTTTTTTAGAGCCTTCTTTACCTCTGCCTGCAGCTCCCATGAGCTGTGCTCACTTTCCTCCAGGGAGATGGACAATGGAAGGCCGTCGGGCCTATCAGGGTCCCTCACAATCTCCGGGGTATCGGTCAACATATTGGCTACCTCCTCCACCAAACTGCCACTGTCACAGGGTTTTCTCCAAGGGTCATTAAAGGTCGGAGCCAAAACCAATCCCGAAGGCCTGTCGGGGGTGGTGAAGGCATCCATGTTCTGCATCAGCTCTGAACCATGCAGTGTCACGCATGAGCCAGGGGTCATGCAGCTTTAAAGCCCCAGACTTCCGGGGGGTGGCACCATCTGCCGCCAACCGTCGAGAGCCACAGATCAGTCACCAGGTTCCAACCCTCCCAACTGGCCCAAGCGATCCCGCCGGGCCTATCTAAACCCTTTTCCTATTGACAGAATGTCACGCGGCCCTCTTCTGGGAAAGGCCGCCCCTGCCACGTGCCCTTCTGCGGCCAATCCTGCTCTCAGGGGCAAAACCCGCTCCTATTGGTGCAAAGGCGTTCTGGGAGGAGCCATGCCACCCACTTCACTCAGCTCATCGTCTTCAGCCAGAAGTTATACCCAGAGGGCAGGACTGAATGTCAGGTGACTGGCTGGGGGCGAAACTTCCGGTGTCAGGTGGACAGGGGGCAGAGCTGGAAGTCGGTGGGAGGGATTTCCGGTGAAAAGGGGGTGTAAACAGTTTGATTGATGGTAGGGCCCTTCACTACTGATGTGGCTTGTGTCCCTTGTTCCTTCCTCTTCATTGTTAAAATTAATCATGTGAGTATCTGCTCACTATTAACATTTTTAATGAAAGCTAAAGTAAAATAGGCATCACATACCTCAGCCTTCTTAATGTCCTCAGTTATTACCTCTCCCTTCCTAAGTGGAGGACCTACACTTTCCTTTGTCTGTCTTTTTCACATAGGGTGTGTTCACACAGCACTCTTATTTCGAAACAACAGAGGTTGTTTCAAAATAAGAATTACCCTGTTCACGCAACACATGGTTGTCTTGAAACAGCGTGTTCCGTTGTTTCGAAACAACAGTGTTGTTTCAAAATAACTTAAACCCCATGTGGGGACAAAACAATGTTGTTTCGAAACAATGACGTCTGACCATGTTGTTTCGAAACAATGGTGACTTGTTTCGAAATAACTGTTGTCTGAACCTGCTATTTCACTTTGAGCTTCTTTCCTTAATTCGAATTAACAAACTGTTAATTCAAATTAACTTATTTCAAAATAACCCCTTATTTTGATACAAGTTGTTTCGAAACAACTTGTATCGAAATAACCCTCTATGTGTAAACGTAGCCATAATCTATTTAAAGAATCTCCTCATATTGCCTTTCATGGCCCTTGCTAGTTGTAACACATTTTTGCCTCAACCTTTCTAATTTTGTCCCCAAATGCTTGTGCTATTTTTTTAACCTCCTCTTTAGTAATTTGTCCATAAACAAGCTGAACCCTAATGCAGCCACTTCTTTTTCCAAAACCTTCCTGAGATCTGTCCTTTTCTATCTTTAAATCTCATCTCCTGTCATGATTGCTACGATGTCTTCCTTGCTGATACTGAGCTTGATCCCCTTCATTCCATATACAATGCTGCCTCTTGCCTACTTTTCTAACAAATGTCTCCATGCTTTCCTGTGTCATCATCTGGAGTGACAGCTATAACCCAGCCAAGGATGGATTACAAGCTATTAGAAGAACCATCCCAGATGATGACACAGTGCAGCTCGTGACTGAACTTTGCGACTTTGTACTCACCCACAACCACTTCAGATTTGAGGATCATTTATATCTCCAAATCAGTGGCACTGCTATGGGCACCCGCATGGCCCCACAATATGCCAACATCTTTATGGGCAACTTAGAACAACGTTTTCTCAAGTCTCATCCCAAGACACCTCTTCTTTACCTGAGCTACATCGATGACATCTTTATCATCTGGACACATGGCAGGGATGCTCTTGAAGATTTTCACAGAGATTTCAATAATTTCCACAACACCATCAAATTGAGCCTGGAACACTCCACACAGGAGATCCACTTTCTTGACACTACAGTACAAATCAGGGATAGACATATCACCACCACCCTATACCGAAAACCTACTGATCAGTATAGTTACCTACACCCTTCGAGCTTCCATCCTAAACACACCACACGATCCATTGTCTACAGCCAAGCCCTAAGATATAACCGCATCTGCTCTGATGCCTCAGACAGAGACAGACATCTTGAGGATCTCTATCAAGCATTCTTGAAACTACAGTACCCACCTGGGGAAATAAGAAAACAAATTGACAGAGCTAGACGGGTTCCCCGAAGTCATCTACTACAGGAGAGACCCAAGAAAGAAAGCAACAGAATACCACTAGTCACCACATACGATCCTCAAGTCAGACCTCTGCAAAAGATCATTAAGGACCTACAGCCTATTCTAAAAGATGATCCCTCTCTCTCTCAAGCATTAGGAGACAGACCACTCCTTGCTTATAGGCAGCCCTCTAATCTTAAACAGATACTAGCAACTACAAATCTAACAACAAGAACATTGAAGCAGGCACACACCCCTGCAAAAAACCATGCTGCCAAGTCTGCCCACATATCTACACAACAGACACCATCATAGGTCCTAATCAAGCCTGCTACTCCATCAAAGGCTCATTTACCTGCTCATCTACTAATGAGGTCTATGCCATCATGTGCAAGAAATGCCCCAACACCTTATATATTGGACAAACAGGACAATCGCCCTGTAAGAGACTGAATGAGCACAGAGCTGATATCAGAAATCAAAGAACAAAGAAACCAGGTGCTGAGCACTTCCATCTTCCTAATCACTCGATGATGGATTTGTTAACAACTGTCGTTAGAGATGTACCTGGGACATCAAGACTCCAAAGAGAAACAGCTAAACTCGAATTAATATGCAAGCTAAATTCTGTGAAAGCAGGACTCAGTCGAGACTATGGGTTCTTTTCCCATTACAAAAGGTAATTTGACTTCAGGCTTCCCATTCTTTGAGCCTGTAAATTGCTCTGATTTGCTGTTACTTTATGACCTGATCCTATGTTTTACACCCCCTTGCATTTAATTTCATTCCTTTCTGTAAGTTCACCCATCTTCAAAGCATCTGAGGAAGTGAGATCTTCTCCCACGAAAGCTCATGCAAAAAATAAATCTGTTAGTCTTAAAGTGCCACACAACTGTTTGTTGTTTTTTTATCAGATTGCTAATCATCACCGCTAAATAACATAGATTAGTTTCAAAACTTCCAACACTGTATTTTTCATCCTCTCACTAAGAAGAAAATTGCTATATTTCCAGGTAAAATGTTCCTTTTATGCTTCCAATGAAGTGGGATTTTTTCCTACAAAAGTTCATGCAATAAATAAATTTGCTAGTCTTTAAAAGTGCCACAGGCCTCCTTGTTTGTTTTGCTGAACTAGACAAACATGACTACCCATTTGGAAAATATCTATACAGAACTTTGTGTTAGATTTTTTTTTTAAGAAATTGCTGTTTGTATTTGGTATTGTATTGGCCAAATAACTTCCACTGTGTAATGGCAGCACTTAAGATAATATTTATCGTTAAGAAAATATTTTATAGTGTACTATATTCCTTTGTAATGATAGGAAGCAGTCTGAATATCGCAAACATTTGGGGTTATCTAAATGCAAATAATTATTTGGTTAGCTAACACAAATGGCAGCTTTTTAAGAGTCATCAATTTATAATGATACATGCATAAAAGAGCAGAATTAAGATTGAGCTTTCCAACTGCAGAATCAGGGCCCATATCAATAAATAAATATAAAGAATGTAGATCATATTCACAAAGCATAAAAAAATCCATATTCAGAAAGTAGCAACTTACCCACATAAATTCTAGACTAGTGGCAATAGAACACCAGTATTCCCACTGCTAGTATAAAACACAAATCATGTATAATCAACCTTAAAATAAAAATAATGTAGTAAAACAAAATTTAAAAACTTTGAGTCTTGCCCTGATGGGCACTACAAATGTGCTCTCAGTCACTCAACACTCAGGATCGGGAACATAATGAGTTGATATCTTATCTGTGTAGTTATGAAGACAGAGTAGTTTGCGGTCGGTGGTTCTTCCAGTGAGAAGAAAAAAAATCATGATCTATATCTAATCTGGTGCTTTTAACAAACGCTACCTCAGAAAAATAAAAATAAATATTTCTTGATGGATAAAGATATTGACAGTGGTAGCGCAAATATTCCATGTGTGAATAAACAGTGATTGTTACTAAAATGTGTTTATGATGAAGTCCTGCTGAAAATAAAGAGAAATTATTGAATTTCTTTAGAAAATCAACTTTTAAGTAAATTCAGTTTTTCTTCTAGAGGATGTTCTTTATCTACAAAGCCAGTAAGAACCCCATTAAATTTCATTTATTAGACCAAGAAAAATGTTGTTTTAAAAATCTGTCTTTTTCATAATTTTTTTTTAAAGACTGCTGAATCTGAGATACAGCAGTTTTAATACTTTGCAAAAACAACCCAGC
Source organism: Podocnemis expansa (assembly GCA_007922195.1). Lineage (NCBI taxonomy): Eukaryota > Metazoa > Chordata > Testudines > Podocnemididae > Podocnemis > Podocnemis expansa. Next base: position 47,426,259 of record ML681979.1, on the reverse strand, counting down.
CCACTGATATCAGCCATGGGGATGAAGCCTATCTAACAACCTGTGGCCTGTCTGTGAACCTTAATTAGTTAGAGAGATCATGATATAGAGCCTCTTCAAACAGGATAAGAATAGTAGTTCTCTGTAGAGAAATAGAACAACCTTTTGTACCTGGTAATTTAAGGAGCAGCAACAGGCTAATATGCAGACAAGGCAGGGTGTAGCATGTGGTGTGGTTCTCAGCAGAACAGCAGGCCTCTAATGAGTCCTAGTAGTGGATAGCAGCTGGTAATCTCTGAGCTCAAGTAGGAGGCTCAGAGAGCCTTTATTTGCTAACAAAAGGCTGCAAATTGCTCAAAGGCCTGCGTAGGCAATGAGAACATGTTCATATGGTCGCCAGTATATAAATTTTCAAAACAAATATTACAATATATACATTTACATTGTAATGAGAGCAGTGGAGTTTCAGGATCATGGACATTTCAAAAACAGTAACTTGTATATAAACAGAATATTAAATTTTGTCTAGGAAAAATGCCACCTGCTCTTCTGACTGTATGGTAGCATCCAGGTTAAAAATACATATACTGTAACATGTAACTACTAGCATAAAAGAATTTCAGATCAACAATGTACGGATTTAACCAATATTGGGTAGTATTTTCCTTGCCTTTCAAAACATGTGGCTTTTTATGGGATTATGCAGGATAATGAACAGGGATGATATGGTTAGAAATCAATTGATTGACGGGCTTTGATAAAGCATATCATAAACCACAAGATCAAAGATCAAGTGTTTTTAATAAGATCAGAAGCTTAAAATTGATTGAGGGCTTAGTTATTTATTTATTCCTATCCATTCCTTTCTACATAATACTAAAATAATTCCACTTCTACACTTTATTTAACTGATTAAAAATATTTTCTGAAAGCATCAAGTTGACATCAAATCTCCATTACTATCACTTGCCAACATTAATTCCCCAAGCGCCTCAAGTATCCCATTAGAACCTCAAAATTATTTTGTCATAAAGGCAAATACTAAAATTATTTGGAGTTTTCTTCTGGCACTTAATGGGAGCAGGAGCAGGCCCTGAATTAAATATGAACACAATTTCTTACCAATTCATTGTGCAACAAATCAGTTAGCTTGTGCCTCTTTTAAAAAAACAATCATTTGTAACAGAGCACTGATTTGATGTGGAGAGTCCATGGACTGAAAAGTACATCTGAATTTAACTTCTGACTCCCAATCCACTACTACGTCAGACTTGGGAGTTTACAGTAGAATTATTCTGTGTCAATGGTAATCATACATTTGCCACAATTGCTAAATGAACTAAGGTTCCATGAATACAGCACCCAGCTCTCCTGAGTCCCACTTCAGTGCTGCAGCCACAAAATTAGCCTTCTTCTCTACTTGAAGGCAGGGGACCAACAGTGACAATATAGGTACTGATAGAAAGACCGAAGTGTCACAGGCAGCAGTTAGAGAGATGAGGAGGATGAGGTTTTATTGGACCAGCTTCTTTTGGTGGAGAGACAAGCTGTCACAGAGCCCTTTCTTATTTCAAGTTGAAAGTCAAACTATTTAGTCTTCATATCACCAACAACTTTCAGATTTATAGACAGGTGACAATAATAGTTTGGGATAAACATTCTCTCCAGTTATGCTTCTCTGATCAATGAACAGATGCTGATATTTGTAATTAATCTTAGGATGCATCAGACAAGATTTTTTTAAGTAGTGAAGTATTAGTACCATTATAAAAGACACTAGTGAGATCTCATCTGGAATCCTGTGTGCAGTTCTGGTATACCATGATTAAGAAAAATAAATGCAAAACTGGAACAGGTGCAGAGGAGGGTACTAGGATAATCAAAGGAATGAAAAAACCAACATTATTAAAGGAGACTCAAAAAGGCTGGCTTGTTGTATGATTGCTCTCTATAAATACATAACAGGAATAAATACCAAGGAGGGAGAAGAGTTATTTAAGTGAAGTGCCCAGGTTGACACGAGAACAAATTAATATAAACTGTCCATAAACAAGTTCAGACTTGAATTGGGTGAAGGTTTCTAACTCTTAGAGGAATAAAGTTCTGGGAAAGCCTTCCAAGGGCAGCAATGGGAGTAAAAGATTTATCATGCTAAGTCTTGAAGCCATTTAGCTTTGGGGGGGAGGGGGTTATGATGAGCCTACCTACAATGGCATGTGACCCATCTTCAATTGCTAATGGAAAATATCTCCCAGTGGTCAGAGAAGGGACCGTAGATGGGAGGGACTCTGAAAATTATAGAGAATACCTTCCCAGCTGTCTGGATGGGTGGGTCTTGCCCACATGTTCAGGGTCCAACTGGTCACCATATTTGGGGTCAGAAAGGAATTTTACCTCAAGTCAGATTGGCAGCCACCTTGGGGGGTTGTTGCTTTCCTTTGCAGCATGAAACATGAGTCACTTGCAGGTTTAAACTAGAATACAATGATGGATCTTCTGTAACTTGGCATTTTAAAATTATGATTCAAGGACTTCAGTAACTCAGCCAGGCTCTTTGTCACCACTACATGGCTCAGGTAAGTCGAGTTAATAAAGTCAACCTAAAGTTGACTTTATTAAGTCAACTTACTGAGGCCCCATTTGTTTAAGTTGACTTTATTAAGTTGACTTAAGCCAGGGGGTGCATTTAAAGTCAACTTAATAAGATCTATTTCAAATGAGTCTCGTGGCTTAAGTTGACTTTATAAAGTCAACTTATATGGCTCTAATGCACTAAGTCAACTTTATTAAGTCAACTTTAATGGGCATTTAATAAAGTCAACTTAACCCTCAAAGTCAACTTTAAGGGCAGGAGTTATTAAGTCGACTTAAGCAAGTGCTTAAGTTGACTTAATAAAATCCAGATATGGCCAGGGAGTTGTTTAAGTCAACTTAAGCCTCCAGTGTAGACATAGCCAGAGCTATGGATGTGTGAAGTGGATGTGTGAAGTTCTGTGGCCTGCACTATGAAGGAGATAAGACTAGATGAGATTACGATGGTCCCTTCTGGCTTTAAAGTCTATGGACTGTGAGTAGGGAGCTAGCTAATAATTACCTAACTCAATTTTTTTTCATCTAACAAAAGGGATACTCTATATTAGACTTCATCTTGACAAAAAAAGGTAGCTAAGTTTCAAGTAATCAGTGTAAATAGCACACAGTCCACAACAGTGTATATATGCGGGTTACACATATTCTCCATGCATGCTGAAGAGCTCTTGATGGATTGTGTCTCTTAAGAAGCTCTCCCCAAGGTGTGTGCCTGTCAATCAAAATCTGCCCCAATGTGTTTTGGTCATGCATACATTTGGTGGTAATTATTTCAGGCAGGTACAGTCTGGAACAAGCGAATGAAATGAATCAGTCGGCACATAAAGGAAATTGTTTATTTGTATCTAACAAATATGTTAAAAATAGAACACAAAGAAAGGTACCATAATCTATTATTTTAAAAATACAACCAGGCAAGGAAGGCAAATCCAAGGCAGAAAATAATTTATAGAGCTATATTTCAAGGGCATTATTAGTGTAAAAAAAGGCCAATGAATTTTGACCAATGAATAATCATCTACAGCTTTCAGAAAATGTGCACTACATTAACTTTAAAGAACTTAACTCAATAGAAAACTGTGGGGATAGCTTCTTATTTGTGAGTGTTCATTGCTTATTGGAAAACCTTTAGGTATTGAATAAACTCTCACTGCTATATAAAAAAAGGCAAGGAGTCTTGTGGCACTTAAAGACTAACAGATTTACTCATCACATGAGCTTTCGTGGGAGAAGAATCCCACTTTATCAGACGCTTTGCAGACGAAGTGGGATTTTCTCCCATGAAAGGTCATGCGATAAATAAATCTATTAGTCTTTAAGTGCCACAAGACACCTTGCTTTTTTTGCTTTACTAGACTAACACGGCTGCCCCTTTGGAACTTCTCACTGCTGTAATTCCAGAACCTGCATGACAAAAGCAAGATATTTGTGACTGGTTTCCTTCTCTTTTAAAACACAAGAATAAAAGGTTTTATATTGCTTCATAATGACATCACAAAGCAATTGTCAAATTGGGGGCAGGGGACAGATATTCCTGTCTATGGATATTTAAGCAGTAACTCCAGCTCTATATATGTTTGGTTCAATGAATTTGAATGATGTTAAGAGTATGCTGATCAACATAGACAGAGAGGGTATAAAAATGCCAAAATCAATCGATTTCTGATTATGAATATAACCAGGATATGCAAAACTAACCAACAGTGAATTTATATAATTGTAACACTAGAAGAATTAGCATAGCCATCCTTTTGGCTGTAGGAGTCATCTGATCATGAGGCAGAGGCAATATCACATGGCTTAGGTGACAGAATGAGTCCTAGAAGCAATGGCGATAGGAATTGTTTACAAAGCTCTGGTCAAAAAATCCAAACACTATTTTGCAGGAATTGCATAATTTCAAAACTGTTTCTCTTTTGCAGGTCTTGAAATAGACCCATTTATGTGAAAGTTTCCATGGCAGTTTCATCACTATTTTTTAATCAAAATCATTACTGAACATTGATATTTATTGAAAATATGATGTTAAACAATATGGTCTCTGTCTCTTTTGACAATGATTTCACTAAAAAAAGTCAGAGAAAATCTTGATTAAAATCACACAGCTGTGTTACTGCAAAATTGAAAAGTTCGAGGATTTTAGCAAAAGCTCCATTTTTCATTGAAAATGACCTTTTTGGAAGAAATTATTGTGCACAAAAAAATTGATCAGCTGTGGTTCAGAAACAATCAGTCTGAAACCATTTTTGCATGAATCACTTATCAAATTGCTCAGAATAATGAACAACTCCATTTAAGAAAAAGTCTGAGACTAATTGAACAGACAGGGGCTAAATATATCAGATAAAATGCTGAGAGGAGTCTATTCAGTTTTAATAAACATTTTCACAGTGCTTTATAAGGAGTGGGGTAGAATGCAAAGAGCACTCCTAGCACAATGGGATAGGTGCCAACAGGGACATTCCATATTTGGTTATCTGGGGTGGCAATACTACCATTAATTTCAATAGATCAGGATTCCACACTAGTGGAAAAGAAGCAACCACCAAAAATGTAGAAAAACATGCACTGTGTTTTAGTGTGTTTTCATTTGCTATTACTTTTGGTGGGGCGGGGGGCGTTAAAGCAAAAGTTAGTGTAATGTTTTGAGCTCCCTAAACATCATTTTCTTCATCAATCCTCTTTCTAGTTTAAATTTCAAAATATCACCCTCTTCACATTTATTTTGTATCACAAAAAGTTGCACATAATGGGGAAGCATCCCAGAAGATTTATGGCATATAATTGATGATCTCATATGTTATTTGCCTTTTCAATCAATAAACCAGTTTCAGATTGTCTGATGTCAACTGTGTGCAGCTTTTTTGTTTGGTTGGGTGGTTTTGCCAGAGGCAAGTCCTAAGGACCTGGCTGTATAAAAGTGTCTCACACTCAAAAAGAGGCTCTCAGGCCTGTTGTGGCACTGGCATCTGCTTTGTGTGCATAGATGTACAAAGAAGCTTAAATAACTGTGGGAAAACAGCAACTGCAGATCAGGAGTTGCCATAAGGCAAGACCTAACACATAGCTCTTTCTGGTTCACCACAAACAGATGGAATAATTCATAATATGCCAGAGCTAAATGTCTTCTGATCAAGTCTATTTCTTATTAACATACAGCTAAGATATTAATAAAGTTTAATGAGAAAACTCTTAAAGAAAATATTATATCTACGTAACTGTGGGGCCATTTTCTGCTAATTATTTTAATTCATAGAGAATGTAATGATTAAAAATAGGCACAGTCAATTTATTTTGTCTGTCAATTCATTTCCGCAAGTCACAACTTGTATTCCATGCAGATCAGCATTACCCTTTCACAGTGACTAAAACTAGACTAATCAAATGTATTCCCCCCACATGACCTCACAGGCAGGAAACTGGCAGTAGAAAAAAAGGCTGTGTTTTTTTTAATGCACCCCTCGCAACTCCCACCACTCATGTGAGCTGAGGCAGGAAAAGGAGAACTGATGGGTAGGTCAGTGATGCTCAGATAAGCTCATTCACCCTTCACACTCAAGAGAAAAGCGTCCTTTTCCTCCAGCATGTGACCCCTTCCTCATGCCAAACTAATAGCTCCCACTCCTGATATGAACACAGGACCAAGTTCTTTGGTCTGCTGTGGGCATTGACATAATCGCCTTTGGGGGGACAGGATGGAATTTTTCCTTCACTGCTAGATTGGCTGAGGCAAGATGGAGTCTTTTGCCTCCTCTAAAGCAGATAGGAAAGTTAGGTCCAAGTTGTTGTACTTAGTAGGCGGCAGGTGCCAGTGCAGTTGCTAATTTCACAGGGGGTCCAGTTCCAGATCAGTCAGAATTAGAAATGGACTTGGAAAAAGATATCTCCTAAAGACGTTTGGAAATATGGGCTGAGGCACCTAATGTTTGGTACAGTGGGAAGACATGTCCTTTCGGGTCCCACCATAGGCTGAGAGAGGTATGAAGGAGTGGGATCAACAGCAGCTATCCATCAGATGGAAACGATTAAGAAATGTGAATCATATGACTGGAGGGACTGGAGCCAGAGGGCAAATGTTGCCTGAAGGGATAGTTATTGATGGGACACCTGAGGAATAGGAAAGACAGGGAGTAAGGCTGGATGCAGTTCTGCCACATGAACAAAGTAGTGCACAGGGTTTACTAAAGTTCCACTTGTTAACTGCATTCAGCCTCACTCAGTGCGAATGAAACATGGCGACAGTGTCGAGTTGTGAGCTCTCTGCTCTCCATCAGCTGGCTTGGAACTTGATCTGAAGCCCACCAAGAGGCCTTGATTTAGTAGGCACAAACCTAGCCCATCAATGGGTGAAAGGAGAAGTTCAAGCTGTAGACAAACCTGACCATGCAGAACAATAGGAGATAGAAAGTAGAACTGTTACTTTACCCTTATTGGGGAGCAAAACAGAAAGGTCTGCAGCCTCAATGCTCGTATCAGTCCTAGGAGCTCCTGAAACTCTAAAGAAGAATGAAGCTTTCCAGTAACACAGGTTTTTCATTAGAGACTAATTCCTATGGCTATATCTACACCTAAAATCTTAGTCAGACTTAGTCCAAACTAAGTAGTTCGAAAGTTAGTTCAAACTAAGCATGGGTTTTTTTAGTTCAAACTAACTTTCAGTTTGAACTAGCTGTGCTTTTTTTAGTTTCAGCTAGCTTTTTACTTCAAACTTTGGTTGCTGTGTGTAATTTGGGGAACTTCACAGATTTCCTGGAAGAGGTCGTTCTGGGAAGGCAATCACATATTAGATTGAAGCTTAAAAATTGAGCATGCAAACAAAAGAGTCAAGAGAAAGAATAAAAGCTTCAGGAGGAATGTCACAGGATAAGCCCACTCCGTCTACCTTCACAGGGAAAGTTAAGGGGGTGATGCTGCTGCCAAGCAACCAGACAGTTTCAGTCTAACTAACTGGGTGTGGCTCAAGGGAACAACGCAGGGTGGCTGCCCTTGGGAATGGAGTGGTCTTACCTAATGGTCAAAGTCAATAAGCGCCCCTGCATCAGGGCTGTGTGGATAGCAGACTACCATAAGGGCCTGGGGAAAACACACTCCTCTTTAGCCTGGGGTTCCAGAAAGGGATTGCTGTTGTCTCAGTTGGCATGATCTCGGGGCTTTGAAGATGCAAGCCTACCCAGTCAGTGGGAGTTCTGCCTCAAAAATGCTGACCCACCACAGGTGGGAGGTACCACTCACCCCATATCCCTGAGCAACTTCCCACCATTCCCCCTGCTACTGTCATCTGGGGTGCCTCAGATCCTCTGGGTCCCCTCACTTCAGAATCTCATTAGGTGTCAGCCTCCAGACCGTCGATGGCATCCCACAGAACTCCAGAGTCTATGGTCCCTTAGGGCTGAAGCGGCTCATGGCCAAGAGCAACTGCCAGACATCCTTTCTCCTTAAGTCTCTCCTAAGTGAGCTAAGTTGTTCTGTTTTATCCCAGAGCAACACTTAGACCAGTGGCAGATTTACAATGAAACACATGCTGCCCTGGCACAGGACCCCCAAAGACACGGGAGCCACAAAATTCAGGCCAAATCTGACAAATGACTAAACTTAATAAACATTGTAAATGACAAAGTAGTCCAGGTTTTCTGTATTTTGTGAATGTATTCCGCAAACTGTGCTCTGTGTTTTTTGAAGTAATCTAGCAGAGAATTTGCATCATATTTTTTTCACTGTCTCGGCAACAGCATAGCAGTAACTAGGTGTTAGTGGAGGAATGGGCCCATTATTGGGGGGAATTATACTGATTCATCCAATACACCCATAGAACTAGTTAGCAAAAGGATCTGAGTCCTCACTCCCACTCCCTTTATCCAGAGGCCTGACTGACCTCAAGGGCTCCCCTTCCACTCTCCAGTGTAATCCCAACAAGGCTGAGCGCTGGATTCCTGGAGGGGCTCAACTCCCAATCTCGTTGTGGCCACCTAGGGGAGGGAGCTAAGGTTTTCCCACTCTGGGGTGCTAACTCTACAGTCAGAGACAGATTATGGTACCCCAGGGCCATGGGCTGCACACTTTCATGGGGAGCCTCTGGCATGGGGCTCAGTCCCCCACCACCATGGACCCTTCCCCACCCAGGGTCCTGGACCCCAACACGGTGGTCTGAGGGCAGGCTGGTGCTGGGGGGGGGGCAGGACCCTGGAGACAGAGTCTGCAGTGATCCCACCCCCATGCTGGCTGTTCTGCCCCCAAGGGTGGGACCGGCTGGCCAGTGGTACAGCTTCCACCATGGCCCTCTGAGGCCTGAGTGATGTCATCCACCCCACCAGAACCTGCCATGGAGGCCCCAGCCAAGTGGCCTAACAGCGCTTCAAGCCCTGGAGGGCTGTGACAGAGCTTTACCATGTGCCAGCTGGCCACCTCCCCTGGGAGCAGAACTGCTGGCCTGGGGGCGAGGTTGGAGTGCCTTGGAGCACAGCTGTGGTCCCAGTGCCCCAATCCCTCCAACATAGTCAGGGCCCGTCCCAGCAAACTGCAGGACTTGCTGGCACTGTGACAGCCTGAGAGGACCAGCAGGCTGGATCAGTGCGGGGGCCTTAGGGACTGCAACCTGGAGCTCCCCTTTAGTCCGTGGCCCAGGGCTGCAGCCCCTTAAGCCCCTACAATGATCCGGCCCTGTCTGCAGTAGGCACCTCCCTGCCTTACTAATTATTGTCAGTTTCCAAAGGGATAGCCGTGTTAGTCTAGTCCAGCAAAAAAAACAAGGAGTCGTGTGGCACTTTAAGACTAACAGATTTATTTTTTGCATGAGCTTTCATGGGAGCAAATCCCACTTCCTCAGATGCTTTGAAGATGGGTGAACTTACAGAATGGAATGAAAATAAATGCAAGGGGGTGTAAAACATAGGATCAGGTCATACAGTTACAGCAAATCAGAGCAGATACTCACCAGCAACTACAGATCTAACAACAGAAGCATTAAAGCAGGCACACACCCCTGCAACAAACCACGCTGCCAAGTCTGCCCACATATCTGCACAAAAGATACCATCATAGGTCCTAATCAAGCCTGCTATTCCATCAAAGGCTCATTTACCTGCTCATCTACTAATGTGGTCTATGCCATCATTTGCAAGAAATGCCCCAACACCTTATATATTGGACAAACAGGACAATCGCTGCGTAAAAGGGTAAATGAACACAGAGCTGATATCAGAAATCACAGAACAAAGAAACCAGTTGCTGAGCACTTCCATCTTTCTAATCACTCGATAAATGATTTGTTAACGACTGTCATCAGAGATGTGGCTGGAACATCAAGACTTCAAAGAGAAACAGCTGAACTTGAATTAATATGCAAGCTAAATTCTGTGAAAGCAGGACTTAATCAAGACTATGGGTTCTTCTCCCATTACAAAAGGTAATTTGACTTCAGACTTTCCATGGTTTGAACCTAACAACTGCTCTGATTTGCTGTTACTGTATGACCTGATCCTATGTTTTACACCCCCTTGCATTTATTTTCATTCCATTCTGTACATTCACTCATCTTCGAAGCATCTGAGGAAGTGGGATTTTCTCCCATGAAAGCTCATGCGAAAAATAAATCTGTTAGTCTTAAAGTGCCACATGACTCCTTGTTTTTTTACTAATTATTGTATATAGTACAAAGCAATACAACAACTTATTAAATGAACAGCGATCAAAAAAATCAAATAAAAATAAAGAAAAGAGCAGAAATGTTAAAAGCGAACTCCCAGTGCCACTCCCTGGCACAGCGGCACCACAGACAGCATCTCTGGGGTGTAAAGGATGTTTATAGTCTGTTCTTCACATGTCTCAGGCCTTCTGCTGCAGCTACAGTTGCCCTGCAGGGATGCAGAGAGTCAGATGCTTTCTTTGGCAGTGGCCACACGCCCCAAGCTCTAGGGGGCAGGGCCCTTTTCCCCAGCATCCACCCCCCTCCCCGTCAGGGTCACAATCCCCCTTCCAGTCTGGCATATGGGCCTTTTGGTTGGTGATATCCGTCTGCACTGGGCCCTGCCCAGGGTTCCCCTCACTCTTCCCAACTGCTCACCACATGTGGCTTCAGCCATCATTTTTGTTTTCACACATTTTTCACATTAGCATAGTGCAGGGCTTGACAAATCTCAGGCACTAGATCACCATAGCACCCATGATTTTGTCCTTGGCACCGAGCAGCACCCCAATAGCCTGGGAGGTGAATGCCCTCAGTGCCTAAAAAAAAGAGTTGATGGCACTGACAGTTTCAGTACTGCAGTCTCCCCCCACCTCTGCTGAAAGTACCCCCAGCAGCAGATATTTTTCAGCAGTGGTGAGGGGATCTTTCACACCCTGGTTGGTGGCCACAGCAGGTTTTTGGCAGCAGAGGGCCCCCTCACTGCTGCACACTTGAGCACTTTTTGGGGTGGCCCCTAGGTGGTGCAGCAGATTTGTCAAGGCCTGGCATAATGCATATGGAAGCTTTCATCTAGACCAGAAGTTCTTGACTTTAGTGTGAGATCTCCTTTCAGGTGGACCAAGGAAAGGTTATTAGTTTTGTTTGTTTGTTTTTCAGAAAGTGCTCTTATCCAAAGCGACTTACAGTAGTTAGCTAACAGAACAAATGACTTTTCTTTGGAAAATCATTAAGTAAGTGGGCATCTGAGACCTTCAGCAATTTTCAAGTGGTCTATGCAAAAAAATAAATAAATAAAAGATAGACTACAAAAACAAGCAAGACACCTCACTTTATTTTCATTTACTTCCCAATACTTATAATACAGGAGTATGAATAAAAAAAAAAGAATGAAAAATGGCTAGGATGGGGGGATAAGAAAGAATGCTCTTTTCATTGGCTGGGTGTGGGGGCAAGAAAACATAACTGCCTTCAAAACTGATTTCACTAAATTTATGGAGGGGGCAGTATGATGGGATAGCCTCATTTGGCAATAGACTGAGTGTTGACTACCGGTGGTGGACATGCCAGTGGCCTGAGAAGGGAGGTTGGATGGGGTGGGTTCTGATTTATTATAGAGAGTTCTTTCTTGGGTGACTGGCTGGATAGACCTGCCCACATGCTCAGGGTTTAACTGATTGCCATATTTGGGGTCAGGAGGGAATTTTCGCCTGGGGCATATTTACTAGAGCTCTGGGGATTTTTCACCTTCATCTGTAGCATGGGCTATGGCTCACTTGTTGATGGATTCTCTGTACCTAAAGGTCTTGAAATCATGATTTGAAGACTTTAATAATTCAGTCAGAGGATAGAGGTTTATTGCAGGAGTGGATGGATGAAATTTTGTGGCCTGTATTGTGCAGGAGAGCAGACTAGATGATCATATTGGTCTCTTCTGATCTTAGAGTCTATGAGTCCTCAGTGGGGGAGAGGGGAAATAAAAATGAAACTGGGCACAGGGCCTCACTATATCTGCCACTGAGTTAGACCATGCCCAGCAAAGTCTGAGGGGGGCAAGACTTCTGCTGCCCACAGAGTATGGTTAACTCTTTCAGTGCAGAGTAAGCCCATCATGTCATAAAGCACCTTCTGAAGCACATGCAATAAGGGAAAAGTAAAGGAGAACAGGTAGCAGGTACCCATAGTGAGATTCATTTACTGTGGAAGACAGGATGAAGAGGTAAACATGTACTCCATACCAGGACAGCATTGCCAGGAATGGGAAAAGTTGAATCATTTTAATAGTGTGTGCAAAAACAGAGCAGGCTCCCAGATGGATTCAGACTTGTACAAGAGATGGATGGTCCATCAAACAATAATATTGAGACTCTGTCCTTGAGTCCAAAAGCATATCAGCTTCTGGCTATCAGGACAGGAAAGGAACAACAGGTAGTGCTAAACCTCTATGCATGCAACAATGTTAGTAAGAAAATGCCCTGTGCAGGGCCAGCCCAAGGGTTTTTGGTGCCCTAGATGAACTATGATTTTGGTACCACCATCACCCCTCTTCTGCTATAAGAGATAACACATAATTAATATATTTATTAAATAAAGAAAAAATTCACTTCTGTATAATTTGGTGCCCATTAAAGCTTGGTGCCTTAGGTGACTGCTTAGTTCACCAATATGGTTGGACTGGCCCTGACCTTGTGCAATTTCAGCTTTATAAGTGTGTACAATGTACAATGAAAGCATAATGCAGACCTTAAGAAAATATGACCTCATAGTCACTAGCTTAAAAGACAACAAAATGGTACCAACCAAACTTTATGGAGATGAATGGTAAGCCCCACAGACCCCTCTCACAGGATACAGACCTATAAATCATTGATCTGATCAGGGTGCAGAATCAGAATTTTACAGCTGAGTGTAAGAATAAAGAGGGGAGTCCAGTGGACAATGGAGACAATTTTAAAAGCACGTGGGGATGTTTTGAAAGGTAATGGATCCCTCAAAGGAAAACTGTGACTTTAAATAGATTCCCCCCCCCCCCCGACACACACACACACACACCCATACATACACAGAGTGGGACCTATGTGCTTACTATGAAGGAAAATTCTAGTGACATTACATAACTCAGTATACACAAGACACTCTAACAGCTGCAGACCAGGAGTATCATAGCACTATAGAGGTCAGTACAGCTTGAGTAAGTGGTATGGTGGTAGTAAAGAAGTCATCAGGAATGTAACTCATCTTCATAGACTCAAAGGGTATGTCTACACTTAGAGCTGAATTCAAATTGATTGTCATCAATTCAAATTCTATTAAGTGCATAGACACATTCACTTTCATCAATTCGAACTGAGGAACTCCTAAGTTCGAACTGGTGAAAGCTGACTTCGAATTTGTCAAACCTTGTTTGACTTCGAAGTCGTGGTCAATTTGAACTCAGTAATTCGAATTGATGCAGTGTGGCCATGTCAATTCAAATGACTCAGTTCAAACTGACCATCTTGCCACACTTCTCATAGTGCCCCCCCTCCAATTCGAACTGGCAAGTCCAGTACATGGACATGTCAATTCGAAATGGATTTTCTAGTGTTGCTATGTCAATTCAAATTTACTGAATTTGAATTAATAATTAGTAGGTCGATCTGACTAATTCATATTCAGTAATTCAAATTGAAACTCTTAAGTGTAGACATAGCCAAAATGACTGAACAAAACATTGAAAAGATGCCACTTCCTGCTGCGCACAATTGATAACATCTTGCTGCAACTTTCCAATGCCAGAATTTTTATGGTCCCTGATGTGAGGAATAGGTTTTTGGCACATAAGCGTGGATAGTCTAGCATGCTGATAAGCTGAAACACCATTTGGTTATGACAAATGGCCATGCGTGCCAATGTGCATGAGCCAAGCACTAGACATGTTCCAGAGGACACTCAGTCAAACAATGAACAAACTGCCTGGCATGAAAAATATTGTATCTGATATGCTCATTGTAGGAGAAGACAGCAATAAGACAGAAGAGGAACAGGTGATTGGAAGAAACAGGAGATACTTATGAAACAGCAGACAACACCAAGAGAGAAGCTCCTGGGATACAGAGAGACAGAGAACAATCTGGAGGCCATTCCTACCAGTAGGCAGGAAATTCCATGAAAACATAGTTTCCTAGACTCAGAAACAGATAACAGGGAGATAGAAAAAGGTCACCCTATACGCTTGCCTATTCAGCAGATCGAACTCTTTCAATGATTATGTAACCTGCTGCATCCATAGTAAAGACAAGACTCCAACTTTGCTGTGTGATAGCAAATTCTGTCTACAGGGACACAGGGTGTAGATCTGGGCATCAATTTATTTGTTTTTAATGTTTATGTTTAAATGTTTGTAAAATAGGGAAGATGTACCCTGATCAATGCAACTGGAGTCATATAGCCTATGTTCCCTGGTAGACCGTTATTGAGGAGATACCAGTAGAACCAGTAACATAAGGAGTTAGTCTGGAACCAACTCAGTCATATGCCCATAGCAATCCACAGGGTTTAATAAAATTTCACATACTCAACCTAAGGTGCACTCATTCAGCTTCAAACTTTGTGAAAGGAATAGAAGGTATTATGACCTGCACTTGACAAATTGATGCCAGAGACCTCCCAGATGCATTAAGTTAATAAAGCTGAGGTCTATTTAAACCACAATACCAGCATCTTGTCATTCTTCTTGAGCTGACCGACCAGAGGACAGCAAACAGGGGAGTTTGAGAGGGAAGGAGTTTGTGAAGCCCCGAGAAGGAGGTGAAGGTGATCCCCTAGCTGAAAGCAGCAAGGGACAGAGTGTGCTTGGGTGAGGGTTTGCTAACTGTGTGTGTTTGTCTGTTTGACTTTTCCCTTACAGCTGACTTCTGTTAGTCGTTTCTTACTGTGGGTGGGGGCTGCTTGCACCATTGTTCCCTGATCACCTTTGTGCACCAGCCTCAATCAGCCTTGTGATCAGCCTTCCCCTGTGTGTTTAACAAGGGGCCAGGCCTGACCTAGGCAGAGAAGGCTTTAAGAGCCAGTGGCTGAGCGACCAGAGGGAGCTTGCGAACAGGAGACAGCAAACAGGGGAGTTTGAGAGGGGAGGAGTTTGTGAAACCACGATGGTGAAGAGGAGCCGCACTGCTGCCAGCACCCCTTCTGTCTCTTCTACCTGTGCCTGTAGCCAGACAGACATCCTGACCATAGATATCTCTACCCAGACCCTGGTGTGGACTTGCAGGGACTGCAGCCTGCAGTTCCCTGTCTCCAACGATCAGGCTGGGGAGATGAATCAATGTGACAGGTGCCTGCTGGTGGAATCTCTCAGGAGGCAGGTGGGAGAGTTACAGGAGGAGGTGTCTCGGCTTAGGAGTATCCACACCCTGGAGAAGTTTCTTGACAGCATCCACGAGGAGAAGTGCAAGATGGAGGGCACTGACCAGGTACCAGAGACTACTGCCACAACACTGGAGCTGGATGGGGAGCCTGTGGCAGGGGGAGGACACTGGCAGCTGGTTACCTCTGGCGGTAGGCAGTGCTCCACCCCTGCCCAAAACCCACCCTCTGTTGTGGTGAAGAATCGTTATGCGGTGCTAGAGACAGTGAAGGAGGTGGAAGAGGAGAGGCCATGCACCCCCGAGGCTGGGAGGATCACAGCCACCACAGCTAGGAGGAACCGTAGAGTTGTGGTGGTTGGGGACTCACTTCTGAGGGGGACGGAGGCACCCATCTGTCGCCCTGACAAGATCTCTCGAGAGGTATGCTGCCTGCCAGGTGTCCGCATCCGAGACGTTACGGAGGGATTGTCGAGAATCATCCGCCCCTCTGACTACTACCCCATGCTTCTCATCCATGTGGGAACCAATGATACTGCGAGAGGTGATCCTCGGCAGATCAAAGGTGACTTCAGGGCTCTGGGAGCGCGGGTGAAGGAGTTTGGAGCACAGGTGGTGTTCTCCTCGATTCTTCCGGTCAAGGGTAGAGGCCTGAGCAGAGACAGATGCATCCTGGAGATGAACGTTTGGCTGCGAAGATGGTGTCGTCAGGAGGGCTTTGGCTTCCTTGACCATGGGTTGCTGTTTCAGGAAGAAGGACTGCTAGGCAGAGATGGACTCCATCTTTCGAGGAAGGGGAAGAGCGTATTTGGACGCAGACTGGCTGACCTAGTGAGGAGGGCTTTAAACTAGGTCTGAAGGGGGAAGGAGACCAAAGCCCACAGGTAAGTGACTATGTGGGAGACCAGGGGGATGGGATGGAACTTGGGGGGTGCCGGGACTGTAACTCCAGGGATAGAAGAGAGGATAATTGGAACATGCGGGGGGAATCAAATAACTTTCTTAGATGCTCTAATGAAGCCCTAATGCCTGAGGCAGGTGGGGGAGGTCAACACCAAAAGAAAATCCAGGGAGGTAGATTCAATAGAATTGAAAGTCAAAATGGGAAAGTAGGGCAATCAGCTGGGTATCTTAGGTGCCTATACACAAATGCAAGGAGCCTGGGAAACAAGCAGGAGGAATTGGTAGCACTAGCGCAGACAAAGAACTATGACATGATTGGGATAACAGAGACGTGGTGGAATAGTTTGCATGACTGGAGCTCTGCAATAGATGGGTATAGACTGTTCAGGAAGGACAGGCAGGGAAGGAAAGGGGGAGGAGTAGCACTATATGTAAAGGAGCTCTATGACTGCTCAGAGCTTCATTATGAAAGTGGAAACAAGCCAGTTGAAAGTCTGTGGGTTAAGTTTAGAGGGGAGAGCAACAAGGGGGATGTTGTGGTAGGTGTCTGCTACAGACCACCAGATCAGAAGGAGGAGGTGGATGAGGCATTCTGTGTACAACTGACAGAAGTTTCTAGAGCACAGGCCCTGGTTCTCATGGGGGACTTCAATTACCCTGACATCTGCTGGAAGGCCAATACAGCAGTGCACAGGCAATCCAGGAAGTTTCTGGAGAGTGTTGAGGACAACTTCCTGGTACAAATGCTGGAGCAACCAACGAGGGGCCTTGCACCTCTCGATCTGCTGCTCACAAATAGAGAAGAATTTATCAGGGAAGTAGAGGTCAATGGCAGCCTGGGTAGCAGTGACCATGAAATGATTGAGTTCGAGTTGATGATTAAAGGAAAGAAGGAAAGAAGCAAAACACAGACCCTGGACTTCAGAAAAGCAGATTTTGGCTCCCTCAGGGAACTGATGGGCAGGATCCCTTGGGAGGCTGATCTGAAGGGGAAAGGTGTCCAAGAGAGTTGGGTGCATTTTAAAGAAACCCTGCTAAGGGCACAGCAAGATACAATTCCGATAAGGAGAAAGCACAGCAAATGTGGAAGGCGCCCACTGTGGCTTAACAGAGAGCTCTGCACTGAGCTGAAGCATAAAAAGGACGCTTACAGGAAGTGGAAGCTAGGACAGATGACTAAGGAGGCATATAAAGACATTGCTCGGGACTGCAGGGATAAAATCAGAAAGGCCAAAGGACAAATGGAGTTGCGACTAGCAAGGGATGTGAAGGATAACAGGAAGGGGTTCTACAAGTATATCAATAACAAGAAGAGGATCAGGGATGGTGTAGGTCCCTTACTGAATGGGGCAGGCATCCTCGTGACAGAGGATGAGGAAAAAGCTGAAGTGCTCAATGCTTTTTTTAGTTCAGTTTTCACAAGCAAGGTCAGCTCCCAGCCCACTACACTAGGTACGGGGGACTGGGGAGAAGAAGAGAGGCCCTTGGTGACAGAAGGTCAGGTTAGGGACTGCTTAAAGAAACTAGATGTGCACAAGTCCATGGGGCCGGATGAACTGCATCCGAGGGTGCTGAGGGAGCTGGCTGATGAGATAGCAGTACCGTTGGCCATTATCTTTGAAAACTCGTGGCGAACGGGGGAGGTGCCAGAGGACTGGAAAAAAGCAAATATAGTACCTATCTTCAAGAAAGGCAAAAAGGAGGATCCAGGGAATTACAGACCTGTCAGCCTCACCTCAATCCCTGGAAAAATCATGGAGCAGCTTCTCAAAGAATCCATCCTGAAACACTTGGAGGAACATAGAGTAATCAGGAACAGTCAGCATGGATTTACCAAGGGTAAATCATGCCTGACCAACCTCATCGCCTTCTATGATAAGATGACTGGATTTGTGGATGCAGGAAGAGCCGTTGATGTGATATACCTTGACTTTAGCAAGGCTTTTGATACGGTTTCCCACAGCATTCTCATTGGCAAACTAAGGAAGTATGGGTTAGATGCATGGACTGTAAGGTGGATAGAAAACTGGCTAGAACAACGGTTTCAGCGCGTAGGAATCAATGGCTCCATGTCAAGTTGGCAGGCAGTAACGAGTGGTGTACCCCAGGGGTCGGTCCTGGGGCCAGTTCTGTTCAATGTTTTCATTAATGATCTGGATGATGGGATAGATTGCACACTTAGTAAGTTTGCAGATGATACCAAACTGGGGGGAACGGTAGACACCCTAGAGGGCAGAGACAGGATTCAGGGTGACCTAGACAAACTGGAGCAGTGGGCCAAGAGGAATCTCATGAGGTTCAACAAGGATAAGTGTAAAATCCTGCACTTGGGACGAAAAAACCCCATGTACTGCTACAGGCTGGGGAGTGATCAGCTAAATAGCAGCACTGGAGAAAAGGACCTGGGAGTCATGGTGGATGGGAAGCTGGATATGAGTCAGCAGTGTGCTCTTGCTGCCAAAAAGGCCAATGGCATACTGGGCTGCATCGGAAGAAGTGTTACCAGCAGATCAAGGGATGTGATCATTCCCCTCTATTCTGCACTAGTGAGGCCACATCTGGAATACTGTGTCCAGTTTTGGGCTCCCCACTACAAAAAGGACATGGACAAATTAGAGAGAGTCCAGAGGAGGGCAACCAAAATGATCAAAGGGCTGGAGCACAAGCCCTATGAAGAAAGACTGAAGGAACTAGGCTTATTTAGCCTGCAGAAGAGAAGACTGAGGGGGGATTTGATAGCAACCTTCAACTACTTGAAGGGTTGCTCCAAGGAGGAGGGAGCTCGACTGTTCTCGGTAGTAACAGAGGGCAGAACGAGAAGCAATGGCTTCAAGTTACAGCTGGGGCGGTCCAGGCTGGATATTAGGAAAAACTTCCTTACTAGGCGAGTGGTGAAGCATTGGAATAAGTTGCCTAGGGAGGTGGTGGAATCTCCATCTCTGGAGGTGTTCAAGTCCCAGCTGGACAAAACACTGACTGGGATGATCTAATGGGAGTGGTCCTGCTTTTTTTGGCAGGGGGTTGGACTAGATGACCTCGTGGGGTCCCTTCCAACCCTATGATTCTATGATTTCTATGATTTCTTGTATGTCCAGGACAACAGTGCTAATGACTTCTATAAAACAAACAAGGAGTTTGGTAGCACTTTTAAAGACTAACAAATTTATTTATTGCACAAGCTTTTGGGGGAGAAAATCCCACTTCATCAGATGTTCTGTGCCATGGGGATCCTTGTTTGTTTTGCTGAACTAGACTAACACAGCTACTCCTTTGGCAAATGACTTCTAAGTATGCATTGATTATGAGTCTGCATCTCCTTTTCACTTACATCAGTTTTCAAACCAAGTAACTCTATAGACTTATTTGAAGTACTCTTGATTTATATCAGTATAAAAAAGAGGAAACTCAAGCCCATCATCTTTCTGTAATGACTAATGAAAATGAATACTTTCTAGTGAAAGAACAAGTTTACCAGGAACAACTTACTGATTAGTACAGACAATGACCATTTAATTGCTGACTTCTAGGAGATGGACTTAGGAAGACAGTTAAAGTCAAGATATAATCCAAACTGGTAATGTTTTTGCCATACTGGCATTTGAAGTTACTAAAGTCAAGCTGTGGCTTGTGGATATGCTACAGTAGCTCTATTTTCAG
This sequence comes from Podocnemis expansa, assembly GCA_007922195.1. Classification (NCBI taxonomy): domain Eukaryota; kingdom Metazoa; phylum Chordata; order Testudines; family Podocnemididae; genus Podocnemis; species Podocnemis expansa. The sequence continues at coordinate 47,406,384 of ML681979.1, read as the reverse complement.
TCCCAGATACTGGAAGCAGCATCATTGGCTATCCCATATACTCATAAGCTAAAAATAGATCGAAGTCAATGGATCCATCTCCTGTGCTAGAAGTATGGGTCAGTCTGTTAGGAACCCAGTAAAATTTGTGTTGCCTGACTTTGGCTTTAAGGCCCAGCACAGTTTATGCTACTTGCTTGACTACTCTGACCAACGTTCCCCCTAAGGGCTGACGCAACTGAGCAACATCTGTTGCTCGCTGTGCAGCCTCCCACCCATGCAGGCCCAATCCTGCCCCCCCAAGCTCCGCTGCCCACCCAGCCTCACCACAGCAAGGCGGAGCAGCCAGCCCAGCCTACCCCAGCTAGCCGTGCCTCCCCAGGGGGTGAAGGGGACCAGTGCTGAGCTCCGGTGTGTGGGGTCGGGGCCACCCCGTTCCCAAAGAGTTTCGGCCGCTTTGCCCCTGACCCCTGCCAAGGCCATAGAGCAGGCCCATTCAGGCTGGGAAGTGGGCAGGGGGCAAAGTGGCCGAAACCCTTTGGGAGCGGGGTGGGCAACTCCAGGTCCCCAACCCTGCATGCCGGAGCTCAGTGCCAGCCTCCTCCTCCCCCCAGGGAGGCGTGGCCAGCTGGGGTTAGGCTGGGCTGGCTGCTCCGCCCTGCTGCGGTGAGGCTGGGTGGGCAGGCGGGTGGAGCAGCCTACAGCCCCCGTTTCCCTCCTTCCCTGGGATTTGGAGGGTGGGCAGTTAGGGCCCCCTTCCCTGGCCTCTCATCTAGCCAGGAGAGCTCTCACTTAGCTTGCGCAGAGAGTCTGCACCGGCTCAGTGAGAGCTGACTCTGAGTGGGAGTTTTAAAAACTCCCAGCTCAGAGTCTCTATCCCTGCAGGGACTGCAGCTGCTGGCCGTACATGGCCAGCAGCCTTCCCTGCACCATGCAGCCCCGCAGGGCTGTGCAGCCGGACAGCTTAGAGGCAATGTTGATTCTTATCCCTGCAGCATGATATGTTCCAGTTGGCAGAGACAAATAGGATTACTAAGTAACCTTGCAGCTGTTTCAGTTTCTACATACCATGGCACATAATAAAACATGTATGCTTGCAGCTGCACATAGGGCATGTCCACACTTACTCTTTAAATCAAAATAACGCTGATTATTTCAATTTAAAGAAGGGCAGGTCCACACTAGCTTTCCTTAAATCAAATGAGAATTTCCTTCATTTCACTATAAAGAAAGGTCATTTCAATGTAATAAGACTTAGTTTTATATCAAAATGATGGTGAAATCGAAACACTTATATCAAAATAATGTGGTATGGCCAAATTATTTTGATTTAAATGTTGTTTTGGTTTTGACTAGTTTTGGCCTTCTTCCTCCCAGGGTGCATGGCAACCTGAAAGGAAGGGCCAGCCTTTAGTGCCTGGACCTGGAGAAGTAGGGGGACGGGGGGATGAGGGAGTGGGAGACCCCCGCACCCAGCTCCCTCTGCGCTAGCCAGGCACCGGGGAAAGAGGCCCTGTGCCTAGGTCCCTGAGCACTGGCTGGGCATGGGGAAGAGAAGATTTCCCAGAAGATTTCCAATCAACTCAAGAATTATCTTAATACAACAAAATACAAGTAATTGCCTTTCCTGGAAGCAAAGAGTAATATTTCCTCTTCAGGGCAGGACAGATTGCATCTATACATGAAATATTATGCTATAGAAACGAAATACATGAAAAATTTCTTCCTGATCCTAGCTATCAATCTGTTTATACCTCAATCAAGAAAGCTAAAGTCTTTATAGTTTCAGTTTAAGTAACTTCTGAAGTTATTCTTACACATATCAAAGTGTGTAGTTTCTTATTCCTAACATATAACTAAGTCATTTGGATCTTGCAGCAGTGAGTTCCACAGATTAAATATTCATCATGTTTTTTTTTAAATCACCCTTATTTTACTGGACACTGAATTAATGTGATGACTTTTTCATTTATTTCTGCTCCTTGAAAAGGGTGTACTCCTTGGGGCCTTTGCGTAAACAAACTTTATGACATATGATTGTGTGGCATGTGCATAAGACTGCCATAAAGTATGCAAAGAGAAGTTAGTCCTATCTTCATTTTTAACAGTTCCTGAAGAAAACTATTACAGGCAGATCCAGAGAGAGAACATAAAGGGGGGAAATGGCTGAAATGATGTAAATTATAAGTCTAAAAATACAACTCAGACAAAAATCATTCATTTAAAGGCCTGATCCTACAAACTGATGAGTCCCCTCAAGTCCTTGTCTCCCAGGAAACTGATTGAGCCTAATGAAAGTGAATGGTAATAACTGCTGCTTAATCAGAATAGTATTAATTTAAATTCTACTTAATAGGAAATAATTTTGCTTCCGCTAAGCAGTTAAATGTGCTTAGCCAGGTGACAAGTAGGTATGAAATTCTAAGGTCCAATCTTCTAGTAATCAAATTCTGAAATAAAGATTAAAGGGTGTATTTTCCTTGGCAGTAAGTAAAAATGCAATTGGGAATTTGTGTAGTTACAGTACCCATTTGTCCATTCACCATGACGGGGGAGACTCTGAACTTGTAGGGCAAATTTGCTAAAGTGCAGCTTAGTTGTGAGGTTCAATGGTAGAGACTTTGCCTAAAATCAATCTGCACAGTACTTGGTCAAGAAGATAATGCCAAATGTTCCTCTTTTTCATCTGTCATAGTCACGTGCTTTTGCTATTGATTTGGAAACACAGGACAAGCCTTGCAAAGAACATTAAAAGAAGATATGTACAACCCCATCAGTGATGTTGCTATTCTAGACCCATATCTTGAGTCCTCTAAATGGAAGATTTGCCAGCCTTCGACTTCTTCAAGTGACTTCCAAATGAGTAGGATAATACATAGACTATAAACTTCCTTGAGCTTTTAAAAAGCTGTATACAGAGCTGTCAAAAACTAACTACTGTACAGTCTTTTGTATTACCTCGAGTTCACTTCCCTCATTATACCAGAAGAATATAAAGCTGCAGAATGCTGCCATCAGAAAAGAGTATTAGCAACACTGATATCCTGTAGTTAACAGTTTCCAAGAAACATGGTTTTGACGCATGTGTGCATTGGTAACAACATTCTTCAGTGGTTTTGTCACATGCCTTTGGAGATGCTCATGTTCCACCTGGATACGAGACCTAATTCATTCCCTTGCAATCACTGATGTTACAACAGGGATTAATTTGGCCTTTCAGTCTTTAAAAAACGAAATATGAATCACAGATGCCATCTGTGATTTACATTTTGGGCAAGTCTGATTACCTCTCTAAGTCAAACACATATTCTAAATTCCTACACAGAGATGGAGGACGTATCTTTTGCTCTATTGTATTTCACATTAAAGCACAAAATCTCCCCATATCACTTTTGCAGTAAATGACCATCAAATCTGGCTTCCTTTGAGTTCCAGTGTGACTTTTGTCTTCCAATTTTTGTTTCCACATTTAGATCACTGAGTCCCTGTTTTGAAAAATCTGCCATTATTTGCACATTTTGCCATCGTAAGTTTGATAGTATGATATAATCCATAGTTAAGTCTGATGGTGACTTTGAAAGGTTCAGTAGCAATTTCCTGGGCATTTTGTTTGTTTGTTTGTTTGTTCCTGTTATGGGCAACAGCAACCGAAAAGATAAACAAGAGTTTCACACACTGCCAAAATATTTTTCAATTTATTCACATCTTTCTTAATAGCAATCAGTGCTCAGAAGTCATTCTTTGTCACTCCACTCATCAGGAAGGTTAGAAAATCAAGGGACACTAATGACAGTTGTGTCCTTCTGGACCTCAGGTGGTATGTCACACTAGTGATGCCACAAATTTTTGTCTTCTGACATTTTTCTATAGTGCACATCATTGGGATATTTTAGTCTTCTCAGCTTGGACTACTGAATCCATATTTTCAATTTTTTCTTTGCAGAACCTCACACAAACACAAGTCCTCTATAACATTAACCTATGCATATTGTGTGTGACTGTTTTTCCAGTGCTGCAAAGGCAGAAAACTATTTTTGGTTATACCCAAGCATGTGCCCCATATATTTAGTAGAGCCAAGTGAATGCTTAAAAAGTGTTGTCAGTTAGCATTCATGGTGCCTCTGCCTACATCATACTGAATTTGAATATGGAGCTCTCAGGTATGAACACAACCATTTCTTTATTTTAATCTCACACCAGTTTAGCTCACAGGTTCATCAGCTGTCTAAAAAGTTCTTGTCACCATGAATTCTCCTGTCAGATGACTCTTCCCCAGTGTGTCCTAATGTAAAGGCAAAGTGGTACATCTGCGTACATTGTAGAGCAGGGGCCTTCATCCTCTCTTCCCACACAATCCTGCAAGAGTATACCCTTTCCAAGCGGTCTATCTTTTTCTTTCTTAAAGGCCTATAATGGCAGGATCATAAACAAAAATATATGTATAGATGCTTCGTGTAAGTGCCTTAATCCATCTGTACATTCAATAAGCATCTGCTTATATCCCACCAGAATTTGGACCCCACTGTCTCACGATCTAAAGAGCAGGAGTAAATAATGATTTATAAGTATTTTGGTTACAGGAGATCCAAAGGGCAAGATGTTCATATGATGATCCCCTGTTTTCTGCCATTACCACAAGTTATGTTACACAAGATATATGTCTATCCTAAACTGGTTTCAATTTGAACAGAAAGCACAGATTGTGATAGAATTTCATTGTGATACTTGATATGCTTGTGTCACAAAATTAATTTTTTCATATGAAATTATTTTTGGTTCTTCCTGCTAAGCTGTGATGACCTACTTTCAGCTGCAGAATAGTTGAACATCAGTCCATCCAAAGCAGGTCAATACTCAGGAGAGGGTTGATGTAAGAAGATGTAAAGAGCAATGCAAGGTGTTTCCTTCTTCTCCCCCCAAAGGCATGATCACACTGCTTTCACACTACTTCAAGTTCCTTTTTAGTCGTTTGATTGTAACATTTTATTTTTTCAATCTGTATTCCTCTCCAGCAAGATTGATTTGTAACAGACTGTCGTCTCATCACCTAGGGCCTGATTCTGAGTGTTGTAGATGTGAAGCACCTCACAGGATTATGTCTTCCACATATTTACTTTTAGAGGCAATGTCTTCAGATACTACAGTAATGAAGATAGTAAAACAACCCAAGAGGAGTTCTTAATTTTGCATTCATCCTGTAAATTACAGAAGGCATTTACTGTAACCTTGTCCATCAAAAATGTGAACACCTAATATCTCCAAAGCCTTCTTTGATTATTTTTTTTTAAATCTTGGTGCATATCAAAGTGCAAGGATGAAGCTTTGTTCCTGCTGTCAAGACAACCACAGCCTCTTTAGCAAAGAGAAATCAAAGACTACTGAAGTCGAGTTGAGTTTGAACCTGAAACTGAAGGCTGCAGTCACTAAGCACACCTGGTACTCTCAGCAAGAGCAGGATACTCAAGAAAATTGAGGCTTCAAATAGAGCTTCCACCTAACAAGCTATAATTTCTCTTCATTGGAAGAGGGGGGAAGGTCAGCGGAGAATTCAACATGACAATCTATTTGTTAAATCAGTGAGGAGGAGTTCAAGACAATCTTCAGAATACCACAAGACAAAAGCCTCATTACATATAATTACTGATTACCAGTACCACAGATTGATAACAAGCTTGCTCTGCCAATTTTATTCTGCCATTATTAGAAGAGGCAATTAAACTAATTAACAAATCAACTTTTCTGTGCAACAGTGGGTTATTGACCTCCAGTATAATAAACCAAGGTTAGCTAGTGAAGGGGATTAAGTAGGATGCCAACCTTGGGACAGCACAATCTTCAAAGTTTAGCAACAATATGTGTAAGGTATCCAAGATAATTAGTGAATTGTTTTGTATTGGAAAACTATTAAATATAGCTTGTGTATTCTGGAATGTTTAGCTAGTTAGTTGCAAGTTACAAAACTCTTAACATTTTGTATGCTGGGATCCTGTTTTCCATAACATGACCCTTCTACCATTTAGCCAGGATCAATGTGGGACCCTACCTTTTAGCAATATAGGGAGGGCAAGACAGTTGTGACCCTCTGACATCTGTCAGAATTCCTAAATTGAAAATCTCTGTCCTATGGGATTAATTTAACATAAAATGTGGTTGCTGACAAAGGTGGCTAACAGTGCTGAGATAGTCTGAAATGCTTCTGTACCAATGCTGTCATCCACATAATTATAACTAAGAGCCTTCACTTAAATGTTGGAATTTTCAGAACTATATAGGCAGTTAGAGAGGAAAATGTGTACCTAATCAACTACATAAGAAAGATTTCTACACTCACTGGGATTTTTAAAAATCTGCATGTTCTGAATGCCTAGTGGCTATACTCTATTGGGAAGATGGTGAATATCTTTTGGCCACTGCGATTGGGGCTATAGGATTAGGCACTCTATAGGGATTGAGGGAGTTTAAAGATACAGGGAGGGCAGCTTGGCAGGAAATAATGTTGAAAAGCTTGGCAATCCTAAATTAAGTCTAAATTGTGAGGCATGGAACTACATTGTCTCTTGGTGCTATATAAGTGCATCTGAGGACATGCCAAAGATACTTGATTAGAGTAGGAAGAGGAATAGTTCCTGAACACACCCAATGTATGGAATAACAAAGTACTTTTTATCCCCTACAAGTGTAAGGTGGGGTTATAGAAACAAAAAATGGGGGAGAACTTGTATGACTGTCAAGTTAAATTAGTGCTTGTCAGAGAAATGCTTTACTTTACTTATTTTTAGTTTATTGCCTGCAGCTTCCTGACTAATCCCCTGTTTGTCAGTGCAAGGTTTCTCCCATTCAACAGATGCAGACACTCATCTCTCCTCTAGCATAAAGCAGTATTTGTGCTTAATGATTGTGGCTAGTCCCTGGAACCTAGATGCTCCTCTGTGAAAGGAATGGTAAGAAAAGACACACTTCATTATTCACAGACACAAAGTTTCCATCTACCTGTTGCAAAGACACAACTGACAGCACAAAACATTCACAGCACCCAGGTAACATTGTACGGTATGCAGCTTTTGCCTGACAGTGGGGATAAGCAGGAGTTTTCACAGACCTGGGAGTGCTTGCTTAAGAGTTCAGACACTGTGGAGGTTAAAATCTAGACATACAGGGAAGTGAAGTTTTGAAAAACATTCTGCTATTGGTCACTGGAGAAGCAAGGCTCAGCAGGAGAAAAGATTATGCAGGTTCTAAATTCTGAGCAATGTCAATACACCTTATGGTAAGGCACGTAACAACTTCAATCTCATTTGAGGACTGGTGGTTCATCATATCCCTGGATAGCCAGCTGACAATCTCCTCATGGAAGACAGCCTGTGGCCCCTGCTAGAGTTGAGACTCTTTCTACAGTTTCAACATAGTCAGAGACTGCCTTCTTAACCTCACTTTTTGGTGACTTCTAGATCATTCCAGTGATCTGTCACAACATTCCCCTCCGTCTATTTTCTTGCCTTACAGGGAAACACCACTTCATGAGACAGGCCCTGTCAGTCATGTGATCTATTCTGAACTAAGTCCAACAAGACAGCCATCCTAAGACCACCACATAAAGCAGATGCTGCAAACAAGAGAGCAACGGACTGTCATGCATCTACTGTGAATAAACTGGCTGCTTAAGAATCAAGATGTGGGTGTGTAATCCATGAAATTTTATTGTGAATTGTTCATTACTTATTAGGTCATAAATCCTTAGCAAAATGCATGCTGTTTTTTTTTTTTTTTTTTTAAAGACCACTAGTAACTGGGCACATAACATATTCTGTGTACTCCACCATCTAACAAAATCTGGTACTGGTGCCTTTCACTGCTCCTTTACTGAACAGCCACAACAGCCATTGTGGCACAACATGCACACCTTATATGAGCAGGAAGTGAAAAACTGGTAAGCAGTTAGTGGATGCTGCTAAAAGGTTGCCCTTGAATTAAATGCTGGGTTTGCCTCTTTCTTATTGACACAGCCCAAACAATGGAAGGATAGTAAGCCTGCTTTCCTATACTCTTTCAAAGCATTAATTACTTCTAACGTAAGAGCCTTTCAGAAACAGCAAGTGAAATCCTACTCTTATCTGCACAGGGGTGAATTTGGAGGAATTCAATTCACTTTAATGAAATTGATCTGGGACTACCACAGTGTGACCAACAGGAGTTAGCCCAACAATTTGATATTCTCTCTTACGTGTCTGTATGGAGTTCACAATTATCAACCAATAACTGTACACTTGATAAACTTGGCCTGTGCCTGGAGTTACATGATGTTACAGCTAATTGAAAAGGTCAGAAAAAAATTCTAAAAATGAAATATTTTTTTTTAAATTGCAGCTACTCTATAACCCATCATTAAATAAAGCAAATGGGGGGGGGGGGTAAAAATTAAAACTTTTTGATGGGCTTTACTTGACACACATTCAGGAGGTGACCCTTACAAACCTGGCACTAGCAAAATTAACAGTCCAAATGCCAAATGGGACCATCATCTTATTCTGGATCATCCAACTTTCTAAAAATAATGCAGTTACATTTACCTCTTTCTAATCAAATACATTCTTCAAACTAACAAACTTTTTAATTGAATGCCAGCTGATTTTTATAGAATACTTCATATACTGTATTTTAAAAGTGCCTTGTCAGAACCTTTTTACATTTTGATTAATAAGTTATTAATGACCTTGTTCACTTGCTTTAAAACTCAATTCATTTATTTGTTGGGAGCATAAGATGACACACTTTTTGTTTGTTTTTCTTTCATCAGTTGTTTATGTTGTGTCTATTTGAAAAACCCTTATTCTTTGTGGAAGGGAAATGCAATGTATTGATCTCTCTTTCCTTTTTGCATTTCAAATTTGCCCTTGTACTTCCTTCAGATTGGTTTTGGAGCTTACTTATCATCCCTATTCCATGTTTTTTGAGTTGTCTTCTGTTTGCTCTTACACTGCTCTTTAATCTCACTGTTTTCCTGAATCAGATTTTTAGAGGTGCCCCTTTAAAATGTTACAGGAATAAACTTTTAATATGGCATTTTTTACTGAGGTCCAGATCATCAGTTGCTGTAGAGGAAAGTAGCTCCATTGACTTCAATGGCCAACAGTGACCTTCACCAGTCAAGGACCTAACTCTATGGTTTTAGTTTATTTTATGGAGTAAATAGCAGAATCGTGAAAAATGAAATATAAAGTCATTAAATTTAGTTTCTATTTCACTTAAATAAGTCTTACTTAGTTTATGTTTGGCATCACTTTAAGACATGAAGGCTATGCCTATACTAGCCACAGGAAGTTCTAACTTGTTAGTTCGAACTAAGAAGTTCAAGGTTAGTTCAAACTAACCTCGGACTACTTTGAACTAACTTCATGCTTATAAGTTCAAACTAGCCACGCCTTCTAGTTTGAACTAACTTCTTAAATTCGAACTAAGCAATAGTCCATGGCCACATCACGCCTAGTTCAAACTAAGCACTTACGTCCGGACTAACCACTGGTACTAACAAGTCTGAACTAAGCGTTCCTAAGTTTGAACTAAGGAAAGCCTAATCTGGCCATTGGCTAAATTAGTCTGTACTAACTTGTGAGTGTAGACCTAGCCAAAGATTACTAAATTTTTCTATGGCATTTCATCAGAAGGTTTACGACATGAGCATCACCAAAAGACCACCTCTTTGTATACAGGCACACTGAACCACACTGTGGAAGTCTTCCTTCTGTTGGTGAGTAAGCAGTCCCGTAGCACTTCAGTGCATTCATTCCTCACTTGAGTAAGGATACCACAGTCTAGCTTATTCCACAGTCTAGTCCATGGACCATTGCCAATCTTTGAGAGTTCCCTCACACTGTTTAGGAAAGCAGCAAGCTGGTCCCTGTTTTTCAAAAAAAAAAAAAAAATTGAGAAACACTGCTCTAGACTATAGTGTACCTATTTTCCAAATATGTGCTGTATTGCCCATTGTCATGTGACCATGTAACTAATGACCCTGTCATAATGCCAGAGTGTTGCTGCCCTGAAGAAGGGGTTGGGGGCCCAGTCTGGGAGCTGGACTGGCCTTCTCCTGCTGGCAGCCCAGCCCGGATCTGGCCCCTGCCAGCCAGTGGCAGGTGACCCAGGCCTGATCGGGCTCCCACCACTTCAGGCCAGTGGCAGGCAGCCCCAGCCAGGAACCAGCTCCTGCCATTGCTGTCCAGCTGTCGGCGGCACAGGCACGATTCGCTCCCACTCACCCTGGGCCATGCTGCCTGGGCTTGGTGGGGGCCCTGCCTTAGCTGCGTCACCTGGGTTTGGTGGAGGGAGCCACCCACAGCCAAAACATGTGGGCTGGGAGGGGGAGCCACCTACAGCTGTCCACCAGCCTGAACCCAGGAGGGGCTGAGCCTCCACCTGCCCCACCACCTAGCCCAATCCACCAGCTGGACTGACCCCAGGCCAGAGTGGCCCATCCCTCACCTGTTCCCCCCCACAGCTATCCCCCACCCAGCCCCTCACCCAGATCCCCTCCCATACATACAGTACAGTACTTACTGGTTGCTGAGCCAGGACTGGGGAAGGGAAGCCATTAACTTGCAAGCAGCATCTGCCTGCAGAAGGATTTAAAATTCCCTTTCTGCTGCTGCCCTGTCCTACGTGACTCAGCTGCATGCTTCAGGGCAGGATGACAGCTGAGATTAAGCACACAGACTTACTGCACCTGCTCCTGCTGGGCAAAAATTAGTGAGGGCTGGACCTGAGGCTCAGGGGCACTCATGCCCCCTGGACCCAACGATAGTGACACCCGTCATAATGCATAGGTGCAAAGTGTTGCTTCATGAACCTTCACCTGGAATTTACAGACTTTTGTGAGTTTAAAATCTCAGCGGTAACATAGAGGCACAAATTCTGGTCCCATTAAAGTCATCAGCGAAACTCCCAAAGAACTAAAATATGGCCCTGATTTCATTAACGATGTTTTGCACTGAACCTAGTGCATGATATAAAGTATCATTTTTACTCACCGCCACCTGATATTGGCCACATACTATTTTAATAGAGCACCAAGTTTGTCCTTAACCTCCTAGTCACCAAAAAGTTATTGTTCTATTATTTTGAGTTACTCTGGGCCAATATGCTCTATTTCCTAAACTAGAGAAAAACCTAGAATTGGTTCTCCCAATACCACTTAACAAAAAAGTCATCCTATGTTACTTTGACAGTTGCTGAACTGAGCCTCCACTGAAAGAACGCAGACTAATGAACGGCTATGCTAGCCCTGCTGTGTAACAGGAAGTGCCCTTTACAGTGCTTAGCTTCTGTAGCCTCCAGCCTGAACTGCTCACAAACAGCCTCTGCATGCAAGTCATTCACAGCTATGTCTCTGTGTGTGCTGCAGCCAGTCAGCCAGCCACACCTTGTCTCTTGCTAGTCTTGGTTATGTTTCAGTGTGACTCCAACACACCCCTGGCCTTGGATTCTCTTCTAGAAATGTATGTCCTGCTCTCTCCTGGACAGGATGAAAGTATTAAGTCTGTTATTCCTTGTTCCCCAAATGAAGTAACCCAAATACTTCCATCCTGAATACATTGGATTAAATAAAACAATAAAACAAGCTTGTTAACTACAAAAAGACAGCTATTAAGTGAGTACCAGTAATAAGGCATAAAAAGTCAGAAATGGTTACATGAAAAATAAAGATAAAACATTTACCAATGCCTAATTTAAACTATATTAGATTCAAGTCAAGTTTATCCCTGCATGCTTAGCATAGTACTGATCAAACTCTCAGGTCACAACCACTCCCTCTGAGTCCAACACCTGCATCCTTTGTCTCTTCAAGTGCAGTGAATGCAATAGGCAATGCATTTTGTCCCTTCTTTTTATAGTTTCAGTCCCCTCTTGAGAAGCATTTCCAAAAAGGTGTATGCCATCACAATATTAGCATACTTCTTTATTTACCTTAAAAGCAACTCCATAGAATACTTGTCTATCTCTATCAGGACTCTGGCGCCAGATAGCCAAAGAATGTTCTTCTTTGTAATATAACTGTGTATTTCATAAACACAGTCAAAGTGTTTGCCTAGATCTTAATATTTTTTTCACTTTGTTTATTTGCATTATGATATATTGCAGCTATCTGTAATACTTATAAAGACACATGCAGAAGTTATAGTACTGAGGGATATGGGAACTTCCAGAAAGGGCACATATTTGCAGAAAGGCATAGGCACAAGGGGTGAAAACCTGGCTATTGATTTTCATGTACATTTTGTCACTGATTTCAGTAGTCGGGATTTCACTAAAGAATATTATGGTATTCTGGCACTGTGGGCTGGATCCTGCACAGTGTGGGGTACTCTGGCCCTGATCTAACAAAGCATTCAAGGATATTCTTAGCTTTCAGTGTATGAGTAGTTTTGCTCAAATCACGGGAACTGGGCATGAACTAAAAGTTAAACTAAGCATGTTTAAGTGTTTTGTAGGATGTGACCTAGCATGCTTAGCAACCTGCAGCACTAAGTCCTATAGAATCATAGAAACTGGAGGGGACCATGAGAGGTCATTTAGTCCAGTCCACTGCATTCCTGGCAGGACCAAGTACCACTATGTTAGCTTTGACTGAGATTTTTCTTGTTCTTTTCATTAAGCTCTTATTCTGAACATTGTTTGCCCTTTTCTGTTGTATGTTTTATTTGGATTTTTTTAAATGTGATATATCAAAATACTAGTCGTGCATAGTTAAAACGTCTGTAACTTTTTCCTATAAGAGCACAGCTGTTAAGTACTCTCCTTCAGAACAGAGGTCTGAATTATTCTGCTCTGCTAAGGAAACATTATAAGCCTCCAATGCTAAGAAAAAAAAATGTTTTCTTTCTTTCTTTTATTTCTCGTATTCATCTGAACAATTTTTCAGCTTAGAACTTGTGTAAAGAAAAGCCTTGAAAGAAAATTAAAATATCTTTTTTAAATGCACAGCAATTTGTTGATATTTTCAAGCTTTTCAATGTAACTGCATTCACAAATTGAATGTGTGCTGTTTAATATCAAACAATTGTTTTAATTCCATTTCAAGTGCCTCACTGTGTTCATGCTTGTTAATTAAATGTTTTATCGAAAAAATACAGCGTAAGTTCTGCAAAACTTCATCTGCACCTGCTTCTCCTTTGAAAAGATGTCCTTGGAACAACTCCAGTATATTAAATGGAAAATCATTTATAACAAATAAGATAGTGTTTTACCTGTAAGCTTTAGCATGAGTTACTATGTATTATAGTCACCATTCATTTTCTATTCACAGCCAATAATATGAACATTTCTATAGGATAAAAAGCGAAGCATCGTTTGAACTCTATTCAGATACATAATGTTCTGGTGTTTTTGATATGGTGCCCCATCTCCAAGGAATGTCAGAGATGAAAAGAAAAATCCCTAAAATCAGGGCTGGCCTTACCATGAGGCAAACTGAAATGGCTGCCTCAGGTCCCAGACTAGGTGGTGGGTGTGTCACTAAGACCCAGAGTGTAGAAAACTGTGTATGCTTCTGGTGCATATGTTCTCTCTGCTCTTGCTGCACAGAGATGGTGGAGTGCTGTGCTGGAGGAAGGAGGCCACAAGAGATATAACAGGCAGGCAGGAGAGAAGGTGAGAGGGAATAACAGAAAGCAGCAGGAACCGCAGGCAGAGGGAGGAAGAGGAGCCTCTTATGTACCTCTCTAGCACCCTCAGGAGCTTGGACTGATTTACACCAGCTTCTCAGGGAGCTTCCTGTTTCCTGCTGTTTTCTTAAACCCACTTGAGAAGAACAGGCAGTCAACTGAAGTAGAAGGAACCAGGTAGGCCCTTAAGATGGTGATATCTTTCCTTGCTCAGACCCTGCTACCAGCCTGCTTATTTATTTGTCCCCTTCAATTGAGTGTTGAGAGCCACTATAACTGGCACAGAACAGCAGTAATGAGTGAAAGAAGAAAACACCCCTCTCCGGCATGCAGAAAAAGAAAGCAAAGGAAACTTTTCTATCTAAGCAGGAAGGAGCTCTCTCGAGATATGTAGATACAAATGTTCACTGTGAGCCTTCCACCCCAGTGAGGATGTAAGTGGTAAGGAGATGCCTGATCTTCTAGTTAGTCAGCACGCAGCTGACCTGGCAGCGTCCATATCTCCATCTCAAATGGATGTAACCAGAGCTGACCTTAAGGGGGGCTAAAAGGGGCAACCACCCTAGGCCTTGCGCTTTTGGGGTTCCCACACAACCGGCGGGAGTAAGGGAGCAGGGACCTTCTTCAAGCTGAGGAGCTAGCCTGCCCAGGAAGCAGCTCTGGCTGGTCAGGGAAGGGGGAAGGGAATTCAGACAGGTAGTGTTTGTTTACAGTAACTTTTCACTTAAGTAGCCACCTTCCCACAATTGCTCCCGAAGGGGAAGAGAATGGGCAAGTGTTCAGACAAAACATGGAGCCAGCCTCAGTCAAGCAAACGGGGACAAAGTCAGGAGAATGTCACATCCCCAACCTTTACAAAACAGGACCTTCTCTTTGAATTTACATTAGCATCTCTAGAAGGCATTTGAAATATTAAGGAACCTTTTTCCTTCTACACTTAACAAGAGTGTTCAGTCTTCAGAGATGTCTTTTTGAGCAAACTTCTCTGTGCAGATAATGATCTATTATACCTGAGAGAGAAGACCCCAGGTTAGCACTTATATGGAAATACTGGGTTTTTAGGGTTAATGGCCATCAATCAACACATTAAAAAAGTTTTTTGTCCTTCCTTCCGCACTGTAAGTATGCCCCATTGTCATTGATTGCAGTCAGAGCACCAGTTCCAAAGCATGGCAAAGAGGAAAGCAGCTGTGGCCCTGTGGGTCTAGTTTAGCGAAACAAACAAGGAATCCCTGATATAAAATAAACAAGGAGTCTTATGGCACTTTTACAAGCTAACAAATAAATAAATTTTTAAAATCTTAAAAAGTGACACAAGACTTCTTGTTTGTTTTACATCAGGGTATCTAAGAGGAGGCCAAAGGTCCCTTGTTTCTTCCTCATATCCTCAAACAGTACCTGAGTTTCATTATTTAGATCACCTGCAAAGCAATGAGGAATGTATGAATACCTATATTAAAATAAGACGGGAAGGAGAGAGTCAGGCAACATAAAGGAAATAACATGCATTAGACAATTGGAATCCAGTGAGAGGACCTAGATTTATTTCTTGATATTATCCAAAAATAGCATCTCTCTCTCTCTCTCTCCCTCTGAATTTTCAATTTAACAAAAACTTGATCTAAGAAAAATTATTAAACTTATAAAATTGTGTGCCCATCTTGAACAGAAAACCAGAACCACAAAGAAGAGTACCTCCAGAAGCTCCTGTCTACTTGGCTGTGAGGTTGATAAAATATCACCATGATACATTCAGTATTGCCTACCCCAAACATCAAAAATAGTCACAAGCCTGGCTTAAATATATCATTAAAACTCACTTAAAAATAAAGAGATGTTTAAAGAAATAATAAATAAGGGGGAGCTATTTTCTTTGACTCCTGGGTTTTGAGCCTTTAGGATAAAGTCAGGTCATGTTTTTCTGCTTCTCTCTGCAACTTTTTAGCCAGAGGGCTAGACATTTATGATTTTATTAAAGAAAAATTATGACACTACCCAGTGTTCCCTCTAAACTGATGATGCCGCTGAACAAGTTATGGCTACACTTGGGGAGCCAGCAGGCAGCAGGGAAGAAGCCCGTTGGGGCCTAGAGAACCAGCAGGGATCTTGCTCAGCTGCATCAGGTTAGAGCAATGGTTCCCAGCCTTTTTCAGGTTGGGGACCCCTTTGTAACAAAAAAAAATCTTTGTGGACCCCCCCCCCCACAGCTGATTATGTAATCTGGCCTGCATGGGCAGACTCTGGCCTGCACCAGTGGGACAGCTGGTGAGCAGCGCTGTCACCACCATTGCCCGCACCACCAGGGAGCTGAGCTGCAGCAGATGTGGTCCCCTGCCCTTGCCCTCTGCCAGGATACAGCCACAGACAGGGAAAGGCAGCCCTGGCAGGGAGCATCAGGGCTGTAGCTGGATTCCGGCACCGGGTAGGGAGAGGCTCTGCAGACCCCCTGCAATGTGTCTGTGGACCTCTGTGGGTCCCCGAACCACAGGTTGGGAACCACTGGCTTAGAGGGAACATTGCCTGCAAAGTTTAAAATGGGGGGGGCGCACAAACTGATTTGCCCTGGGCCCCACTCCCCCCTAGGGATGGCCCTGGATGTAGCCATGCACATTCCTGAAGAAAAAAGTGTAAATCAGAGAAAAGTGTGATGGAGGTGCAAGAAATAGTTGCTGCTGAGTTTAGTTCCTTAAGTCTAGATGATCCAGGACTGTGGATTCACTTGACAAGTAGCCTAAGTGACTTCCTTGTACTGTATAGGCCACAGCATGTGAAAAATTTCATGTTCCCCAAAGACAATGAAAATAGATGTTTCCATTCAACACATTACTAGCATGAAATCCCCAATGGTGACCAAGTGGAGAGGCCATGGCTTAGGTACTCAAAAACCCAGAATGCTGCATAATGTTTTTGTTGCAAACACTTCCAGTCTAATGTTTCAGCTCTGCTGGGTTCTACAGGAACAAAGGCCTGGAAGAATGTAGCTAGAGATCTGGCATGCCATGAGAAGGCAGTAGATCACCAGAGAGCATTCCATAAGTGGAAAGAGCGTGAGATGAGACTAAGGTTAAAGGCCACCACAGATGATCAGCATCAAGAGAAGATTACATCAGAGTCTCTTTATTGGAAAAATGTTTTGAAAAGGCTCATTACCATTGTGAGAATGCTTGCTACCCAAAACCTAGCATTGTGTGGCACTTCACATCGGCTGTATGTGCCAAACAATGGAAACTTCCTTAAAATTGTGGAGCTGATACCTTAGTTTGTTGCTGTACTCAGGAGCATCTAAGAATAGTGACCACCCCAGAAATCTACACACACCACTACCTTGGAAAAACAATTCAAAATGAGATCCTACAGTTACTGGCAACAAAGACAAACAGAAGATTATGGCAGATCTGAAGTCAGAAAGATATTGCTCTGTTATTCTGGACTGCACACCTGACATCACCCATAAGGAACAAATTACTTTAATAGTGCATTTTCTAACAAAAACAAAACCTAGTGAAAATGTCCCTGCAATGGTGACTGTCAGAGAGCATTTTCTAGAATTTATTCACATTGATGATACTACAAGAGCTAGTATGACAAAAGTGCTTCTTTAAAAGCTGGAAGATACAGGAATTACAATAGCTGACATGAGAGGTCAGGGCTACAATAACGGTGCCAGCATGAGAGAAAAGAACACAGAAGTGCAGACATGGATCCCAGAGTTAAATCCTCAAGCATTTTTTGTCCCATGCAGTTCTCATTCATTGAACTTGGTAGTCAGTGATGCAGCATCAGCTTCTAGTGAGGATGCCAAATTTTTTAATGCAATTCAAAGCAGCTATGTATTTTTCTCTGCATCAACTCAACAGAGGCAAATTTTGAAGCAACATCTGGGAACATCATCTCTGACACTGAACCACGGCATTCCACACAATGGGAATGTCAAGTGGAAGCGATAAAGCCTATCAAACACCAAATTGGGAAGATAGATGATGCCATGGTTGCCATTATGCAAGATAATGCTATGACAGGAACTGCTCATAGAAGCACAGTGGCAGAAGGAAATGGAATCACCAGAAACACATAACTTCAAATTTCCATGTGGCTTAGTGTTGTGGCATGACATACTGTTTGAATAAATGATGTAAGCAAAAGACTCCAAGGTGTTGGCCTTGACATATCTGGAGCAATGGAAGAACTGGACAAAGCAAAGTCATACCTACAGTCTTACCAGTCAGATGAGGGATTTCAAAACATTCTGAAGAGTGCAGAAAAGTTGGCAGAGGAACGTCACACTGGAGCTATTTTCCCACCCATTCTAGAATACAAGAGTCACCGAAGAAGAAGACATTTTGATTATCAGGCATGGGATAATCCCATAAGAGACCCTAAACAACAAGTCAAAGTTGAATTCCTTAACCAGGTGCTAGAGTGTGCAAAATAGTTGAAGAACATTTCATGCAGCTCAAGGAACACTACTGTATATTTGGGATGTTGTATGATATTCCAAAACTCCTCACTATACCTGAAGAAGACCTACACCAGCAATGCAGGGCACTAGAGACAGCGTTGACACATGATGACATACACAATACTGATGCAAGTGATTTGGGTGATGAACTAAAAGCCCTTTCAAGATACATTTCAGGGGAACAACTCCAAGGGCTGTTCTGGCATGTATGTGCACAAATAAGATGATTACCCTCTTTCCAAATCCTTTTGTTGCTCTGTGCAAATTTCTAATACTTTCTGTAACAGTTGCCTGTTGAGAACGCAGCTTCTCCAACCTGAAGTTGATAAAAACACATCTGCACTCCACAATGACAGAGGAGAGGCTGGTCAGCTTTGCAACCATCTCAATAGAGCACAAGCTGGTCCAGACTGTGGACCTTCAGGAAGCAGTTCAAATCTTGCAACGAAGAAGGCACAGAAAGCACCGCTTTGATAATTCAAACAGATAAAAATGCCACTGTTTACTGTGCGGACAACAAAAGTTATATTTGCTATTCAGGTGTTTGAAAGTTACTTAATATTTTTGAACAAGGTATTTTAAGTTATTACTGGGGTAGGTAACAGAGCAGTACCTTTAAAGGAGTAGACCAGGAAGAAGGCAGAATTGAGACCTTTCAAAGTTTTGGTGCAATCATGAGGGTGTTATTTGAGCTCCCTGCCTCAGGTGCCAAAATGTTGTGGGCCAGTCCTGCCTAGAATGGCACCAGTCTTTCCTCTCATACTGAACATAAGTGAGTCATTTGCAGCACCTATTCCACCACCTCATGAGGCCTCCATTTGCAGAGTTCCACAAGGTAAAGTCTTCTCTCTCATATTCATCTGCATCCACTCAGAGCCTTGGGGAGAGACAGTGAAACAGCACAATCACCAACAACATGCAGACACTAACCAGCTCTACATTTGTGCAGTGCTGCACCCTTGCACACCCCATATGTAATGTGATCTGGGTATCCTATGAAACATGATGGTTTAATGCAAAGTACGACATGTAAAGTATTTATGAATGCTCACGACATGCTCTTCATTCTTGTTATGTCATCATGTGTCCTTCAGCATCATACATGTGTACAGATATGAAATGTGTCCCCAGGTGTATTTCATATGGCTCAAGGGAGGAGGGCAGACAAACAGAGCTGTGCTCACATGTACCCCATGAACATGGCCAGGTCACCCAATAAGCAAATAAGGCAGTGGCTTCAGACACCACTGCCTTAGGGGCAGCCATGGCACCATTTAGGGGTCAGGGTGGGCCAGCTTAGAGGCTGGAACCAGTCTCATGCCTCTCTCTGAGCTGGCCACTCTGAGTTGGACTCCGCTTTCTCACCAAGCCCCTGGGCTAGCCCTCTCCATCCCTAGGGAGGAACAGCTGGCCCAGGGGAGGAACAGGAGAGGGAAGCCTCACCTCTGGACTGGCCCACTCAATCCTCAGGCCAGCTGTTCTCCACCCTGGGATCAGGGCAAGCCGACTTGATCATAGACTGGATTCCACATACACACACCCATGGGGGAGAAGCAAAACCAAAATCTGGCTTGGGGAGCCACAGCCCCTTGAGCTGGCCCTGCCCATGAAGATATGCATAACAAAGGCAATGCAAACTAATGGCCTCAGGAGAAAAGAGAGGGGAAAAAAGGCACTGAAAAGGGATTTTTTTGGTTCTGGACTTCAATCTGCCAGCAACTTAAAAGAATTATACTTATCTCATGGCAAGAAAGACTGGACTGCAAAACCATCAATAGCCAAAGAATGTGGCTAAGCTAGCAATGTACTGTAACAGTGATCTTTAGAATGCAAATTATCATTTATTTAATTGTGATAAACTCCTTGACTGATCACTTATTTGATTTTGCATTTATTTGCTATGTACTCACTTAAAATTGTGTCTTTATAAACTAGTGTTTGTTTTATCTAAAGCATTGTGGATTTTGGCAAGAGAGTACAAGTGTGAATGCCTGACTTGGAGCAAAGACTAATTGCATATCAGTTTCTTTGTTTAATTGTCAGACTGAAATAAATGAGTTTTCAGGGATCAGAAAGGGTCCCAGGGTTGCATGTGGGGACTGGAGAGGGGCCTGCTGGGGGAGCATCCCATGATTAGCTAGTGAGCACATGTCTGCTGCCTAGGAGACTGATTGCATACAGGAGGCAGACATGAGCTGACCCAAGAGTAGGGCTTCACCCAGAAAGGCAAGGTAAGTTGGGGCCCAGGAATGGGGAGTCAGGGGGAGTCACAGCAGCACACCAGTCCAGACTGCAGGAGGGCAACATCACAACATTGCCTTGAGATCAAGCAGAAGTTGATCTCAGACTTTCTTAATACTTTGCAGAGATAAACACCTGACTGAAGAGCAGAGGGCTAAGAGCGGAAGGCTGAAGAGCAGAGGGTGAACACAAATAAGCTTGAGTCAATGCTGTAAGGAAAAGGGAAGGACTCTGAAGAATATGCTTGTTCTAGGACATATTGCCCTGTTGAAGTTATCTGCCCTTGGGTCATTATATCTGTCTTTGGGATTCTTTTGGGTTCCTCAAATCTAGTGAAAGCCCAAATAGTTATAGCAAAAAATACCCACCTCTACCTACAACTGATCAAGAGATTGTCACCCATCCTATGTATGAAGCACAACAGCCAACATGCTTAAAAATACAAGTTACCATGAACACACCCAATGCTCCACCTTATATGCTAGTTCTCCATTGAATAGAGACCCTTCAGCCCAGTCTGTGCTACAAAGTTAGATCAGTGTACCATATACACTCATGTATAAGCCAAGAATTTTCTGCCTTGAAATCCCCTTTAAGAAAGGCACTCAACTTATGCACAGGTATATACAGTAGTTGGGAGTTTTGAAATCTCCTGCCCTGAGCATGCTCATAGCATACTCAGGGTGGGAGCCCCAGCATGTAGCATGGCCTCCGCAGTGGCCAGGTAAGGGGGCCTTGGGGGGGGGAATCAATCCAGGGGAACCAGCATCAGGGCAGGGGAGTTAAGGAGGGGGTCAGAGATTAGGGGAAGTGGCAGCAGCATGCAGGGGGTTAGAGAGGGACTTGGGGAAGCAGTGGCAGCATGTGGAGGTTAGAGAAGGGG
>ML681979.1:47270610-47385157 GCA_007922195.1 Podocnemis expansa | reverse complement strand
GAGGGACTTGGGGAAGCAGTGGCAGCATGTGGAGGTTAGAGAAGGGGGTCGGGAACTCAGGGAAGCAGCAGCAGTGTGGGGGGCTTAGGGAGGGACTTGGGGAAGTGGCAGAAGCACGTGGGACCTAGGGAGAGGGTTGGGGACTCAAGGAAAGCTGGTGCTGCAGGGCAGGGATGTTTAGAGATGGGGGTCAGGGACGCAGCAGAAGCCAGCGGCATGGGGCAGGGGGGTTTAGGGAAGGGGGTTGGGGATACAATGAAAGCCAGTGGCTCAGGGCAGGGGTGTTTAAGGAAGGGGGGCGTGGACACAGGGGCTTATACACAGATCATGCATTTTTTCCAGTTTGGGGGTTTATAACCAAGGGTCAGCTTATATATGGATCGGCTTATGCATGAGTATATATGGTAAGTCACCGTGTGTTGGCCTATGCAAGGGGTCTGCAACCTGCAGCTCCGGGCACACCCCTGCTAATGGGGCCCCTGCAGATGGTCCATGCCAGGCTCTGGGTTGGCCCCATTCCTGGTTCTGACCTCCTCCCCAACCAGGGGACCCTGCAGCAGGCACCATGGCCCAGTTCCTCCACCAGGAGGCTACACTCATTGCAGCTCTCAAAACAACTGGTTATAGAAGGAATTTTTTAAAATGGCTCTTATCTTTTGGGTTACTGACCCCTAACCTAAGTGTTTAAACTCAAATTTGTCTCTAGCCAGTGTAAGCATCCCATTACTTCAACAGAGTGAAGCCACCTCCTTGAACAGCATAGACACATAATTGACCTACTGAGGTTAGCATAGTGGGAGTGCGTGAGCTGTGATAACCCTAACAGTCCTCCAATAGCTGTTCCACAATGCTCTATTCCCAGCAGTGATGGCCACTCTCATCACAATTTTAAATGTATTACCATGGGTCATGGGGACCATAAGCCACCTGCTGCAGAGCACAGGGTCTAACACATAAGCCTGGACTTCAGTCACTCAGATGTTAATTAGTTCCCTTGGACAAAGCGGATGGACTAGTTAATCAATCAAGCTTGCTGGCTGAGCCAATTACTACATCAAGATAGGACTGATTAGGAAAGGCACAGGACAGAAGTGCAAGGGAGAGATGGAGGAAAAGTATTAACTGAGCTTAACTGCTAAGGGGCTTAAAGCAAAGAAAGCCCCCCAACCTAACCCTGGAGACCACTGTGGACATCTCAGAGACTGAGACTGAGAACCCTGCTGTGAACAGGGAGGAGGAGTGGGGAACTTCAGCCATGCTGTGAGCTAAGACTTGTTTGAGGATCTGCTGCAGTGTAGACAGTTCCACTAGGCAAGCATGGGTGAGCCTGATGAATGGGAAGGGAACTCACAAGTATGTATGCATTTTTTCCCTACAATGCTTAAATTTAAAGATGGCAACTAGACCATCTCCAGCTGGGGTGACAAGACAAAGCTATTGACTTTTCAGTTTTTTATTAGTATGAGAAGAGATAGAGGCACAACAAAGAGAGCTAGAGCTGCAATCTGCTTTTCATTCCCCTGTTGGCTTAGACAAGAGAGGGTAGGGAAATGAACATGTGAAGCAGTTTGTTTATGGGCATAGGGATGACCCTGTAATCCTCTAGAGAGATCTCAATTAAACCTTCATGGAGATACCCTCCAATCCTCTCCCAAAAGTTTCTAGCATTGGCTGTCTTATTTCTTCCATCTCAGAAGAACAGTTTCCCATGACACTTTATGATAAATTTAGCTGTCAACATTGCAGTAAAAAAACAACAAGCAGTTGTGTGGCACTTTAAGACTAACAGATTTGCAGTAAACAGGCTAACGCTATTCAAATCCAGGCGACTTCAAGATGCCCAGAACAGTTCTATTCTCTTTGCCTCTGTGACCCTGAGAAATGAAATCAGCTAAAATCACCCCTACCAGTGGCAAATAGTGTCAGTATTCTGTTCCGTGGATGACTTCTCCTGATAATCTGGAGACACAATATAAAGGGAGGGAAACATAACTGCCCCTCATGTTGCCTCTGGAAAGAACTTCCAGCCCCACCTGCCTGCGCCAGGACAGCCAAGCCTGCCAACTCCTGTAGGGTTGGGGTCTCAGAAGTGGGGAGCACATACTTATGGGATCCAGCCCTGGGATTTTGCCCTCTCTCTACCTCCCCACCCCATATGTTGTTCCACATTGTTTGAGTCTAAGCAACTGCTTTGATTTGCTGAAACAGTCTGACCTGATCCTATGACTTACACTTCCCTGCATTTATTTTCCTCCCATTCTGTAAGTTCCCCATCTTCAGACATCTGACGAAATGGGATTTTCTCCCACAAAACCTCGTGTGATAAATAAATTTGTTAGTCTTTAAGTGCCCCAGGACTCCTTGTTTGTTTAGCTGAACTAGACTGACAGGGCTACTCCTTTGAAACTTCACACCATCAGTGTCTCCCTGGAGCTTGCAGACTCCTCAGCAGAGGAGGGAGGTAGGGCACATGTAATGCCCCTCCCTCCAGCTGAGGAGAGGCCAGGGAACCTACTCCTTGTGCCTTCTCCTGCAACCCCCACCCTGAGCCCAGCCCAGGGATCACTGAGCTCTGCTCCCTTCCCAACCAAAGTTATCTGCATGGAGGTGAGGCTCTGTCTCCTCCCATTGCACCTCTCTGTGGCTTGTTTACAGCACACAGCCATGGTTCCTGACAGCCAGGCTGGTGCAGGGAGTGGGATGGTGCCACATCTCACACTACCTGAGGGCACTGTTCCCTCTAAGGCGCGCGGCAGCGCGGCCGCGCGCTTAAAAAAATCCTGCCGCGCAGGATTTTCCTGCCCCCGCGCATGGGGCAGTTCAGGGGCAGCGTGGCCGAGGGGAGACGAGCCGGAGTGCTGTGTCCGAGCACGAGCCTCAGCCCAGCCCCTCGGCCAGAGGAAGAGAGGGTCTGTGGGCTTGGGTCAGCCCTGCCACTCCTCCCTCCCCTCCCCTCCTCGGAGATTGTGGAGGCTCCGCCTCTTCCAGCCGGGGTCTGGCCGTTCGCATGGCCAGCCCCAGCCTCCAGCCCAGGCTCGTGGTTGCCGGCCAGCACCGTGGCCTCCTGCCCCCTGCCCAGCTCTTTGGCCAGTGAAGAGGGTGTGGGGAGGGGGGAGAAGGGGTCAGGATGGTGGGCTGGGGAGGGCTTGGGGGGGCTGAAAGAGGTGGCATGAAGATGTGGAGCTGGGGTGGGGTTTAGGAGGGCTGGAATGGGGGCAGGGAGCTTAGGGAGTCGGAATTGGGGCAATTCTTCAGCTTTTTAAACAAGAGGCATGGCAAAGAGTAAGTGCCATTCATATCCTGAAGTTTGAAACTCCTCAAGTGGGAAACAGGGAGTGCATGGTGCCAAAATGTCCCTTCTGTAACTAGATAAAGCTGTGGAGGTGAAAAATCTCTAAAAATCAGTTGTATATTTCCTGAAAGCTAGTGTGGATGTTACTTAAGTGGAGTGACTGAACAGTGAGAGTGTTTGAGCATGTTAACCCCCTGCTTTCAAAGAACCTGGAAGATGTTTTCTCCAAAATCCTGTAACTCACAACAATTCATTACAAAACAGACAAGGAGTCTTGTGGTACTTAAAGACTAACAAATATATTGATTGCATGAGCTTTCATGGGAGAAAACCCCATTTCATCAGATGCTTTGAAGAACAATTCACAGAAATTTTAGAGATGTAACGGAGATATCAGATAAGTACTTGTTTTAAATATAGTAACAGCCAAAAGACTGGGAATCAAAGGAGCCATGAGATTATTCTCTTCACTATGCACCCTAATCTGTCCATCAGAAGAAACCATAATGCATTAAAGTGATGTGGTATTTTGGCAGCGATTTTCTCTTAAGTTGAAATGTAGCCCCAAAATGATGGGGCAGGTAAAGATACAAGGGACTGAAAATAGGCTTTTAAGAAATACTGTAGCCTTATCTTAAAGCAGCTAGAAGCCCATTGTTTTGATTTCAGCTGTGTTTAGCATCCTTCTTGTAGCAGCATTTTCCTGAAAAGGATGCCTGGAATCTTTTTTTTTATTTTTAAAATTTCAATAGAATTTACCCCTCTGGGAGCATCAAGACATCTTAAATGCTGCCAATTTCCAAAGCGGTAGCCATGTTAGTCCATTCCAGGAAAACAAAACAAAACAAGGAGTCTCCCACGAAAGCTCATGCGAAAAATAAATCTTAGTCTTTAAGTGCCACACGACTCCTTGTGTATCTTAAATGCTGTCAGTGATAATTAGCTGGCTTCCGTGTAAACTGTAACTCTGCATGTAGAACACAGGAGATGAGGGTATTAGGCAGAATTGTGACTCCTAGGATCCTGATTGAATATAACTTTGGTCTTGGGTTGTTTGAAAGCCATGGATTAGTTTCTTTTGATTGTATAGCAATTTGGGTAAATTTTAAATAAATTCGGTGATTTTAGTAATAAAAAACAACTTTAAATAGTTTATATTAATTTTTCATTGGTCTAGATTTTTCAATAATTTTTGTTGCACGAGTTTGCACACAAATTTTATTCAGAAAAAGTTTTGCACGCGGGTTGAAAATTTTGCACACAAGCCGCCAAACCTTAGAGGGAACATTGCCTGAGGGTGGCCACTCCAGGTCGCTGACTCTGTGCAGCATGGTGGCTGCCTCAGGAAGAACCCAGCTGGCGAGCCAGCGGCACCTCACTCTTTCTGTCCCCACCTGAAGGCAGTTGCTGGGGACACAGCCCAAGCAAACCAGATATGCTTCAAAGGGCAAGGGGGGTTTCCAGCTAGTTTGGCTCCTGTCCCCAGCAGTCAGGCCTGAGTGGGGAGTGAAAGAGCCAGGTTGTCACCACTGCTTCTTCATCTGAGTTGAGCATCCACCATGCTACTCATAGAGCAGCAACTCAGAGTGGCCAGACTCAGCCAGCATGAGATGCAACTCCGTCCCACCCCATCTGTTTCCCACTGGGGCTCAGCTGCCAGGACAGGGGTTGAATGTGTCGCGGGGGATGAGCCAAGCATAACTTTTTCAGGCCCAGTACAAATTGCCCCCCTGATTATAATAGCCCCTGGGAAAGTGTACTCTTTTTTCACGCATGTGGAAGCTCTGGAGGGCAGGCACAGCAAGAGAAAAACAGAGCCCATCGCCCTCACCCCAAGCAGACCAAGCAAAAATCTGGTGAAGCACCTGACACCACATATCCTCTCCCCCCCACACATTGCCTGTTCATTAGTCCAGTGGTTCCCAACCTTTTCTCTGCCATGGCACACCTTGATGCCTTCGATTACATCGCAGCACACCTGCATTATAAGTTTATGAATATTCAAATTAACTCATGAATATTCAAGGAAGGGTACCCTGGTTTTGGAAATGCTGTTATTTAGTGTGGTAGGGGTAGCAGGGCAAGAGAGGGCAAGGATGAGCAGGTGGGGAGCAGGCAAAGGTGGCAAGAGGGAAGAGGGGCAGGGAGGGCAGGAGTGGCTATGTGGGGTGGCAAGGGGGAGCCTGGGGATTGGAGAGTGGGGGAGGAGGCCTGGGGTATGAAGGAGCATAGTAGTGGCATGAAACATAGAAGAGCAATGGGTCTCACTGTACCCCTGCCACTGCCTGCAAGGTCCCCTGCAAGGATTTGCCAGGGCCCCCCATCCACCCAGGCCAGCACCAGCCCTTCACACCCTGCTTGGTCTTGTTCTGCCCTCACAGCCCCCTGCAGGCCTCACCTGGGCTCCTGTTGTCCCTGTGGGGTCCCACCACTGCCCCCAACAGCTTTGCTGGCATCACCAGCTCGGGCTCACCCCCTCCAGCAAGGGTAGCATGGGGCTGCCTCCTGTGGCTCCAGCTTTGGTGAACCCCCCAGTCGGGGCCACATAGGGCTAGGGTTACCAGATACCAAAGATGGAAAGGAGGACAGGGAAGTATGAAAAGGAGCATGTTGAAAGACACATACATGTCTGGGCCCCCTTCACCCACCCCAGCTGTTGCCCCCGCCCAAACGCCTGTCATGCATCTGTGAAAAGATTGATTGTTGTCTGGCTTTTTGCCAAATGCCACAGCAGCAATCTAAAAAAAAGCACGCTGGAGCACACTGCCCTGGAACGCAATCCCTGCCAGCTCAGGGGGCTGTGATGGCCGGCAGCAAGCCCAGTCACCATTCCCTTCCCTTCTCCCCACTTGGGGAGGTCACACACTCATGGCAGCCCCCTGAGCCGGAAAGGAATGCCTCCCCCCCCAGCACAGCGCACAGGACGCGTTTCTACTTTTAGAGTGTGGCCCTGGCATCTGGCGAAAAGCTGGAAAAAACCAACCTTTGCAATAATGCCTGCTGGCTGGAAGATGTCAAGGCAAAAAGGAGGACACATCTTCCTTTTGCCAGACATCTAGTAACTCTACATATGGCAGCCTGCCATGGTTCCGGCTCCGGGGAACCCCCTGGCTGGGGCCCCATGGGGCTGCTGCCAGACACCCGTGGCAGCTGCAGCGGCTCCAGGGAGCCTTGCATATTCTCACAGCACACTGGAGGAGGTGCTGTGGCACACTGAGTGGGAACCACTGCATTATTCTATATTCATAGCCTCAGAATAAAATGAAATGTTATGGTTTCCTGAAACTGGAAATTTTGATTTCCCCAGCTCATCTCTTTTGGGTCACATTCAATGTGGTTGGGACTGGTGTGCAGATCTTCCAGCCCTTTCCATAGTGACTATAAAGCCTAAGGTACATCCGTCTGTTTTTATCAGCAGCTTCTGGGGTGCAAACTTTGAGGGATGCCCCTTTATTCTTGCAGAATGCCTGATCTTGTTGAGGGAGGAGAAAAAGGACTAAGCAGGACATGTTCTGAGAGATCTTGCAAGGCATTATGTCATGAGCTGAGAACAAAGATCTTAGAGTGTCATCACCAACAGCATGGAATAAGATATAGAGGATGGAAAATAGGCACAACAGAACAAGAAAAGGGAAATGCACCAGAGCATACTAAGATTTGGGGGTCATGGTGAACACGAGCTCCCAGTGTGACGCTATGGCCACAAAGGCTAATGTGGTCTTGGGTTGCATAAACAGGGAAATAGCAGGAATAGGGAGGTTGTTTTACCTTTTTTTAGACACTGATGAAATCACTACTAGAATACTTTGTACAGTTCAGGTCCCCACAATTTGAGATGGATGATGTTCAATTGAAGAGGGTTTAGAGAAGAGTCATCAGAATGATGAAATGACTAGAAAGTGCTAGACTCAAGGGGCTCAAGCCATTTTGCTTCAAAGAGATGTAATAAGGTGACTTGTTACAGTCTGTAAGTATCTATATGGGGAATAAATATTTAACAATGGGGGTTTCAATTTAGCAGAAAAAATGTATACTACAATTCAATAACTGAAAGTTGAAACTAGACAAATTCAGACTGGAAATAAGGCATCCCCATTTAATAGTGGGAGTAATTAATTGTTGATACAATATACCAAGGTTCATAGTAGATTCTTCATCGCTGGAATTTTTTAATTCAAGTTTGGATGGTTTTCTAAAATATGTGCTCTGAATTATTTTGGAGAAGTTCTATGGCCTACGTTGTATAGGAGGCTTGACTAGATGATCACAGAGGTCTCTTTTGGCCTTAAAAGCTACAAATCAGGGCCTAAACCATGAATTCACCACTTTAAAAAAAAATAAGAATGACCACTGACATCACCTTGTTCAGAAGTGCAAAATATATCTACTTAATTTAGCACTCTCTCAGTAAATTCCTCTCTCTCTCTCTCTCTCTCTCTCACACACACACACACACACACATACACACACCCCATACCCACTTACATACATTAACACACCCACTCACACATACAAACAAAAAGCCCTAAACTAATGAAAGTATTTTAATGAACTTCTCTGACAAAATGAAAAGGAAAAAAAGAGAGAGACTGTTCTTGTTATTTCTTTTTTTAAGTATTTGACTGGTGCACCGTTCTTCTGATGATGGGAGCCTTATTAAATAGGTTAAACAGGGATGCATCACAGTCTGTGTAGAGATGCTTGAATTATTATGCCTTTTTTTTTGCCCTTGCTTTCTTTTGTCACTCCTTTAGCTTTCCAAGAAGAATACATAGTGTATATTTATAAAGAAATGAAGATCATAGCAACACAAAAACCTGTTCCAACTTTTGACGACTTTCATGATGTGCTATAAATCAGGTAAAGTCTGTGGTGTGGGAAAGAAATGCATGGGCTAAGCACTATAACTCCACCCCTGGAATCTAAATCAATCTCATACAAAGTAATTGAAAAAAGATTGCGATTAGATACTATAAAGGGATCTGCATGAAATGAAGGTCTTTGATCAATTCAGAGTTAAAACATCACAATGGCACAGCACATCTGGCACTATTTAGTGAGGATAGTTGGCAGCTTCTCTTGAAAGAGTCTCAGACACGTAATGCATGTTGGCATTAATACTGACTGAGTCTGAACTCAGTACAATGTGATTGCTTCAACCCCAGTCTTCTAACACATTGCCATTTCTTAACAACAATCGGCTAGAGATAATCATTTTGCACTGAATTTTGGCATAAAGTCAATGAAATTTTAAAATACTTTGTAGAATGGCAATTTTGCTGTTACAGGTTCAGTGGCAGCAAACCACTATTACCTCAAATACCTTATTTTATGACATTTTATAAAGATAATAAATATGGTTCTCTTGGAAGGGGACAAAATCCTACTTAACCAAAAGTCTAACATCTACTAGAAAAGTCTATGTTATTGTTAGGAATAAATTGCCAAGCCTGCAAAAGAGGCTGGTCATTTAATGGTTCATTTTCTCTCAGCTCAGTAACTGAATAAATCATGTTACCAACCTACAACCAGCAGAGATTCTTAACTAGATCTAAAGTTGACAGTTAAGGTATAGTGTTTCCCATCGTGCTATCTCTGATAAGACGGGTATGTTTACTCTTGTTTTTTCAGTAGTACTTGCAATGATGAATATTGAGTTATCTGCTGGTTTGAGACTGGCAAAGTTGAATGAAAATTATCCATTAGTGGTTGAGCAGGCAATCCACTTCCTGCAACTGGCAGATTTCTGTAACCCTAGTACACAGAATGCCCTCTTTAATCTTCCCAGACCACTACACTCATTGTCCAAATTTCCTTCCAAGACTCTCTTTAGCCCTGCAAGAAATTATACAAATAATAGTTAAGTAGGAAATTAACAGGAAATGGGGGGGCGGGGGCGCAATTGCACAGCAAAGAAAAATTAAAAATGTGGAAGTATCAATATCACTACCACACCACTCTGCTCATCCAATCTGTTAGTTTATCATTTTTCCTCAAATTTTGTCCATTTTATCTCTTCCAGTCTGTGATCCAGGACAGGGTCTGAGTCATCCTATCTATTTAGTAAGTTCTACAACATTGTGGGCAAATAAATAAATATATACATAAAACATGCAAATAAATAAAAGAGTGCAAAGGGCCACATTAAAAATAATAAA
Source organism: Podocnemis expansa (assembly GCA_007922195.1). Classification (NCBI taxonomy): domain Eukaryota; kingdom Metazoa; phylum Chordata; order Testudines; family Podocnemididae; genus Podocnemis; species Podocnemis expansa. Next base: position 47,375,707 of record ML681979.1, on the reverse strand, counting down.
ATGGTAATGTCATGCACTCAAAAGGCCAGAATTAAGCTTATTCATACAACCTTAATTTCCCCCCATTGTAACAACTCATAATCACCTTGACTACCCTCATATCAGAAGTCTATGGATGAGTGAAAAATAGAACTTAGTTCTCCTGGATCAAAATTTAGTGTTTTAAACCAGTGGTTCCCAACCAGTGTGCCGGGGCACACTGGTGTGCCATGGAAACACCCAAAATGCCCTGCGAGCATCCCCCAGAGCTGGAGTTAAAGTTCCCTCCCTGCTAAGCCCAGCCACCTGGTCTGTGCAGGGCTAGGAAAAGGCATGGGTTAAAGTAAAGGGGAAGGCACCACAACACAGTTCAGGGGCCCCCCATTTTTAGGCTGGCAGCATTCTGGCCCCCTAAAAGTAGAGGAAGGCACTGGAATGGGAGTGACTGTGTAGCAGAGGGTGTGTAGCTGTGGTTGTGAGGTGGCTGTTTGGTTGGGGGTGTGTGTAGCTGGGGGGCGGGGTGGCTGTGGGGGGTATAGCTGGGGGCTGGAGGCCTAGTTCTGACCCCTGTGGTGATGGGAGGGCCCATCACAGGCAGCAGAGGGCTGGGGGAGGGGAGGACGGGTCCCACTGGGATAGGAGGGAGCAGCAATGGGGTGAGGATTTTCTCTGAGTGGCAGGGAGCCACTGGGAAGAAGGGGGATGTGGGGGGCTATGCCATGCTCCCCTGCCCTACCTTCCCACTCCCCACGTTCTCCCCCACCCCACTAGAAAGACACTCTTGCTCTCCCGTCCTCTTTGCTCTCTCGCCGCCCTTGTACTGTTCCCCACATGGCTGCCCTTGTCCTCTTCTGCCGCCCCTGCCCTGCTCTGCTCCCCACACTCACTTCTGCCACTGCACATGACTCCTGACCTCCCCTGTCTTTCCACCCCTGCTCTGCTACCCCTACTACCCTATATAGCAGCATTTCCAAAATACTGTGCCATGGTTCATGAATATTCATAAGTAATTTAATTTGGATATTCATGATTTTTTAAATAGTGGTGTGCCTCAAAAAATTTGAAGGTATCAAGGTGTGCCATGGCAGAGAAAAGGTTGGAAACCACTGCTTTAAACACAAAAGATCATCCATAGTCATCTCTGCCTCCTTCACAGACTATTCTGTGTAGTTAATGAAGCAAGGATACTCTATACAATAAAGAATAATTGTATAATTCAAAGTTACTATAATGCACGTAACTGGGCTGGGGAGGTATGAAGGGAAGCTGAATTAAGTTTACATGGGAGGAAATAAAACTAGAAATCATAGGCCTCTCCTGGCTCCTACTTCAGCACTCTGAGATCAAAGGGGTGCTGCTACTGTCTCCTTCTGGAGTTCAGCTTCTGTGGGGCTGGAGCATGCTCAGTGCAGAGAGAATTGTTAGAGACTTTAGAAGCATTTGTCTAAAAAATCCTATGGTACATGTTCAAATGGGATTTTTCAGAGGCCTTCTGAAGCCAAATCTCAGAATATTTGCATATGAACAAAAAGGGCGTAACCAAACCTTAAGACTGCCTGTCTGCCAAATTTGTAGTTCTTGACCCAAAGTGCAGAAGAGCTAATGTTCTTCAAAAACATTGTTCTAAACAAATTAAAATTAGCAAAATTAGCATTGTTCTTGTAAATGACAATGCTGTTTTCACTAAAGCCTGAGGCAAGAACCCAAGTCTGGAAAATTTCTGCCCAAGCAGTTTTAGCAAAATCATAAACAACTGAAACCAGGGCAAGACCTAAAAGTGTTCCGCAACCTCAACTGCAGTGTCACTTTCATTACTGCCTATAAAAAATTTAAAAAAAAAAAAAATTCTTCAGCTACTTCATGTAGTTCTCTGCCAGGTTCCTTTCCAAGGATTCAGTGGCTTTTATCTATCAAGAATTTCACTCCTGACATCACATCATAAAGTTGTAACACACTGGAATGCAAGTAAAAGATGGTTTCTTGTTACTTGAGCATTGTCACATGATGTGGATCAAGTTTAAAAATCTCTTATAACATGAGAGGGTCAGCATTCACTAACACCAGTGGCTATTCTTATACCTGTTGGTCAGAGCCATTATCTTGCAGGCATGGGGTATATCTGCACTGCAATAAAAGACCTGTGACACAGTCATGGTTAGCCCAGGTCAGCTGACTCAGGCTTACAAGACTTGAACTGAAGCACAAAAAATTGCAGCACTGATGTTCAGGCTCATGCTGGAGCTTAAGTTCTGAAACCACATAACAGCACAGGATCTATCCTGAGCTCAAATGTCTGTGCTGCAGTTTTTAGCACCACAGCCCATGAGGCCAAGTACTACAAAAGCCCAAGTGAATTGATCTGGGCTCTGAGACTTGGTGCTACATTTTCTTGCATGCAAACATACCCACTGAGACTCTTGCACCATCTCATCGTATATCCAGACTATTATCAAAATCTTTCCTCCACAATACATAAAAATCAAAACTTTTGTTTCTCCCCCAATGGCTAAAATCCTTAAGCATGTGACAATAAGAGTGTTTAACCCACACTTACTCAAAAAGGGTTAATACAGACTGAGACAAGCAGCTGAGGGGAATCAGGTAGCTAAGTAATCTCCTGACTCACTGAGTAAGGGAGCCCAGCTAAGGAGGTGCAAACTGGGTTAGGGCTATAAAGGCAGGAAATAGGCAGCGTAAGGAGATTGCTGGGAAAGTCTTCAGTCACTTGTTAGGAGAAAATAGGAGTCTTTGGGCTCACAAATTCAGCAAAGATGGGAAGCCAGGAAGATAGGACAGGTTCAGGGAAAGGTAGTAAGGTCTAGAAGGGACTAGACCTTGGCCACTAACTAGAGGGTCACTCAACCAGAACCTGGAACAGTGGTTGGGCCAGTTTCCCCTGCTAGTCACTAAGGAAGTGGCACTAAATGCAGTGAATAAAAAGATTAATTAGGCCTGTTAGCAAGAAAAGTCTTTGATACCCTGCATGGGGAAAACACATATAGAGCCCTGGACACTGGGCTGAGTCACAAGAAGGAACAGCAGCTCATGGAGCAAAAGAAGGGCCACAGACCTACAGAGAAGGGAAAGATATGCATCTACAGGACGGGCCGTTGACCTTGTGAGCTATTGCTCAAAGTGAGCAGGAGGGGGCTCCATCCTAGAAGTGAGTGGCCTACCCCATCACAGATGCAACCATCCTTGTAGCCTCCCTACTCCTAGCAAATTTCCCTCCAATCCAGCCATAATGCATTTGCCAAAATTAGTTTGCTTGCTGTCAATGATGTGACACATTTCCATCAGAAAGACTATATCAAACCACAGAACTGAGACTGTGTAAACTTTGTCTTTCCATTAAAAAGATTAAACTAATCATTCTGATTGTACCTACTCTTGTAGAACTTAGACAACCATATAAAGCCACCTGAGTCCACAAGATGGGTTAGAGAGTGTGTGTGTGTGTGTGTGTGTGTTTTCTTTTAGAGTTCACTACAAGGTCATAAAATTAACAGTCCATATACCAGGAAATTACCTATAAAGCCAATGTAATTGGGATACAATAACGTGTTCTTATCCCCATGTTGCTTGTTGTATTATTCTTAAACCACAGAAGTTGCAGGTAATTAGAAATGTCCAGTTACTGTTAAAAGACAATTATTCTGAAAACCATCAAGGACTACTTTGCTTAATATTGGCTGGTTTCCACTGGCTTGCCCAGAATTCTTGTTTCTATGGACTGGATTTGACAGACTGAGAATACATCCAGCTGGTTTTCAAACTAACATGTTCAATAGTCTGGAGAAGGGCTATGAGACATGTCATAAAAACAGCTGCCTCTATCTCCCCAACCAGCCAGAAATAAGCTGAAGAGAACAAAACCTTGAATAAAAACACCTCGACTTTTCATGCAAGGACAAAAGGTAGTCATTATGCATACCAGGAAGGTTCTTTTATAGCTAGTAATTACATATAAATTGGAGAGTTACAATAAAAAAAATCATTTCTCTCTTCATTTGCTTAAAATGTGATTTCTGCAGCCATTATATAATTGCTGGTATTTTTCAGTAACATTATTAAGAACAAATGAGCTACTGCATCTGAAATTATCATAAAGATGAAAATACTGAAAATTCCTTATTAGAACTAGTTGTTCAATGTGAAACAAGAGGGGAAAATTCATTATTTCTTGAAAACTGAACTTTCTTCAATGGCAAGAAAGGATCAATCTCCTTCTTTTTACTTATGAAAAAAGAAATTAGTCCTATTCTCTCTGATACATTATTTCAAGCTCCAGTTTCTTCAGAGTCCCTCCCATCTCTGAAGAAAACTTCCACTGACAGCTGACCTCCAGCAGTGTGCAACAAGCATAGAAATAAAGAATGCAAACATCAGAAAAAATCCTGAATTAAGAGGAGCAGCTCCTAGCTCCTGCTGTTACTCTTTCCTAGAACTTGACATCAACAAAAGAAATGTGATGTTATTCATGACAGCTAGTAAAGTTTGAATGCAAATTTACAAAACTGAGCTGTTGATAGATTGCAAACCATATACAACACTTACAAGGGAAGATATGAGTGGGAGGGAGGGAAAGGACCTTTCCGTTAAAACAATGAATGTGGATTCCCACTGAAACAAAAATCTAGAATGTAGAGGTAGAGGGAATTTCACTACCAGCTCTCCTTCCCTGTGTTTGAATATGATTCATCATTAGGACCAGGAGAGCCACTGGCCAAGGAAAAGACCCGGGGCTTGGGTGCTGGGTTCTCGGGCCTAGGGCCCCGTAAGCCCAGCGCCAGCAAAGCCCCTGCTTAGGACACAGAAACCTTGCTGATTCAGAGAGGTTGCTCCTCTGTGGGACGGCTTCAGTGAATCTACTTCACTGTCTTTAAGCTTCACCATGCACAGGATGGAGAGGAGAGATTTGACACTGCTGATGAGGCCTGAGGATACTAATTGCCACAGAGATCTCACCACTAACAGCAAATCACACTTCCTATGCTCTTCTAAGCTCCACTTATTACAGAATGTTACTACACCATCATAACTAAACTGGGAGAGTAGATAAGTATAATCAGAGAAAAGCTTTAATAACCAAACAGCTCTCCTCTCCACACAAAGGTCACATCTATCTACCCTGTTCCATATCACCCACTTGTCTAATGAGCCTCTTCTCCATTGATTCAGAGCTATTATCTCTAGGATATGATTGTAGACATACTTCCAGCCCCAGCTTTTGAAGTCAACAAAACCCAGACCCTAGATTTTTATCCTGCCCCTTCACAAAAACATCTAAATATGTTAAACCACAACTTCCACTAATGCTGGCATATCCCCCACTACCCATTCCCCAATAACCCAGTTTTAACCTCTGCTTCTCACTGCTTGGCCCTTTAGTCCACATCATAGCCCATGATACCCAGAGTTGAGGTATCTGTCAGTTTCAGACAAGCATGGAAGGAGCCATCTACTACAGCAGTGGTCTCAAACACAAATCGCCATGAGGGCCGCATGAGGACTAGTACAGTAGCCTGAGGGCCGCACAACTGAAACCTTTTCATACAATGATACTGCAAATATCAGTAACAAAAGTTACACACACGGGCCGTGTGTTTGTGACCCCTGTACTACAGGTAAGCCCAATAAGGAAAACAGAAGCCACTGGTCATCACCTCCAGCCCCCAGTTCAAACCTCTACAACCTATCCAACATGGTGATCCCTCACTCTTTCAAGCCTTGAGAGGTAGGCCACTCCTCACTTACAGACAGCCCACAGACTTAAGCGAATATTCACCAGGAACTACACATCATTCAACAGGAACACTAAGCCAGATACCTATCCCTGCAAAAGGCCCCATTGCCAACTCTGCCCATATATTTACACAAGTGATGCCATCATGGGACCTAACCAAGTCAGCCACTCCATCAAGGGCTCATTCACCTGCTCATCTACCAATATGATATATAACATAATGTGCCTACAATGCCCCTCTGCTGTAGACATTGGCCAAACTGGACTGTTTCTGCACAAAAGAATAAATGGACACAAATCAGACATCTACAGTGGTAACATAAAAAAAAACAGTAGGAGAATATTTCAATATACCTGGACATCCTGTAAAAAACATACTAGTTACAGTACTCCAGCAAAAAAAAAAAAAAAAAAAAAAAACCTCCAGAAATAGAGTAGAATATGAAACTGCAGAATTGGAATTCATATGCTAACTAGATACTTTCACACTGAGTCTGAATAAAACTCTTAAATGGCTGTGTCATTACAAAAAGTAAGTTCCCTTAAATCATCCTTCTCTGCTCCTGCCTTCCAATTCCACAATTTGAATCTAAACACCCTATTACTTTAAAAGAGGGATATCAAACTCAAATCACCAGGAGGGCCACATGAGGACGAGTAGAGGGCCGCATGAGGATTAGTATGGTAGCCCAAGGGCCGCACCACTGAAACCTTTCCGTACAATGATATTGCAAATATCAGTAACAATCATGTCATTGTGGGCCACAGGAAATAGCTTTAAGGGCCTCATGTGTGAGACCCCTGCCTTAAAGAGATACAGAATGCTAGCCTCTCTCTAGATTTCTCGAAATTAGCCTTGTGAGCCACTCTTCTCTGTATCTTTATATTTACAGCCTATATGTTATATTTTCCATTTCATCCACCTGACAAAGAGAGATTTTCTCCCACAAAAGCTCATAAAACAAATACATATGTTAGTCTTTAAAAGTGCCACAGAATTCCTTGTTTGTATTGTCAAAGAAGTGATGCTTCTTGAAAATGAGTAGACCCTTTAGTTTGTGCTGAGTTTTGTTTCAGATGGCTTATGCAGCTTGCCCTTGAGGTTCTTATTGGGTACCAAGCTGCAATGGCTGCAGTCCTTCAGTGTTGTCTGAAGGAACTGAAAACGCTGGTATATGAATCATAGAATATTAGGCTGGAAAGGATCTCATGAGGTCATCTAGTCCAATCCCCTGCTAAAAGCAGGACAACTCCCACTAAATCATCCCAGCCAGCCTGGGTTTTATCCAGCCAGGTCTTAAATGTTTCCAAAGATGGAATGCTCAGGATACAGAGGAGTTGGAGGGCAGGGGATTTGGTAGCACATGTGGAGGAAGTAGGAAGTCTGGGGGATAGCTGGATGCATACCATCTCAGCCAGCCATCAGCGTCAAATTCTCTTTCAGTAGAACAGCAAGTGATAGATTGGTTTTGCAACTGGGAAACAAAGTGAGACAAAATGTAATCACCACCACGGACAGGCACAGGAAATCAGATTATCAAAGCAAGTTCAGTTTTGCTTTTTTTCAACAATTATTTAATTAAAGTTAAATATTTTTTTTAAATACAGAATATACCTCGCAGTTTGACAATCACTGATCTCCCATTCACTGTCTGAGATTTAATTTTTTGTGTCCTAACCTACATCAGTTTCCTAAGGAGCTGCTCCTTTACTGCTTTTTAATCATGCTTTTTGGTTGTATTTTTATTAACTTATTCTTCATTATAATTAGATATAGTGATTAGAATATCTTTCATGTAAGACTATAGTTTATTTTTAACAGCTCCATCAGGCCCAGGGTATAAACTGAGTACATTTCAGCCACCTACAGCACTTCAGGAATATTTAAATCCTATTTCTTTATGAATCATAATAATTGCCAAAAACTGTTCAAATGAACAAAATCTAATTTACTCAAATTAAATGGAAGTACTATTGTCTTTTTCAATATTTTCTGTTATTTGTCTAGAATGAGAAGTATTTTTTTTTCCTGTGAGCTTTCAATCTATTAGTCTGAATCAAAAAATCAATAATTAAAAAATCCTGGATTCTTGGCTGAAGCAAGTGACACATATTGAATGCTATAAACATTTGCTGATCCAAAAGATGTATTTATAAACTCTTCTGGGTCTCAAAGGTCCTTCACTAGGATACTTTCTGTTCACATCAAACACAAAATTCATTAACAAGTGAAAAACATTTCCTCTTGGTCTGATCGCAGAGCGCATCTTATTTGCATGTCTTTGTTTTCCTGTTGGAGTGCTCACCAGTCTTCTACAGCTGGTATGGGCTGTACTCAGTACCTGCTATTTGCCTTAAGACACTTGATTCAACTAGTTACAGCCTTGAACCAGATTCCCTAGAGAGAATTTTACATAAGCAATACCTAGGTAAATGAAATTCACAAGGAAGATAATATTTGAAAGCTGAAGGCATGAATGGTATAAAATAACTCATTTGAAACAGAAATACAATTCTATTAATGTGACATAAAGGCTTGTGGTCAGGTTAAAAACAAAGAGCCATCTATTTTTCATCTGAACAAAGGTGAGATTCATGCCCTTCTGACCATGTCCATCTTTGAAGTGGTACCCATCTTTTCGTCATATAGAAGGGGACATGATTAGATACCATTTCCTGTATCCCCAGGCCCTACAATAGTAATCCAAGGGCAGAAGGGGACAAGGAGTTGTCAGCCCAGAGTGAGGCTGTATGATGCTCATCATACCACATCAACACTTAATATACACCAGGAAGGAAGCAGAGTTGCCAACCAACTGTAAATTTACAGATAGTCCATAGAACAGTGAGGAAATTTACTGCTGTCCATAGCTAAAAGAGAAATGTCTGTAAAAATCTGTCCGTCGCTCACCAGCATGAAACAGTCCAAAGCTGCTGCTCTCTGCTGTTTTCCAAGCCTCCTGCCACCAAATTTACTTGGTGGCACAGGAGAGCCTGGGCCCCAGGTGTAAGCTATTTTTAGTACTGTCAGGAGAAAGCTTACCCTGTCAGTAAAAAAACTTCAACCCTGTCAGTAAAAATTGAAATGCAATGTTGGCAGCCCTGAGGAAAAGGTCTCTACTGACTTTCCAGTGGAGCTTCTGGTAATGTGGCTCACAACAGAGCTGCCCTGCTGGGGACTAAGGGTAGAGCTACAGAGACTATAGGCCTACCTACCTATAAGTCTAAACTACTCACTAGGACTTTTGGAAAGCTCAGGTCCCATTCCAGTTACAGCTGACTCATATCTCTGTGAGGGGCACAATGCCTACCCTCCAAAACTTGACAGAATTTAAATCCAAAGTTTGCACTTCAGGTCCATTTCTACCCGAACATTCCCCTTTCTGACTTTTATGCATTCCTGGTACTGGTGTAGTCAGGGTGACTGGTCCCCAGGGGCCAAGTCCACATTTGGGCTTCCTTAGGCTCCCCACACCACAACACACCTTGCTGCCCCCCACATACAACAGAAGGGGTCTCAGGACCCCCAGGTGCCCCAGGAGGGGGGAACCTATAAATGCCAGGCCCCCAGGCCCCTCTGAGGAACTGCAGGGGGGCTCCAGGCCAGCCCCACACCAGGGCCAAATTAGAGGGGTCCCGGGCCAAGCAGCCCACTTTAAAGGAACCACCCAATGCACCCATCCTTCTCTCATGTAGGCCAGAATGGCAGCAGACCATCTGTGGCCCCCAGTGCTGGGGGGGGGGGGGCAGTCAATGCTGGGTGGGGGAGAAGGGCCAAGGCCAGCAGCCACCCTCCCTCTGCTGCTCTCTGCACAGCATTCTGGCCTGCCTTGCCCAAAATTGGCTGGTCTGCCCCAGGGGGAAGGGCAGCCCATTGTGTGTCTGTTGTTCTGCAGGGCCTGGGGCCAGATCAGCCAACTGGGAGACAGGGAGGCTGGAATACTGCATGGAGAGCAGCAAAGGGAGGGTGACCTCTAGCCCCAACCCTCCCACCCCATGGTGTTGACTGGCCCCTCTACAGCACCAAGTGTCCCAGCTGCCCTGCCACCAGTCTGGCCCATGCACAGGGAGGGGGGGGGGTGCAAGGTGGTGCCATGAATGTGGGGAGCCTGGGCTGAGGCCCCTCTAATCCAGCCCTGATGCAGGGCCAGCCTGGAGCCCGCCTGCAGCATGGCACCTGGGGCTTGGCCCTCCCACTTGCCCCCTCTGTCTCTATTCCTCTGATTTCCAGAAAAACTCCCCAGTCTTTACCATCACATACGCCTTGTCTTCACAAAAAGAAAAACACCACATTCTTAATTCAAGTTAGCTAACTTAAGGCAAAATACTAATGAAAACAAGGCAGTGCATAATTTTCACCACTTATCATAGCATCACAATCCATAGAGGCCATGTCTACAGTACAACTTTGCTTGACGTAAATTACATTGGCATAAAGCCATCACAATTAATATAACTCTTTTATATGTGCTGTGGCAAAGTTCTTCCCCTACCTAGTGGGTCCCATGCTTCCTTTTAGTGGTGGGTTTGTTTCCCTCAGGCCTCCAGGCCTGGGAAAGATCTTTTGCCTCTTCAGGCAGAGGTTTTTCCTTCCCTCAGTCTTCGTACCTGTGGGGCTCTTCTTTACTAGTGTTCCGGTGCCTTCCAACTTCACCTTACCTCTCTCACACACTCCCAGAGCTCTCCTCACTCTCACACACCAGCTACACCCTTTCTCTAGAGAGAAATCTTTTTAATAAAGTCCTGGGCAGGGCCTTAATTAACTCCAAGCATGCTAATTATCCTGGAGTAACAGTGCTCAGCTACAAGTGGAAAAGTGATTTGCTAAGCCTGGGGCTATTATGTTGGCCTTCTAGTACTTTCTGGAAGTCATCCAGACTTAGGGTTACCAGATGTCAGGCAAAAGGAGGACATGTCCTCCTTTTTATCTTCACATCCGCCATCCGGCAGGCATTTTAAAAATATGTGATTTTGTCTGGCTTTTTACTCACAGGGGTTAAAGTACGCTGGTATGCCACAGAACACCCTATTTATAGGGAGAAACATTCCAGAGTCCCATAAAACAGAAGAATATTACATTAATACTACATTTTCTCCATGTGTCCTCCAATGTCCTGCTTTCATACTTCCCTGTCCTCCTTTCCATGCTTTGGCATCTGGTAATCCTATCCAGACTGCCCCTGTCACAGTGCATAATTGGATCCATGGGTTGGTGTAGCATATACTTACCAGATGCATGTGTGTCGATGCACAGTGCTGTAACACTGGTAGATGCCTCTGTGCGCAGCTCACTGACATCAAGTATGCTGCCCAGAAATGAGTAACATTCAAGTAGATGAGCTTAGGGTCAAGTTCATATTATACAACTTTCACCTTCCCATGACCCATCCATCTCCCACAATTTTTTACAAATCCCACAGACCTGATTAGCACTTTTCACTGTCTGTCATCCCTGGCAGAAGCAGAGTTTGCGCAGCATTTGCAATACTCTCAAGAACATTAGAACACAGGATGAATGATCCCCCAATGTCTGCAGAGCTGCAAGAAGAACCACAGCTGCTGGGAACACAACAACATTGTGACGAATAGATAGCTACAGCGCATAGCAAAAGCCAATTTGAGATTATTTGTGGCATTCACAGGGCAACTGCAGAAGGTGCAGAGTCACTTCTTGACTTAAGAAACAAGAACAGACTGGTAGGATCACACCATAATGGCTGTTTGAGATGACAGGCAGTGGCTGCAGAACTTCGGGATGCAAGAGGACACATTCCTGGATCTCTGTACTGAGCTCACCCCAGCCCTCCAGCACAGGGATACCAGAATAAAAGCTGCATTCAGAAAGATGCAAGAAGGACCATTCTTTCTCAACCAGTGGATTATCATTGGCGATGATGAAATAACAATAGTGAACCTACCCCTCGCTTCCTTGGATCACAAAGCCATTCTCAACAGCACAAAGAAAGACTCAACTTCCATCTTAGCAGGTATAGAAAGGCAGTTGAAAGTGCTTTTGGTAGATTGTAAGGGCACTGGCATTGTTTACTTGTGAGATTAAATATCTATGAGAAAAATATCTTAATGGTTTGTTACGTCTGCATAATATTTCTGAGGCAGGCAAAAAGTGGGTGGTGGAGCTACCACTACGGTGGAGATGGGAATGGCTGTCTGCTGACTTTGAACAGCCAGACACAAGGACTTTGTCTACAGTAGGGGGCTAAATCAACATAAAGTCAACCTTGTGAAGTCAGCTTAGGGATATATCTATATTAGTAATTTTAGACCAATTGCTCTCAACCTCTCCAGAACATTGTACCCTTTTCAGTAATCTGAGTTGTCTTGTGTACCCCCCAAGTTTCACCTTACTTAAAAACTGCTCGTTTACAAAATCACACATAAAAATACAAATGTGTCATAGCACACCATTACTGAAAAATTGTTTACTTTCTCATTTTAACCATATAAAATAAATCAAATGGAATATCAATATTGCACATCTTTTAGTGTATAGTATATAGAGTAGTACAGGCAAGTCACTATCTGTATGAAGTTTTAGTTCATATTAGCTTCAGTACTGTGTTTTATGAAGCCTGTCGTAAAACTAGACAAATATCTAAATTACTTGATGTACCCCTTGGAAGACCTCTGCATAACCCCAAGGGTACCCCTGACTGAAAACTCACTGCTTTAGAGGAAGAGGGGGAAAACAGAATATAGCATGAGTGGGGAAATCCTTTTGACCCCTACAAGTGACCAGCTGAAGCCCTGAGAAATGAGATTTTAGGAACACACGTTATGAACTAAAAGGGACCCTCCAGGGCTATTGAACCAAGCCCTCTGTATCCCCCACTGCCACATACATTCCTATACATAAATTTGTCAAGCACTATCTTAACACTAATTAAATTGTTTGCCCCCTAAGCTCCTATTGGGAAGGTGTTCCAAAGGTGGGGTCTTCCAGAACTTTAACGGCCTGACAGTTAGAAATCTTTTAACTTAATTCATTCATGGCCAGTTTATACCCATTAGTTCCTATATCAGCATTGCCTTTTATCTTAAATAGTTCTTCTCCTTCCATGGTGTTCACCTATGGATGCATTTATAGAGAACAATCATATCCTCTCAGCCTTCATTTTGCGAGGCTAAGCAAGCCAAGTTCCTTTAATTTCCTCTTGTCAAGTATGCCCTCTATTCACCAGATCATCCTCTTCTCTGTACCTGTTGCATTTTCAAGTTATCTGTCTTGAACCTGCAAGATGAGAATTGTATACAGAATCCTCGATGTAGTCTTACCAATACCTCATACAATGGTGTTAATACTTCTGCATACCTGATACATCCTTACTGCATTTTTTTTCACAGCTACTATAATAACCCTTGGGGAGGAAGGGGTTAACACTCTGGTCAGTGAGTCCCAGGACAGCCAATAGGAACGAAGTGCAGGTTTTTGAATTGGAACAGCAGCCTGGCTTTTGCCTGTTGGGATGCAGCAGAGCTCCTGGAAGGATCAGGAGGAGGCCAGAGGAAGATTCCAGCAACATCCTTACCAAAGATAAGTTAAATTTGTTACTGACCAGGCGTGGGTAGATCAGGGAATGTTTACTTAGATGCAGTCAGGGTATTTTCTTTGTTTTTGGCTTGTTTTTTGGATTTCTCTGTGCGGAGTACATGTACCCCCCCCCCACTACCCTGTAACTACCTAAGTTAATTCCCAGAGAAGCAACTCTTTGTGTTTTATTATCTGTTCTTTTTGATTAAAGAGTTTACCTTTTAAGTAAGTTCTGGTTCTGTGTCCTGGAAGGGCAAGAGGTTTGTGTGCATGTGCCTTAGACTGCACAGGCAACTACTAGAGGGAACCCTGTTCCAGTTCCAGCTCCAGCTCATTTGCAGCTGGGGTCCAGTCACTTTCCTGATATAGGAATAAACAGGATTGCAAGTACTTCATAGGGAGGAATCCCCAAGTGTGCCTTCCTGGGTCTCAAGAGGTTTTTTTGCATTTGGGTGGTGACAGCGATACCACTCCAAGGCCAGGAATTGGAGGCCTTGGAGACTTTTAAGAACAGGCGTTAAGGCCAGTCGCTTTTAAGGCCTGTTGCAGGCCCCCACCTTCTGTACTCAGAGTGCCAGAGTGGGGAAAAAGCCTTGACAGCTACATTGTACAGATGGCTCCTATCACATGACTAGGCTCCCGCATAACTTGAGTTGTTAACTTGTGTGAAGCTACAACCTGCTTTTTTTAACCAGGATTTTCCTTCAAGTTAGTTAACTTGCATTAAAAACACCCATTTTGTTTTCATGGGGAAGACAAGGCCACAAAATTCCTCCTGTGCTTGTGACACCTAGGATATCGTTAAAACCAGCTTCTTCTATCTCCAGAAAATTTTCTTTACTCTTCATCATTAAAAATAAAGTTCTATTTGAAGCTTTGGTTTTCTCTCTTGACTCAACCCAGAGGTGTCACTAGCATGGGGCTCCAGAGGCGTCAGCCCCCCTGAAACTCAGGGCCAGCCCCTGAGCAGCACACCTCTAAACTCCATGGGGACACACTCTCGCTCCCACATGCAGGGAACACTTCTGGCTGCACACAGCCGGCAGCTGCCTGGCCAAAAGCCAGGTAAGGGAGCCGGGGGGAAGTCCGGGGACAGGCACACCAGCCCAGCAGGGAAAGGGCACAGGGGACAGGTTTGGCCTGGGGCAGCGGGTGACAGCGGACCAGGGGTTAGGGAAGGGCTTGGGGATCCATGGGGGGGGTTAGGGGAGGGCTCAGGAAACCAGTGGGGGGGATAACATATCGGGGCCCAAACAGCCAGTGGAGGCCTAGGCCCCACCTTATCTTTATGTGTAGCTGTGCTCCTGCCTCAACCTCTTTTCTAGTCTTCCCATATTTCAACTTTCACTCCTCTGCCCCAACATAGTTCTACAACTAAAGTACTCTTCCTCTCAATGCTCTGCTCTCAAGCAGTCTTCCTCTGAATGCTTGTCATTCCTTTTCTGGAATCCCTTTAACTGGTTACCAAGTGCCTTCCCTCTAGCAGATTCAAGTTTTTTGCCCTCACCTTCAAAGTCAAGGTGGATACAAGGTGATATGTCTGAATGTTTGTAAAAAATGAACTGTATTTCAAACTGTATTTGAAAGAAGAGAATGCCACAAAGACAAAAATTCTCCAAGAATGAACATCACCAAGTTCTGTGGATTATGGTGGACCTGATTTAGGTGTCTATTAAAAGCAGCATTTCCACACAAGATAGGACAAGAAGTAACCAGTTTAATTTATAACAAGGGAGATTTAAGTTAGATGTTAGAAAAAGCTTTCTAACTGAAAAAAATAGTCAAGTACTGGAATAGGTTACTGAGGGAGATTCTGGAATTCCCCTCATTGGCTTCTTAAGAACAAGTTAGATAAACATGTGTCAGAGATGGTCTTGGTATTTTTGGTCATGCTGAAACACGGGGAGATGGACAAAATGACCCCATCAAAATCCCTTGCAGTCCCACATTTCTATAATTTTAACTGTACAGTTTAAGAATCGGGGACTAACAGCTACCATTTAAAATGTGTAAGCTTTACAGTAAAAGTCACCAAAAAGAAGAGTGTGGTGGTCTTTCTTGCTGATTTCATTTATTTAAGGTTCACTCTAAACTCTAGACTTACTGAGGTCTCCAATAAATGTATTGATCAGCCAAACTGTCCTGAAACCAGGAAAAACTAATGTAACGTGATAGAAAATAAATGGTGCAATTAAGCAGTTCTGACTTCTGAGATCATTGCTAAGGATGATGAATAATTGAACATTTGTGACTTTTATAACTTTCAGGATGAGGATGTATGTAAGAGCAAACACTCAGGGATTTCTAAATATTTTCTAAGAATACAGTACCCCAATAATATGGGACTGGGTATCCTCATAAATCAATAAATAAATGCTGTTCATCTCCCCAGTTGCAGTCTGTCAGAAGATAAATTAGTGTATAAGGCTTTCTCTGTGTAGAGAAATCCACATTTTTCCCCCAACAAGGGTAACATCTCCAAGCCATAAAATATTGTTACTCCTTTTGACCTGTGCAGCTAGCCAAAAATTCAGGATCTAATAGTTTGTTCCAGTTGGGGGCAGAACTTCATGATAGTGAAGTATTTCTTTGATGCAATTTTGTTTATTTACAAAGAACATGCAAACCACTGTCTCTGAATGTAGAAAGAACCAAGAACAAAAGAAGTTTCTTCATTTACAGCAGTGGCATCACTTGTGCTAGACACACGGGGTATGAGCCAGGCCTAAATGGTTTAAAAGTGCTCCAAGTTGTTTTGAGGAGCTGTGGCCAGCTGGGCAGTTTTAAATCTCCTCCCCTGTTGCATTCCCAGGCACCTTGTCTCGGTCAGAGTAGGGCAGGACATGTAAATGTTGCCTGTGCAGGGAGGTAGCAGGCTCAGCAGTCTGTTGCTCCCCTTGAGTTCCAGCAAGGATAAGTAGTTCGTTGAGCGGGAGGGTCAGGAACTGGCTGCAGGCCAGTGGGGGAAGAGGTTTGGGGCCATGCAGTGTGAGGGTCCTGGAAGCAGGGAATGCCAGGAGGTCTTTGCACAGGGAGGGGGCTCAGTATGTGGGGCCTGGCGTGGCCAGAGGCAGCTTTAGGGGTAGGTGAAGCAGGCGGCTGCCTAGGGCCCCTGGGCAATTTGGTGGACAGAAAGGAAAATATAGAAAAATATAGAAATTGTTCCCATCTAGCAGGGCCAGTAGAGCTGGAAACCTCAGCACTTTTCAGTCTTGGCTCATCAGTCTGTGCTTCTTGTGAATTGCAGATTTCACCATTATCTGCCTTCATACTGACATGCTAAAAAAGCAGGAGCAAGCACACTAGCAGGAGCTTTTCCAATGGTCTCATCTAATTCCTCATTGTGGCCATTTATTCTGCTATTTTTTTAATTCCAATTGTGAAATTTTTCCTTTTCCTTTTCTTTTTCACCTGTTCTTTATTTGCTTTTGCCTTTGTGAAAATTTTTTCTTTGGCTTTGGTTAGCTCAGGTTACCATGTAGGTCCATTTAGGTTGCTATGTATAAACACAGTGCTGCCCTCAAGCAATCATTACAGCTGTGTGTTATGTCTGTGCTGTATGTCTTTCTTTTGGTAAATAATTATTTAGCTTCTTCTGTACTTACTATTTAATATTTTTGAGGGCAGCAGAGTTTTATAAACTTGAATACTTCAGAGAACTTCATTTAAATTTGGTAAAAGAAGCAAGGAGTCTTGTGGCACTTAAAAACTAACAAATTTATTTATCACGTGAGCTTTTGTGGGTGTTTTTCATTTATAGCCACAGACTTGACACCTTCTTTTCACTTATTTTTATTTATTATAATTATTTGTACTAAACTTAAAGTGCACATAAACCAAAGCCTACTTGAAAAGTTTGTAAGATTTGACTGTCAACATTTTAAATTTGGCATTTTAGTTACTTTTGAGCCGTCGTTAATTTTACCACTTTTTATCTGTTAATTAATGCACATACTTTTAAAAATATTTAAATGTTCATTTTAACTTTGTAGTTCAGCATTAGTTCATTTATATTAAGTGAGAGATGGTCAACTTACAAGCTTCATGATGGAAAGATCTTTAAAAATATCATACCCAAGAATAATTTATTAATTCTAGAGGGATAGTCATGTTAATCTGGTTCAGAACAAACAAGGACTCCAGGGGGCAGGGTCAGTTAGGGCTGCAGGGGGACAGGGGCTACAGGGACAGTGGCAGTGGAAACCTATAGGAGGCCCTTTAGGGGGGCCCCACAATGGGCCTGTGCCTAAGGACCCAATTGCCTAAGGCCAAGAGAGCAAGGGAAGGTGCATTGCATTAGGGGAAGAGCACTGGGGGTAGAGGGAGGCTGCAGAAAGAGCACCAGTGCAGGGGGAAGAGATCAGGTGTGGGGCACAGACAGATAATGTAGGGGGCCAGACAGATAATTAATTACATTTACCTTTAAAGTATATGCTAGTTAATCATAAGTAAGATAATTCTGTAACTGTGTAATAGACATTGTAACCAGACTCCATATTGTCAATTTGGAACTCCTGCTTAAACATTGTACTCCATTTTGTATACTTGAAGAAGCCTGGTTTAGGCATATGCTGTATATGTTCTTTTAAATGTGTGAAGGAGGTGTGTGAATGAAGGGTGTGTGTGAAAGGGCGTCTCAACTGCCAGCCTGTCCTGATGAAGCACAAGTACCATCTAACTGGCTGAACAATGCAGACATCTCTGATTAAAGGAAACAGAAGAAGCCACTCCAGAAAGAAAAGAACAAAATACAATCAAATCTGCAAGTGACTGGTGACCAATGATCTCACAGGAACCCTGAGGCAACATGATACAGCAAATCCCATTAACTTCCATGAGGGCCAGCAAGTATAAAAGATGAGTAATAACATGAAAACTTTGGGTCTCATTCCACAACTGTCATCTTGGAGCATCAGATCGCAACCGACAGAGGCCTGGCTCCCTCCTTGTGCCCAGCCTACTTGGCCACTAGGCTGGCTCAAGCAACCCATGAAAGGACTGGTAATTATATCATACCAGGTTGCAGAATCATAGAATCATAGGGTTGGAAGGGACCCCTCGAGGTCATCTAGTCCAACCCCCTGCCAAAAAAAAAGCAGGACTACTCCCATTAGATCATCCCAGTCAGGGTTTTGTCCAGCTGGGCCTTGAACACCTCCAGAGATGGAGGTTCCACCACCTCCCTAGGCAGCGTATTCCAATGCTTCACCACTCACCTAGTAAAGAAGTTTCTCCTAATATCCAGCCTGGACCGCCCCAGCTGTAACTTGAAACCATTGCTTCTCGTTCTGCCCTCTGTTACTACCGAGAACAGTCGAGCTCCATCCTCCTTGGAGCAACCCTTCAAGTAGTTGAAGGTTGCTATCAAATCCCCCCTCAATCTTCTTTTCTGCAGGCTAAATAAGCCTAGTTCCTTCAGTCTTTCTTCATAGGGCTTGTGCTCCAGCCCTTTGATCATTTTTGCTGCCCTCCTCTGGACTCTCTCTAATTTGTCCATGTCCTTTTTGTAGTGGGGAGCCCAAAACTGGACACAGTATTCCAGATGTGGCCTCACTAGTGCAGAATAGAGGGGAATGATCACATCTCTCGATCTGCTGGCAAGAACTTCTTGTGTGTGTGAGAGAGACTGCTTTTTGCTATCCTTACTTATTTACAATAAATGTGGCATATTGCCTTGTCCCCCTGAATAAGATCCTGTTCGTCTTTTCTTTTTGTTGAGGGGGTGCTCTCCTGGGTGCCCTTTTTTGGTATAACAGAGGAACCTGTGCCCCAAATCTCTATTCTGTGGAGCAATGCCCCTCATTTTCAGCCCCAGGCTTTTTTTAGATGTCAGATCCAAAAGCCATCCCTCTCTCCAGCTTTTTCCAGGGGCACATAGTGTTCACAAGCTATTGCAACACTTTGCTGACTTTTGCCTCTGACTTTCCCATGTCAGTATTCAGTTTTTGTGTGGTCTCTTATATGTACATACACACCTGGTCACAATACCCAGATGAACCCTCAGCCTGCATGGTGCTAGTTTCTATATCGACTCTTGTTTTAGCATGGTCCTATTACTGTTCCTTGCTAAATGGAGGACTCATTCATGCATCAGTCTGAGTAAGTTTTAACTGAACCCATAACAAGGCTTCATCCAGTTCATAACAATACTAACAGGAAAAAAATCCCAGCAAAGCATATCTTCTTTCATTCTAACTATAATTAGGAGTTTATTGGTTCACTATCTTCACAAGTGCATGCTTGTTGTCAATAGCAATGATTCAAATTCAGAACTCCAGATTGCCCAGCAGGTTTTTTTCTCTTTGACACTTACCTGTAGAGAGTAACACACTTCCTTTTATTCTCCAGTATACCGTTACATTATCTGTAACAAATTCATAGCCACTATCACCTTGTAATTTCCTTGTGCCAGAATTCAGATGTTCCTCTCCAAGAGCCCAAATCCTTAGTAGTAGAACTGAAAGCATCTCTCTTACATGTTAGCAGTATGGTGCATACTCTGTAATATATAGTTGAAGTTACTCTGCAAGTTGCGTATTTCTTATTCCACCCAGTAAAGGACAATTTTACCCATATTCGTTACATCATTACAATATCAACACACAAAGTTCAATACAACTTCATACACAGCACATGAAATATACATATATTACTAGCTAAATACTCCTCTCACATCTGGTTTTACATCAGAATAATTCCAGATTTCAAAGATAAAACTCTTCAGCTCAAGAGGAGAATCAGACCCTATGACTCTTTTTAACCAAGGATTTTGTTTTGATGGAAAAATACATAATGGCCTTAATATAAAGTGAATTTGAGTTACATTTTCATTGTCTTGTTGAGAGGATGATTCATCCTTTACAATAAGCAGAAGAAAAAAACCCTACCAAAATAAAACACTCCACTGAACTTGCTTCTGCCTCTGTGGAAAGGATGAGAAAACAAACAACACATAATAGGTTAGTCACGT
Organism: Podocnemis expansa; assembly: GCA_007922195.1. Lineage (NCBI taxonomy): Eukaryota > Metazoa > Chordata > Testudines > Podocnemididae > Podocnemis > Podocnemis expansa. The sequence continues at coordinate 47,355,463 of ML681979.1, read as the reverse complement.
TGCTTATTGCACCACTGGAAGGCGCTCAGATACTATGATGATACACTTGGTATAAGAATAGTACAGAATCGGAGGTGGAGTAAGAAAAGGAAGATAATGAGCAGGGCAGCTTGGCCAGAGCGAAGGGGGCAAGGAATGGAATAGAAGACATCAAGAGAGTTGACAATTTGTCTTTGACTTTCAAGCGGAAAACAAGGGACTTGAATTTTATCAGAAAGACTTTTAAAAATAGCACAGGTTTCTCTGTAACCTTTTGTTTTGGTGGAGTAATAAATAATAGCCTTAATATAAAGTGAATTTTGGTGAAATTTTCATTGTCTTGTTGAGAGGATGATTCAGGTGATCTAAAGCTCCAGAATATTTTCATATTGTTTTCTAATCTGTGGAGGCACTAAACAGTTCTGTCAGGCATTATTGTGACTGAGGCTGTACTTCTGAGCAGCGCAATCAAAAAGCACCTGGAAAGGCTGATATTGACTGTGCACTAGTGATTAAATCTTCTTCAGAAGCTTTCCAAAATAGTCCCTTTTTTAGACATTTGCTTTATAATTAGAAAAATCCATTCCAGTCCCTCTACAGTAGAACCTCACTAATTTTGACTATGTTAAGCCATAACACAATAATTTTTCCTCCTGGAGACACAAAAAAATCATACCAACCAGTAGCCTTGATCAACCCTCTTCCCATAAGATGCCTGCTGAATTGAAAACCCTGAGGATATCCTTGCAGAAGTTTTCTAGACTTTTCCCCTGTTGAACATCTAGCCAGCAGCAGGCCTCAAGGCCATTAAGAACTGTTTCCTCAGCACAAAAGAAGCCTTTGAAAGGGTTGCATTAACAGTGCTACTTTTTCCCTGGGATTTGAGGAGGGATGAACTATATACCTTCAGAGCTGTTCCTGATTTACACCCTCCTAAAGCTACAGAAATCGCTCTAGAGAATCCAAGTTGGTGGATCCTAATGAAGAAACAGAGTCAAGACCTGCAATCTAACTGCAAATCAACTTATTTTCCAATCTACTGCAGCAGGGATTTTTCAAAGGAACCCAGGGGAATTTCAAACCATTAGATCATTTATCTGACCTCCTCTGTAATACAGGCAACCACTGCTGCTGGATGGGGAGGAGAACAAAGGGCTGAGACAGGGTAGAAGGAAGATGGAGCTCTGAGAGGCGGGATCTCCAGGGCTCTTCCTGGGGGTTACTGCTAGACCTCCCAGCTGATCTGAAAGCCAGCTGTCCTAACTGCTGTGCAAACTGGATTGCTAATAAACCCTCTGACTTCTACATTGGCTGAGCGTCACGGCTGATTGGGGGTGCTGGGACCCTCGTGGAGGGAGGATTCCCCCCCCCCCAAGGGAGACCAGACAGAGCAAGGGTCAGACTGTCTGAGCCTAGATTTGGGAGCTGGCTACAGGTAGCATGGAGACCCAGGTGCTGCAGGGAAGAAGGCTCCACTGTAGCAGAGTCCTGATTGGGTGTGAACAGGAGGGATCCAAGAGTGCAGTCTGCGGTCTCTGTGACAATCCCACACAAGAAAGAGCATGTAAAATTAGGCCAATTAGTCTGTTAGGCTGCAGCTGGATGGAGATCTAGGATTGAGTGACAAATGCTGATTGATGACAAAGCACAGATGGGCAGAGACAGACTGAGCTCATAGCCAGCAAGCTGAGGACAAAAGAGGGCTACAAGAGAAGTAGTCTGCAGTCTCTCCTGGAGAGAAGGGAGGTGTCTTTGGGAACAGAATTATAGAACATGAGGGATAGAAGGGATCAGCTGCTCAAAGCAGGACCAACCCCAAATAAATCATCCCAGCCAGGATTTCTCAAGCTGCACCTTAAAAACTTCCAAGGATGGAGATTCCACCACCTCCCTAGGTAACCCATTCTACTGCTTTACCACCCTCCTCGTGAAAAGGTTTTTCATAATATCCAACCTAGACCCCCAGACACTGCATCTTGAAACAATTGTTCCCAGTTCTGCTATCTATTACCACTGAAAACAGCCTAGTTCCATCCTCCCTGGGACACCCTTTCAGGTACTTAAGGCTGCTTCCAAATCCCTTCTCGTTCTTTCCTTCTGCAGGCTAAACAAGACTAGTTCCCAGAGCCTCTACTCATAAGTCATATGCTCCAGCCACCAAGTCCTTTTCTCCAAAACTGTGCCTCGTCTGTCAGTCTCCAGTCTGTAGCAGTGCATGGGATTCTTCTGTCTTAAGTGCAGGATCTGTTCATCAGATTTCTTTTGGCCCAAATCTTCTAATTTGTCTAGGTCATATCCCTGCCCTATAGTGTATCTACCCCTCACCCAGCTTAGTGTTATCTGCATTTTTGGTGAGGTTACAACCCACCCCATCATCCCGATCCTTAATGAAAATGTTGAACAATACCAGCCCCAGTACTGATCCCTGGGGTACGATGCTTGTTACCCATTGCCAACCAGACATAGAGCCATAGATCACTACCCGTTGAACTCAATGATCTAGCCAGCTTTTTATCCACCTAATAGTCCATTTATCCAACCCATACTTTTTAACTTGCTAATAAAGATACTGCAGGAGACTGTATCAAAAGCTCTGCTGAAGTCAAGGTATATCATATCAACCGTGTTCCCCACGTCCACAGTCAGTCATTTCATCATAGAAGGCAGGCAGTTTGGTCAGACATGACTTGCCCTTGGTGAATCCATGCTGACTCTTTCTAATCATCTTCTTCTCTTCCAAGTGCCTCAAAATGGATTTCTTGAGGATCCACTCCATGATTTTTCTGGATGCTGAGACAAGGCTGACCAGTTTGTAGTTCACAAGATCTTCCTTCTTCCCTTTTCAAAGGTTAGCACTATATTTGCCTATTCCCAATCATCTGGCAAGTCCTCCAATCACCATGAGTGTTTAAAGATAGTGGCTCAGCAATCACATCAGTCAACTTCCTCAGCATCCTTAGATGCATTGCATCTGGCCCCCATGGATTTGTCCATCTCCAGCCTTTCTATACAGTCTGGAATCTGTTCTTTCAAAACTGAGAGCTGCTCAGCTCCTCCCCCTTCTTCCCAGTGCAGTAATCTACGAAGACAGAGGTAAAAAAGGCATTAAGTACTTGAGCTTTTTGCACATCATCTGACACTATATTGCCTCCCCCATTCTGTACAGATCCCATACCTTCCCTGACACCTTATTGTTACTAACATACCTGTAGAAATCCTTCTTGTTACCCTTCATGTCCCTTGTTAGCTTTAGCTCCAATTATGATTTGGCCTTTCTGATCTCCTTGCCTGACTAAAGTAGGAAGAAATTCAGTGAAGTAGCAACAAATTTGGGAGCAAGCAAACCAGAGTTGGAAGTAATAAGGAGGAAAAGGACCTGGGGCATACTCATTGATCACAGAATGACTATGAGCTACCAACACAATGTGGCCATAAAAAAAGCCAATGCAGTTCTAGGATGCATCAAACATGTCTCCAGTAGAGATAGGGACCTGTTAGTACCATTATACAAGGCTTCAGTGTGACCTTATCTGGAATATTGTGTATAGTTCTGAGCCCCCATGTCTAAGAAAGATGAATTCAAACTGGAACAGGTGCAGAGAAGGGCTACAAAGATGATCTGTGGAATGGGGAACCTATGAGAAGTTCCAAAGGACTCGCCATGTTAGTCTATTTCAGCAACACAAACAAGGAGTCCTGAGGTACTTTCAAAGACCAACAAATTTATTTTTTGCATGAGCTGTCATGGCCTAAGTCCCTTTTTGTGAGATACCAGATTAAAGAAAATTTAACACTCAAAAAAAAAACTTATAATATGTTAGGAGAAGATAAATGTAATCCACAGGATTTATCTTCTCCTTCCATACTGAAAGCTTTCTTCAATGTAAGTTTTCTCCACTCTGGCATCTGGAGAAGTGAGAGTTTGCCCACAAAAATTCATCCAGAAAATAAATTTGTGATTCTTTAAAAGTGCCACAGGAATCCTTGTTTATTTGGCTTATGAGAGGAGATTTTAAAAGATTGGCTTGTTTAGCCTAACCAAAAGAAGGTTAAAGGGAAATATGATTGCTGCATATAAATACATCAGAGAGATAAATACAAGGGAGTGAGACAAATTATTTGAGTTCAGCACCAATGTGGACACCAAAACAAATGGATACAAACTTTCCATCAGGAAATGGAAATTAGATGAAGGTTTCTAGCCATCAGAAGAGTAAAGTTCTGGAATAGCCTTCCAAGGGAAAGTGTAGGGGCAGAAAACCTAAATTAGTTTCAAAACTGAGTTTGATAAATTTATGGTGGAGATGGTATGATGGGATGGCCTAATTTGGCAAATGATCAGTTATTGACTATTGGCGATAGATATGCCAATGACCTGAGATGGGAGGTTAGATGAGGTGGGTTTTGAGTTATTACAGAGAAGTTTTTCTTGTCTGGCTGGTGAGTCTCGCCCACATGGTCAGGGTTTAACTGCTCACCATTGTTGGAGTTCAGAATTAATTTTCCCCCCAAGGCAGATTGGCAAGGGCTTTCAGGGGTTTTCTTCTCCCTCTGTAGCTTGGGATATAGCTCATTTGCTAGTGGATTCTCTATACTCTGAGGTTTTTAAATCATGATATGAGGACTTTAATACCTCAGTCATAAGTTAGACGTTTATTACAAGAAAGAGTGGGTGAGGTTTTGTGACCTGCATTATGCAATAGGTCCAACTAGTCCCCTCTGACTTCAGAGTCTATGGCTATGTCTACATCAGAAAGCTTAATTCGGACTTCCTTAGTCCTAACTAAGCAGTTCCCAGTTAGTTTGAACTAACTGCACATTAGTTCGGACTAACCATGACTTTTTAGTTTGAACTAGCTGCACTGATTAGTTCAAACTAAAAAGTGTGGCTAATTTGAACTACAAAGTTAGTTCGAACTAGAAAGCACACTTAGTTCGAACTTTTTAAGTTCGAACTAAGGCGTCTGCATCATGTTAGTTCGAACTAAAGTTCAAATGACTATATATACTCACGAATAAGCTGATCCACACATAAGCCAACCCACAGGTCTGAGCTCCAAAAATAGTAAAAAATGGGTGACTTTCGTATAAGCCAAGGTCCAACCATGGCCTTAGCCTGTAGCCCCCCACCCTGCATCACTGGCTTCCCCTGGAGACCCTGACACCCTCCATAAGCCCCCAGTCCCTGCTACCACTTTTCCCCCAACACCCCCCAAACTATGTTCGCTCTAAGCTGTGCACATGTGCACACACACACAGGTTGTGAAACCCGCACACACAACAAAATCAAGCACACACAAAAATTCAACAGCGCTAATATTTTTGTGCTACTTTAAGAAGATGATTTCAAGTAGCATGTTTCAAATAAGGTTTTGTAATTTATAAAGTCATTTCCATCACCATATCAAAATAAAATTTAGACATTATTTGCATCATGCAGACTTACTGCCTTGCACACACAAGTTTGAATACACTCACTGGCATGCGCACAAATTTGGACACTGGTTCCAAAAATTTGCACAAAAGAAATTGTTTGCACACACAGCCTATGAAAAATTAGAGGGAACACTGTCACCGCCACCCAGTCCCACCTCACGCTGTGGTGGAAGTGGCCTTGGGGCCGGGACAGACCTCCCACGATCTCCTCCCGACGTCAAGGGATGCAAGGGAGTTAGAACTGCTAGGTAGAACTGGCCTTCCAATTGCAGGTCGCAAATAACCAGGCCCTAACCAGCAAGTACATGTTGGATGTGTGGGAGGCATTAAAGAGATTTAGACTCCTACTCCGCCTCCTGCCTTGCTGGCTCCTCGTGAGTGCAACCTGTGAGGAAACCTTTTCACCTCTGACTGTAGGTGGATGGCTCAGAGGTTAAGTAGCCTCCCCCTTTTTTCCGAGAGGATGAAGGTTCCACCCTTATCCATACTTTCGTTATGGACCCTATTACGCCCCCCCGAGGGGGGCTCGACCCTCATTACCTGAGCCTTCTTCGACCACCATAGTGGTCACAATGGAGACCTGTGGTCCTGTGGGCACCCTTTGGGCAAAGGTCTTATCCCCAGTGCATTATCACCCCCCACACAACGCCCCCCTTGTGCAGCAACTCCTCACCCTGGGGCACTCAGAGGTTCATGGTATACACTCCAATAATCAGTGTATCATTCTGTCGTCCCCCAACCCTGCTGCCACTTTTCCCTTGCCACCACTGGTGCCACTTTTCCCCTGCTGCCGCTTTTCCCCAAAACCCCCCAAGCCTGCTTAGTCTTGATTAATTTGCCAGTGTAGATGTAGCCTCAGATCCCTGGGCTGGAACCCAGAGTGGTAGGTGGGCCTAGGTTCCCCAACTAGCCACTGAGAAGTGGCATAGAAGTTGGCCTTGGAGTACAAGGCTGCCTGGCATGGCAAACGGACAGTGAGATTTTGATACCCTGGAAGGGAAAAACTATAGTGACTTGGCTGAAGGAAGCCAAGCCATGAAAAAGTAGCTTTCCAAGTCCTGGAGAGCTAGGAAGGACACTGTATGAGCAGCCATCAGAAGACATATCTGACCTCAATGGAGCAATCCCCAGACATGACTACAAGAAGGTGCCCAATAATGAGTAAACCCTGTGACGACTGGTTCAAAAATTGGGCATGAGAGTCACTCTGATACAAGGGTAGGGTGAGTGTTCGGGGGAGTCACTGCTTAAGGGGTGAGGGGAGGGTAAACCACGGTACTGGGGTACTGTCGGCATAGGTGAGCGTCATTGTATTGTTGGGGCCTTAGCACCCCGATCCAAGGTCTGCTCTCACAGTAGTGGAGAAGGGGAAGAAACAAAGAAGGATTGGGAGTGATTCCCACTGAACCTCTCTTCTCCTGGGGGGGGTGGCCGACTGCGGTGTTGACGCCCTAATGCCCCTGCACCCGAGGGTCAAAGAGGGGTGGTGGTAAGCAGAGGGGCCCATCCCTGTGAGAGGGAGGGTAAAGACCAAACCCCTGCAATGGATAAAGCAGGGGGGAAAGAAAAACTGCCCTGCTTGAGAAGATGGGGAACTAAGTCAGGGGGGTGGGTCCGGGAGGGAGGAGGCCAAAGTATTTAGCCTCTCCCTGAGGATCCTGGGCTGTGCCCACCATGGAGAGGGTTTCAGGGGGAAACAAGACATCCCCCTTGAAGGGCACATCGAGAACTGCCTGCTGTGCATTAGGGGGCGGTCTAGCCTCCCTAAGCCATGCCACTCTGCGGATGGTAACCACCGAGGCCATGGTACAAGCAGCAGTGTTCACCACATCGTGTGCCAAAAGGAGGAGGTCTTGTGAGATTATGTTGCCCTCCTCCAGGAAGGCATCATACTCTTCCCTGGCCTCAGGTGGAAGCAGACTTCTAAATTTTTCAAGTGAGTCCCAAACATCCAGCAAGTATCTGCTGGTTATAGCCTGGCTGTTTGCCACTCCTAATTGGAAGGCCAATGAGGAATAAACCTTACAGCCTAGCAGATCCAGCTCCCTGGTTTCCCTGGAGGGTGGGAGGGCTTCTTGGGGGGCTCCCCAGCCCCCATTGCCATCTGGACTATGTCCCTCAGGGGAACTGGGTGGCCAACGAGGGAGGGGTAGCCCGAAGATGACAACCCCCCCTCCTCCTCACACCCCACCCTTCCCGAATATTTTCCCTACTGCGCTCCTCAGCCCAACACCTTGCCGAGGAATGGAGGCACATCTCGTTGTAGCCCCAGCCACTGTGGGGGGTCCGAGATGCACATAGTCGAGACCTATCCGCAACAGAACTGTGTCTGCGGCCATGATGTTTACACCGTGCCACAGGCAGGGGCATCGCTGGCACTGGGCACCTAGAGAACCTAAACAAGTTGACTGGAGTCCCAGGGATGGTCTGATATCAGCTCTGTGCTCATTCAGTCTCTTACGGAGCGATCGTCCTGTTTGTCCAATATATAAGGTGTTGGGGCATTTCTTGCACATGATGGCATAGACCGCATTAGTAGATGAGCAGGTAACTGAGCCTTTGATGGAGACATCAGAAATCAAAGAACAAAGAAACCAGGTGCTGAGCACTTCTATCGTCCTAATCACTCGATGATGGATTTGTTAACAACTGTCGTTAGAGATGTACCTGGGACATCAAGACTTCAAAGAGAAACAGCTGAACTCGAATTAATATGCAAGCTAAATTCTGTGAAAGCAGGACTCAGTCGAGACTATGGGTTCTTTTCCCATTACAAAGGGTAATTTGACTTCAGGCTTCCCATGGTTTGAGCCTGTAAACTGCTCTGATTTGCTGTTACTTTATGACCTGATCCTATGTTTTACACCCCCTTGCATTTAATTTCATTCCTTTCTGTATGTTCACCCATCTTCAAAGCATCTGAGGAAGTGGGATCTTCTCCCACAAAAGCTCATGCAAAAAATAAATCTGTTAGTCTTAAAGTGCCACACAACTCCTTGTTGTTTTTTTACTGGACTAGACTAACATGGCTATCCCTTTTGAAATTGACAAGAAGGCAGGCAGCCTGGCTGTCTGGCTGGGTCTGCCAGTTTGGTGTGCCCCTGCTCACAGCACTGCACTGGCAGCCCCAGCCAGCCTGCCTGCTTGCCTCATGAGTTCCCCAACTTCCCTTACCTGGATTGCATACACCTGGAAGCTGGAAGAGGGTCAGAGCCTTTTTAAATTCCCTGCCCTGTGGTATAAGCAACCCAGCATGGCAAATTGCAGCTGCTGTACTGCCATCCCTCCACACCCCTGCTCCAAAATCTCATGCTGCCACTCAAAGTGGAGGGCAAAGCATTACAGCAAAGTTCAGGGAAGGCGTGGGATCTATTTTAAAAGCTTGAGAACTGCAACGGTAGGTGTCTTCAGCGTGGCTCAGCAGGGTGTCATCTTTCATCTGGGCACCTAGATGCCATCCACTTCTCCAGTACCTAGAGAACCTAAACAAGTTGACTGGAAGTGCCAGGGATGGTCTGATTCACCACCCTCCCTCTCACTCCTATTTTCTGATCTCCCTGACTCCTGATGTTCAGCAGCAGAAACCTGTAGGAGATAGGGATTGATATGCCTTGTCAGAGGAGGAGAATTTTTATATGTCCTCCTCACATGGTCTGTGAGCTTTTAAGAGGATATTGCCAGCACCTTGATTCAGTTGTAGGGAACACTGGAGGTGAATGATTGATCATTTTACAGTTTTAATGCAGAGGGGTATGAGGGAGTTGTTGTATCAGAACATGGCATGGGGCCTCTGTGTATTGGGAGAGTGGTACAGAAGCTAAACACTCTGGACCAGGATAATCCATGGTAATCTACATGGTCAGACTGCATTGGTGCCTAGATAGCTGCTGGCTAGAAACTGACAGCTTCAATTTTAGTCATCAGCTGGCATGGCCCCAGGGAGCATATTTCCTTTCAGAAACATCACATCTCCATGTTTCCAAAATTTCCATTTCATGTGGAACTTCCCCACGTCAAAATAGTTCATGTGAATTCCAGTTTCAAGTGGGGCCCAGGATAAGGTAGGGCTTGTTGGGTCACTGGGGGGGGGGAGGTTGTCTGTTGGGTGTGTGGCCTATTGGGGGTGGACCCATGACAGGGGCAGGGTCGCACAGGTGGAGCCTATGGGCCTGTGCCCCGGGTCTTTTTGCTATCCAGCAATGCCCCTGGCCACAGGTATGATTTTTAATAAATTCATTGGCCAGATATTCAGCTGATGTCAGGGCCGGCTTGAGACATAAGAGAATAAGACCCTGGCTCAGAGTGGCCCAGCTTAGGGGCACTACAGCACCAGGGCAGGAGAGCAGAGTTTGCCCCTTGGGCTGGCTCACTCCACTCCTGGGCCAGCTGTTCCATCATAGGGGCAAGGATGTTACCCCAGGACTTGACTTCAGACTGTCCCACAGTCTAATTAGGTAATAAGCAGTGAATAGAATAGAATCATAGGGTTGGAAGGGACCTCAAGAGATCATCAAGTCCAACCCCCTGGAGCTTGAACCTAGGGCTTTCCGTATGTTAAGCAGAAGTGCAAGCCACTACACTATTTGCAGGGTTGATGTAACAGGGTGGGATCAGTGCTACACAAAATGGCCCGATGCCCCTGGTGGAAACACGGCTACAGCCTGCCAATCAAGAACAGACGAGGAAGCAATGAAAGACCAGGAGCCATGGAATTAACAGGTGTCAATATTTATTTAATTAGCACAATAATTAAATTACAATAGGAGATGAAAAACAATCTAACCAACAATGTATCATAAGGCAGGAAATATCAGTTATATAGGCATATTCAGACAAGCCTAACTAATAGCAAAGGTACATTAAAAGGTACTACAATATCTTAATAAGAAAGCAGGACAAGATCACACAAATGACAATTAACATATACATCATTACAAACAAAAACATTTCACAGGTGGGGATCAATCACATGTGAAATGGGGAGATCTCGATTTCTCTCACTCTTAAGGGATAAGGACTATCAGTACTTTCATGGCTGTCTCTGCTACAGTAATGAACTCTCTGTAAGGATCAGGCCCTTGTCAGCCACTTGAGTTAGTTAACGTTCTGCCAGTTTCTCTGCAGTTGATCAGTTCTCAAAACCCAAATTTCTTAAAAAGATGTAATCTTCCTTACCCAAAACTGATGGAAGTTCTGCTAGAAGGAAGTCCTTTAATGCAGCTGAATGATTAGAGTCCTCCAGTTTGCAGCATAAAGGTCACTCGCGCCTGAGTTACCCTGGCGACAGGGCCACGGGGATTCCTCGGGCGCAGTAGGGCTCACAATGGTGATGTCACAGCTCTGTTTGCAATCTCAATGCTGGTCTATCCTGTACTGATGGAAGGTAAGTTGCGTGCATGCAAATGTATGTGTGCGGGCCTGTGTGCGTGAGTGCATGCATGTGTGCCTGTGTGCAGGTGGGTGGTTAAGCACTTCTGGGACTAATGCCTTTCAGTGGCTGAGTGGCAACAGGTCCTTTGGCATGCATGCAGAGTCAGAGCTTCCAGAGTCTAAGTTGTGACTTAGCTCCTTCAGCATGTGTGCAGAGTATGCTTGCAAGAACCAGTGTATCAGACCTTGAGGCAGGACTGGGTTAGCTGCGTGGTCTGAACCCTTCATCAAGCAATAAGTTGGACTAAGTGGGGCTTCACACAATCAGATAGGATTTCCTCTAGAACCAGCACCTATAGGCAGAACTCAGTCAGCTGCATGGTGCAGCCCTTCGGAAACGAATGCTCATCTGAGACTAAGTCAGGCAACCTAGCTCAGAGATTAAGTCCTGAGACCCCGCTCACAGACTAAGTTCAGAAACGCCCTTCTGAGACTAAGCCCTGTGATTTAGCTCATAGAGGTCCACCAGAGATGTTGTTACCCTCCCTGGGGATGAGGGAGAATGTGACTCCTAGTGCAGCGGGAACATAGCCAGAGGCCAGTGGAACCCAAGAAGGAGTGGGAGAAAGAGACTCCTAGTGTAATGGGAACCAGCACCAAAAGGTCTCTGGACCCCGTAAGGAGCTCCTAGATCTCTGACGTTCAGCTGGCAATACTGCTTCTTATATCCAAATCAGAGGGTCAAAACTCCACCTTTCTATAGATCAGATGACTTGCTCTATCCAACCATCAAAGAGAGTGGGGGGAGGTTTATGGGGGGGAGGTGTGAGGATGGAGAGCTGTGGGGAAGGTGCGAGGTTTTCCAGGATGGGGGAGGTGGCAGGGGCATCGCTGGTGCTGGGCACCCAGGGCACATGCCCCAAATCCTAGTGCCGGTGCCCCCCCCCCCCCAGTCTCCAGCCTGATCAGGCCAGAGATCTGAGGCCAGCCACCTGTGGCTGCAGCAGCCCCGTCCCCATCTAGGGATCCAGGGCTCAACCACAGAGGCCGCTCCTGGCCCTGTCCCCAGCCGGGGATCCGGGGCCTAGCCACACGTGGCCGCAGCAGCCCCATCCCCATCCCCAGCTGGGGATCTGGGGCTCGGCCGCCCATGGCCGCAGCAGCCGCTCCAGCCCCATCCGTGTTCGGGGATGCGGGGCCCAGCCACCCGCGGTGGCTTCCGGCCCTGTCCCCGGCCAGGGGTCATGGCCTGCAGGCAGAGGGTGGGGCCTGGGGCCGTGCCCTGGATCCCTCCCCAGGGCAGTGATGCCCCTGGGAGGTGGAATGTGTAGGTGGATACCTGATGGAAGAGGGAGTGAGCTCATCTAAACTTCTCTCATAGCATTGTTCTACTCTTTCTAATGCATAGATCTGTTAGGCACCATCTAATGTCAATTCTGAATATTAAATCTTTACTTTAATTCAGTCTATTCTATATATTACCTTACCTTGATGTATCTTAGCTGGAATCTCTTGTCAGAGAGTTTTTCTGCTAGATTGCCTTATCCTATTTTCACTAGGTTTTTCTTATTCACCAATTAAAAGCCAATTCAGATGGCAAAATCTCAGGCTACAGGGAGGTCCTGCCCAGAGGCGGGGCAAGGGAGCAGGCCCAACCCATGAGCCAGCCTTCCCTCCCTCGCCCCCCCCCCCGGGGCAGAGGGTACAAAAGTAAAAGCCGACTCAGGGCACCAGAGCCCCTTGAGCTGGCCCTGGTTAATATAAAACAAATCCCCTACAAAGATGTTTTTCCTGTGAGGAACTAGGACATGTAATGAGGTGTTGTCCTAACAAGAGAATTAAAAGTGATGAGGGAAAGTGTTAAGGCTGAAGGCAGGGAACAGAAGGGAGTCCCTTGGGCACAGAGTTAACAGAAGCCCATAATGATGGAAGGTGGGGAGGATTTGGAAGGAAGAATGATTCCCACAAAGATAAGGTTGAAGGATCCTGGAATAAATATGGAGACTAGCTGGAATACGGTAGGAAATCAAACCTTGAAGGAAAAGATGCTGTGGTGGCCTGTGGAGCTACAGCAGAGACTATCTGAAAAGATGGAAGCTGAGGAGTCAACCTTGCAAGTGACTCTGAAGGACCTGGAATTCCAACAGAAGTACCACAAGATAATAGAAGAACAAGGCATACTATTTCTCTTAGTGCCAAAGAGGCAGCCGTGTTAGTCTAGTTCAGTAAAACAAACAAGGAGGCCTATGGCACCTAAAAATTAACAGATTTATTTATTTATAATAATAAATAAAAATAAAATAGTCAGTCTGCCACAAGACTCCTTGTTTGTTTTACTTCTCTTAGTGGAAGATGTAAAGCAAGTAAGGGATGACCTGTGGGACAGTTACAAATGCAAGGTAGGCAGCATCTGTCCCTTCATAGGGTATTCTAATAGGGTATGTGATGGTATGTTCATCCCATGCAAGGCAGAGAAAATTAAATTAGGTTGATTAATCTGGTAGGCTGCACCTAGGAGGAGATTTTAGCTTCAAGGACAAGAACTAATTGATGATGAAGTCCAGCTGGGCTGAGTCAAGCTGATCTCGTATAAAGCCAGTAAGGTATCAACAGAAGCGATTCTGTAAATTAAGCTACAACAGGCTGGTTTAGGCTGGCAGAGACCACTGCTGGCTAAGGTGCAGGCTGGTTGTATAGGTTTGGAGAGACAGAGCTGGGGTTTGGAACACAAGGGCAGCTTGGAGTGGCAGCTGACTCACTGAACAGGTCTGGAAGTCCAGGCTGAAAGTTATGTTGGAAAAGGAGGAAAAGCAGCAAGGGATGGGGAATGGGTTCAGGTTAGGAAGAAAAATAAAATATTGGAAATACCTGTATCTGTAGAGGAGGGAGCAAACCATGGATAAAAAAAGAATAAGGAAAAAGATTGAAAGTTTATTAAATCACTAGATGAAGATAGTAATCCCTTGAAAACAGAAGACTGGAGTAGGTAGAATATGATGTGATGCTGTCTGGGTCTAGGGGACCATTTATGGTTATATTAATATTTCATATTTGCAATAATCCATGTGATATACCATGTTTGGTGTCAATAGAAAGGCTATAATCTGTTAAGAATGATTATATGGTTTATATGTAGGTATCAGGCCTGTGTTAGAAATTAGAAATCTATTTGTTTTTATGGGTGTTCCAAGCAATTTGTTCCTAAGGCAATCCCAGACTGGGTGGCTGCAAAACTATTGTTCCTCTTAATGGTTCCCATCAGGAGGCCTCCCAGCTGCATTGGGCCCAAGAAGGGTGGGTGACTTACCAGGAACAGTGCTTCTTCGAGATGGGCTGCTCACATACATTCAGTTACAGCTGTCTACATGCCACAGCACACAGTAGCTCGGAAAGTCTTCAGCCTTAGCCTCTCAGGTCATGGCACACAGCCAACACCCCCTCTGTGCCACAACTGCAGCTATATAGGTGACCATGAGCCTGACCCTCCCAGTCCCATATACCTTTGCCAACTCCATTAGCAAGGATGGTCAGAGGGACCTGAATGTATGTGAGCAGCCCATCTCAAAGAAGGACGGTTACTGGTAAGTAATCCACCATTCTCCTTTGAGCACTGCTCACATCATTCATTTATAGGTGACTGCTAGCCAGGGCTGGCTCAAGGGATTGTGGTGCCCCCCCATCTCATTCATGGAGGTTGAAAACGGTTTTCCAAAGTGCCTAAATGTCCAGCGTCTGCCTGCAGAGGGATTTTAAAGTGCACTCTGCCTACATGACTTAAGCTACAGGTTGACTAACAGTGCCTGAGCTGCTAGGAAAGAGTTGAAGAGGCGCGAGCCAGCCTGATCTTTGGGGGGGGCTAGGCGCCCCTAAGAACTGTCAGCTGAAGCCATGTCTGTCTCTTGCCTCACAGTAGAGCCAGCCCTGCTGCGAGCCATGCTCATGGACAGAGGGAGGAATTATAGTCTACCCACACTAAGTACAGCTCTGCCCAAGGCAGCAGCATCTCTGGCCTGCTGGGCGATGGTGTAGTGCGTCGTGAAGGTATGTATCAACGACCACGTAGCAGCCCTGCAGATCTCTTGGATTGGGACCCTGGCAAGGAAGGCCATTGACTATGCTTGGGCCCTGGTAGAGTGGGCTCTAACGGTCCCAGGAAGGAGCGTGTTCGACCTTCCATAGCAGCCTTTAACGCAGTTCACAATCCATTTGGAGATATACTGTGAGGACACTGGGAGACCTCTCTTGCATTCAGCGATGGCCACAGAGAGTTGGGAGGTCTTGCGGAATGGCTGAGTGTGCTCAATGCAAGTCAGGAGTGCTCTCCTCATGTCCAGGGTATGCCATCTCCTCTGGAGCTCCATAACCTGAGGGTCTGGATAAAAAACTGGCAGGCAGATTTCCTGGTTAAGGTGAAAGGGGGCGGCCACCTTAGGGAGGAAGGAGGGGTGGTGATGTACAACCACTTTATCCAAATAGAACTTCATATAAGGGGGTTCTGAGGAGAGGGCTTTCTACTCTGAAACCCTTCTAGCAGAGGTGATTGCTACTAAGAAGGCCACCTTCCAGGACAGAACCAGCAGGGTGGCTGAGTCCAAGGGTTCATAGGCCGGCTCTGTCATCGTCCGGAGTACCACATTCAGACCCCAAGGAGCGGTGGGTTTAAGGGGTTGAGGAAAGAGTCTCTGCTGCACCCCTTTCAGGAATCTCATGGAGGTAGAATGGGAGAAGACTGGAGCCCCATCAACCTTTTCATGGAGGGCTGAGATCACCACTGGGTGGATTCTCAGCAAGGAAAAAGAGAGGCCTTTTTCTCTGAGGTTTAACAGATAGTCAAGGATTAGGTTATTGAGAATTAGATGTATTGGAGCTGATATAGAGTCCACACCTTTGTCTCAGGCCCAGATGGAGAATCACTTCCGTTTGGCTGTGTATGTACACCTGGTAGATGGTCTTCTGCTACCAACCAGTACCTTCTTAACCCTGTCTGAGGAGAGGCTCTCCTGGTCATTGACCCAGAGAGCCTCCAGGCAGTCAGGTGCAGGCGGTCCAGGTTCAGGTGATGGAGGCGCCCCAAATCCTGCATTACAAGATCCACCCAGAGTGGGAGGCAGAGTGGGGTCTCTACAGACATTTCCTGCAGGAGTGGGAACCGGTGTTGTCTGGGCCAGTCTGGAGCTATCAGTATCATGTTCGCTCTGTCCGTGCTGATTTTCAAAATGACCCTCTGAATCAGGGGGACCGGAGGGAAGGCATACATCAGGGGCCACAACCAGTTGATGATGAAGGTGTTGCTGAGAGACTCTTCCTCCTGACCCCTGAGGGAGCAGAACTGGGGACACTTGTGGTTCTGCTCTGTCACAAACAGGTCTGTCTGGGATGACCCCCATTTGTCTATCAGAAGGGAGACCACCCTGTCATGGAGGGATCACCCATGGTTCACTAGGGGCTTTCTGCTGAGCGAGTCCGCTAGCCCATTGTCCACCCCCAGTAGATGGACGGCCACTGGGATGAAGATGTGTTCTATGGCCTGCTCCCAGAGTTTGCATGCCTCTTTGCAAAGTGTTGTGAAGCGGGCCCCTCCCTGCCGGTTCGTACAGAACATAACTGTGGTGTTGTCCAGGAAAGTCATGCAGGCTAGTCTGATGGCTTGTAGTTCCTTCACATTTTGTGAGAGCTCTATACCTGTCAGACCAGAGCCCTTGAGTGCAGAACCCCCCAGATATATGGGCCCCCCCACCCTGAGTCTGAAGCATCTGTTATCAGGGTCACTGAGGGCCTGAGCTCCTGGAAGGGGATGCCCCCATGGCAAAATGGGGATCCCTCCAAATCTGAAGTGTCCCCAGAGTGTCCTGGGGAACTGACAGTACCTTGTTTAGGGAGTCCCTCCGTGGGTGGAACACCATGGAGAAGCAAGCCTGAAAGGGCCTCATAGTTAGGCGTGCCGTCCAAATCACCGAGGTCAAGGCTGCCACATGGCCAAGGAGCTGCAAGCATCGGTGAGCTGTGGTTACCTTGGATGTCTGCAGCTCCATAATGATGGTACACATGGACCGAAATCTTGAGAGGCACAGGGATGCTGTCCCTTTGCATGCATCCAGATGTGCCCCTATGAACTCTATGTCCTGGGATGGGCGGAGTTTTGACTTTTCTCGGTTTATACAGAGGCCCAGGTACCCACAGAGCTTCACTACTGTTCTGACATGGAGCTGTACCTGAGGTCTTGATCTCCCACTTATTAACCAGTCATCTAGGTGGGGTAGATTCGTATGCCCTTGCCTGCACAGGTACGCCATGACCAGCGCCATGCACTTTGAACACCCTGGGGGCCAAGGAGAGCCCGAAGGGGAGAGAGGTGAACTGGAAGTGGCCTTCCCCCATAATGAATCTTAGGCATCACCTGTGGCAGGGCCATACGGCTATGTGAAAGTAAGCGTCTTTCAGATAGAGGGCTGCGAACCAATTCCTGGGAGACAGAGATGGAACAATCTGTGCTAGGGAAGCTATGGAGAACTTTATTTTCCTTGTGTTTGTTTAATGCTCTGAGATCTAAAAAGGGCTGAAGGTCCCTGTTGGATTAGGGGACTAGGAAGTACCAGAAGTAAAACCCTCTTCCCCACTCCCCCTTGGGGATCCTTTCTATGGCCCTGAGGGAGAGGAGTTTCTTGCATTTGATCTCAAGCAAGTGGAGCAGTTCCCAAGTCCCAAGATTTGGACGAGGGGGCAGAATCCTGACCTGAGGAGTTGAGCAAAACTGGATACAATACCCCTCCACAACCATCTCGAGGACCCACTGGTTGGATGTGATGTTGGCCCAGTGGTGTGTGAAGCAGTGCAGGCGGTTGGGGAGCATGCGGGTTGTGGGTTCGCTGCCCTTGCAGTAACCATCAAAAACACTGCTTCCTTCCTGCTGAGCATTCAGTGCCTTGTCCACACCTGCTAGCCTGTGGGGCATGGGGCTTCTCTGTCTTGCTCAAGCAGGCCTTGTCCTTATCCAAGTCCCCAGGATGGCACTGGGGAAATTGGAAGGACCTCAGGAAGGGGTTCTGTAGTTGAATCTGTTGTTTCAGTTGCTACAGCTGCTGATGAGGTTTCAGAGAGTGTCTGCTAGATTGTGGGGTGTACATCCCCAGCAACCAGAGCCTGGCTCTCAAGTCCTTCATGCAATGGAGTTTTGCATCTGTAAACTCAGCAAATAGGTCAGGGCTTTCAAACAGTAGGTCCTGGGTGATGAGCTGCAATTGTGGGGGCAGGCCCAAGCACTGGAGCCAAGCCGAGTGGCATATTACCACAGTGGATGCCATAGTGAGAGCGGCTGTGTCTACAGCGTCCCAGGTAGCCATCAGAGCATCCCTGGACACCATCTCCCCTTCCTTGAGCATCAAGTCAGAGTTCCTGAGGCGATCCTTGGGAACAATGTCACGAAAACCTTGCATGGCACTCCATAGGTTGAAGATACATCTCATCATAAGGGCTGAGTGATTGGAGATGCGCAGCTGTAGGGCTGCCATGGAGCAGAACTTCCTGCCCAACAGATTGAGCTTCCTCGCCTCCCTATTTCTAGGGGTGGAACTTGGTTGGCCCGGCCTCTTTCTGGTTTACAGCATTGACCACCAGCGACCCCAGGGTGGGGTGCCGGAAAAGGGAAGAGAATTTGTCCTGAGGAATGTGGTACTTTCAGTCCACTGCCCTTGACACTGGCAGGGTTGAGGATGGGGTCTGCCATCACACCCTGGCAATTCTGTACCCCCTGTCATGGAGGGGAACAGACACTTTGATGTAGAACAGAATGTCCCACCTGCCAAAGAGGGGTTCAGTTTCCTCCTGGACCACCCCAAGTGCCAGCTTCAGGTTCACCGGCATACAGCGGAGCAGCTCCTGCTGGGCACAGGGGTCCTCGTTACAGGCAATCGGCCTCTCAAAAGTATATTCATCTGGTGAGGAGGAAGAACAAACCCATGATCTACTATGTTGAGTAGAGTTGGGGTCGGGTTTGTCATCTGAAAAATCCGAAGAATCTGGAGACGGCACCAAACAGCACTGGGATGTTGAGCTATCATCAGCCGTCATCATGTCCAACCAGTCACGTGACCAGTCACTGAAAGATGGTCCTGCCTCAACGCGGCACGGAGGAGAGCGGCCCCGGCTTGGGAGCAGGGTCCTCGGGGTGCCAGGGAATACAGGCTCCATTGCCTTTTATGTTGCCAACAACCCCTTCATTTTCCATGATGTGGGCATTGGAGAGTGATTGTGGCACCGTTTCCTGGACCATTTGTCAGCCCCCAAGGCTTTGGGGGAGACAGAGGAGCAAACGGAAGCCAGAGGCAAAGATGACAACAAACTAGACGATCTGGCTATCAGACCCTGGGAACACAGTACCAACAGGTCCCGGGATCAGCGTGGAGGCGAGGACACCACGGAGCAGTCCTTGGCTCCAGACTGTGGCACCAGCATAGGACTGGGTGGTGCTGGACTGGCAGATGGTACCAGCTCCTGCGTCAACTGGGTTTCCGGTACCAGAGTTGGCACTGCCTTTGGCTTGGGTTTCTTTGCCTGTACCAGAGCTGGGTCTCGGGACCGAGCCTGCACCTTCATGGGGGCCCACGGCGTCAGCTGTACTGGGGATGGTGCTGCTCTTGATGACTGGTGCCTTGGCAGTACCAAAGAGGTTGTTGACTGAGACTTCAGACTCAGTGCCGAAAGGCAGTGTCAAGACTCTGGTGCCCAAACCATTCGGGGTGCTGGCGAAGCACTTGTGGCTCAGGCAGCATCAGAGGCGGGCACGCTGTTCTATCTTTGCAAGTGCTCCATTTAAAGGACTGGCAGATAGAGCAGCTTGTGGCAAGGTGCAACTCACCTAGACATGAGGCATTTCTCATGAGGGTCATCAAGAAAGCTTTTCAGCATCCCAAGTACAGTTTAAACCCAGGCATCTTAAATTTCACATGGAAAAGATAGGCACTTGCTTCCGCAAGTTTCTTGGATGATCTGAAATGGTTGCTGAGAGCAGAAAAGGGAACTGGGAGGGTCAGGGTCATGGTCACCTATATAGCTACGATAGCAGCAGAGGTAGCATTGGCCGGGTGCCCTGACCTGACAGGCTAAGGCTGAAGACTTTCCAAGCTACCATGTGCTGTGGCATGTAGACACCTGTAACAATGATGTGAGCAGTGCTCGAAGGAGAATAAACGTGTTTGACCAATTACCCAGACTGACCATGTGGCCCAACTCCATTTTGACCTGGCAAGGACTCCAAGATAAAAGGCAGGGGACCCATCCCCATTTTGTCTTTAGTCTTCAGTCTGTTTGCAACTGACACCCTTCTGTGGAACTATTCTCCTGGGACTGAACAAAAAACTGAGACCCACACAGCTGCTGCTGCTGCTGCTGCTGCTGGGTGCACACCAGAGGAGTGGGACTAACCTGCAAATACAGGATCTTCAAGGATTTGCTTTCTATGGACTCTAAACTTATACACATGAAAGGTAGGCTTAGAAGCTGTGCCTAACAGATTCTGAGGGAGGGGCATCTAATCTGCAGGGGTCCTGTATTAGCATGAACACAAAGAGCACAATTAGGTATTAGCATACATGGTGCAGGGCATAGTGGGTAATGGTAGTTGGGGTTAATCTGATCACAAATCTGTCAATATCTGTAACTTCTACTGAAGGGAAATATAAAATACTGTCTTTTGTGAATTGCTACTTACTGTTTGTTTCAAAGCTATCTGGGTTAGTTAAAGGGTAAAAGTTACCCTTAGTTTAAAAAAAAAAGATATCTAGGAAAGGCTACCACCTGAAAGAAATTGAAGACAGAGGTGGGGTTTTAAGGCTATTTCTGCTTCTCTTTCTATTGCTTTCCCCTATCTAATGATTCCTATGGCTAGGCTTCTTCTGAGGCCTTTGTCATTTAGATAGAGATAGCTGTTTGCAGCTACTTAAAGTTAAGAGCTGGAATCACTAGGGAGAGAAGCAGAACTTCTCTGAACTAAAGTCACTAGAGGCAAAAATCCTCTCTGAGCTGAGATCACTGAAGGGGAGCCAGCGGACAGTGAGAGCAGCCAGCGGTGAGCTGGACAGCATTAGTGACCAGTGGGCAGAGCCAGAAGACAGTGGGTAGAGCCAAGGGATGGTGCTAGTGGATGGAGGAGTGGCCAGTAGATGGTGCCAGCAGACAGCTGGTGTAACAGATACTCCCTACATACCCTAGGGTTGGTTGGAAACCTAGTTAGCATTGATTCTCCAGATTACTGGGGTTTTGCCACTAAGTCTTGTATGTTCTGTTATGCGGTGTGGGTTGTTGGGAACTTTGCTCTGTACTGATTTGCCAGATCAGCACTGATTTCTGTTATTTGGCCTTTTACATTCTGTTTCACTACTATCAATAGTGTTTACTACACAGACTTATGCTTGCGAGTGGTGAAGCCTTACCCCTTTGGGGTGCCCAGGGAACAGTGCTGGGAAATCCTGCAACCTAGATGGGGGGTTCAAGCCAGTTGATGGTGCTAGACTACTGGGAAACCCCTAGGTACAGAACCTGGCCCTTGTTCTGTCAGCCTGCCCTGGCAGAATGGTTACATGTATGTGATTCACTTTGACCCTTTAACATCTGTAGTCTTTGATTTGTTTTCTTTTTATGTTAAACCTTTAGTTGTAGTTAGTAAAGGATTTTAGCGTGGTATTTTGGGTAAGATCCAAGCCTATCTTGTTCTGCGTGATGTGGCTGACCCTTTGAGGACAGGAGAATTTATTTCTTACAGAGACCCAGTGGCTAGAGGGGACCATAGGAACTGATGTCCCGTAAGGGGGCTGGTTTTGTTTTGTCATGCTTGGTGATGACCAGAGTGGGGAATCAGAAGCATGTTTTGTTACTGACTAGGAGACTGGTTTAAGTGCCACCTGTCAGTGGTTTGGGGGTTTGGCCCCTGGTTTTGCAGCTTGCCCTGATTTTTGCACATTCACAAGGTTATCCCAGGAGGCCTGGGTCACATACAAGATACATTAACAGCTTTAAAAAAATCAGGATGGACCTTTATTAGCAGAATATTCCCATAAGGAACAGGCTGAGAAACTTTCTAAAACTACAGTTTTAAGGAAGATAAAAGTACTTTGACAGAGATGAGAGAGAGAGAACACAAACTATCCACAGCCATCAAAGTAAAATTTAAAGGTTCAATGCTACTCAATAAGGTTTTTATGGGTTATCATCTCTTCTAGGTTAAATCACATATCCTAGTCCCCTTGAGATGTTATAGCTATCAAAGTTTTGGGCATGTTGCAGCTATCTGTAAAGGGAAAACAAGTTGTGCTAGATGTGGAAGATGGCACATGTATGAGAACTGTACGTAAGGAACAGAACTGAAATGCAGCAGTGTGAGGAAAACCAGTGCAGCATACAAAGGGTGTGTAGTTGAGGAATGAGAGACAAAGTCATCAATAAGATATCCTGTGCAGAACCTACCAAAAGATAGTTACAGTGGTATATGGAACAGGAGGAGAATGCCAGGGAAAGAAAACTTAGTGATGCACCAATATGCAGTTCAGGGCAGGAAAGATAATATAACAGGAATAGATGAAGGCATGCAGTTGTAGGCAGTGTTATTTATAGCATTTGTAATAGATGTGATTAATTGCACTTTTCATCAGGGAAGAAGACAAAGAATAAAACTTATGATAGAAGTAGCAGAAAAGTGTTTGCACACAGGCAAAAACAAGCAAGGAGTCCTTTGTTGGTCTTTAAAAGTACCACAGGACTCCCTGCATGTTTTGCTGAACTAGACTAACACAGCTACCCCTTTGGAATTTGTACATAGGCAATCTCTTTAGACCATTCATACAATTTTAAATGAAGGTAACAATGTAGTTTAAGCAACATGATTCTAATGTTTGGTTTTTTGGCTTTTTTTTTTAAGGAAAGTCCAATATCATAACACCAGATGGTCAACAATTAAAAAAAAATGTTTTTGAAAGAGAAAAAATAAACCTGGTGTGATGTGTATAAAAAACAGTAAGAAAATTTATGTTTGGACTTTCAGGATCTGATGTACTCAGATGGCAGAGGAACAAAAGGAGGAGGGGTCTATATATTTATAATGGAAGATGTTAGGCATCTTGACTTAACTCACTGTACAGAACTTAAACTTTAAATACAATATTGCTAGGTTTCCTCTGCAGAATAATAGCACCTTTATATGAATCTATGTTTATAACCTGTGTTAAACTAGACAAGTTAGAATCAGAAGTGTTAGTTACAGGAGTCAAAGGCCCATATATTATTTGTGGAGACCTTAACAGTCATAATGAATTATGTGAAAGCATGAACGCTAATTATAATAGTAAATTACTAGAACAGTTCATTGACAGGCAGCTCCACATGGTAGCTCAACATGTATTAGGTTTAATTCAGTTTGGTGGATGTAACCACTTCATGTTTAAATCTGGGAATCTCAGCAAGCAATACAGCAAGTGAATACAGCAGGGAAATATATAAAGAAGACTGAATAGAAAGTGATCACTTTCCTATGCAATTATATATCAAGGCCAGGGTAATATTGCAAATGCTAATGAAATTTCTACCTGGAGCTTAGAAAAGCAAATTGGAGACTCTTTAAGAGAAAGTGTACTGAGTATCAAAGTACCAACTGTAGTGATAATTTTGAGGGATTTCTTGATAAAGGGAGTTGTCAGTCCAGCTATACATAAAACATTTATGTATCAAAAACTCAAATCTAGTCCTTTGGTGGAATAAAGATTGTAAATCAGCAACTAAAGAAAGAGGGAAGGCATACAAACAAGCAAAAACTACAATGAATAACAAGGACTTAATGAACTGTGAAAGATGTAAAGCAGTGGCACAGAAATTAATAAAGCAAAGAAAGAATAAGAGAGAGTATTGGGGGGAAAAAACCAAGAAAAATTCCAAGGTTTCAGAGATATTTAAACAAGTTAAAACAAGGAATGGGATACAGAATAAACACCAGTTTATAACTGGTGTATTGTAAATAAATTGAGCAGTCAAATTTAGGCAAAGAAAACTTTTTAACAAACAAGTTCCCAAAAAATAGGTAGTGAGACAAAAAGTAAAGAATTGTGAACAAAAGAAAATATTTGTCGGAGAAAAACTTTCATGCTTTGGTAAAATATAAAGATGACAGAATGAAAATTTTAGTATATAGAATCTCAAAAAAGCCATAGGCAAATGTAAAAATACTGCCCCAGTAAAAATTGTATATATAATGCAAAGCTTAAGTACCTGTCAGAAGTGAGTTTGGGTTTTAATGAAATTACATAATATAGGGAAAAGGAATATTATTGGCAGAATGGGAGCAGGTGGTCATTATATCAGTAGGAAAACCTGGCAGATTACACACAAAACCTGATACATCTAGACGTATTGTCATCACATCGTATGTGAGCAAAATTATGGAATGAGTAATAAATGAGAGATTAGTAACATACTTGGAAAAAATAAATTAGCTGTATAAATTTTTTTCAGCAAAGGATGAACAGTTGATAATATAATAAGATTAGAAACTAATACAAAAAATGAGGATGAATAGAAAGTTTATGATAGCTATCTTTTTGGACATTGAAAGAGCATATGACATGTATGAAGGAAAGGTCTTCTGTACAAACCAGCTGCAACCGAAATCAGTAACAGAATGTTCTGGTGAATGAGAGACTTCTTAAATGATAGAACCATGCTGGTCAGGATGGGGGCAGCTTTGTCAAATATTTATAAACTTACTAGTGGCACTCCCATGGGAGTGATATCAGACCAACCCTGTTATATGGTATGAGTAATGATCCTTTGGTGAGCATATGGATGGGAATAGGTATTACTCCATTTATGTACAACTGTGCTATATGGGGGGGGGTGCAAATACAAAAAAGACTTAAAATACCTAGAGCCGTTGGTCTTTTTCCAGGGCAATGATGCTCCTGGACAAGGGAAAAAAATATGTACTACGAACTCCCGCATGCTAACAGTGTCAAGGGGTGGGGAAAAGATTTGGATGAAAAGGAAGGTCTGGAAGAAAATGAAACCTCTATTTATGGGAAATCAAACTATTGTTGTCTGTCCAGTTGTGCATTTGAAATAGTATTATAAAACAAAGGGAAGAGCAGGACCAACAAATAAGATTTGAGTTATACATGGCAAATGGGACCAACATTGACAAATCTATATGAATGGCTCTAGAACATTGATTTTTCAAATGTGTTTTCTCAGGACCTATAGGGTTGGAAGGGATCTCATGAGGTCATCTAGACCAACCCCCTGCTAAAAAAGCAGGCCACTCCCACAAATTATCCCTGCCAGGGTTTTGTCCAGCCGGGCCTTAAATATCTCCAAAGATGGAGATTCCACCACCTCTCTATATAGCCCATTCCAACGCTTCACCACTCGCCTAGTAAGAAAGCTTTTCCTAATATCCAACCTCAACCTCCCCAGCTGTAACTTGAAACCATTGCTCCTTGTTCTGTCCTCTGTCATCCTGGGAGCATCCCTTCAAGTAGTTGAAGGTTGCTATCAAATCCCCCCTCAATCTTCTTTTCTGCAGGCTAAATAAGCCTAGTTCCTTCAGTCTTTCTTCATAGGGCTTATACTCTGGCCCCTTTATCATTTTTGTTGCCCTCCGCTGGGCTCTTTCTAATTTGTCCACATCCTTTTTTGTAGTGGGGAGCCCAAAACTGGACACAGTATTCCAGATGCGGCCTCACCAGTGCCGAATAGAGGGGAATGATCACATCCCTCGATCTGCAGGCAACAGTTCTTTTGATGCAGCCCAGCATGCCATTGGCCTTTTTGACAGCAAGAGCACACTGCTGACTCATATCCAGCTTCCCATCCACCAGAACCCCCAGGTCCTTTTCTACAGTGCTGCTACTTAGCTGATCATTCCCCAGCCTGTAGCAGTGCGTGGGGTTTTTCTGTCCCAAGTGCAGGACTTTGCACTTGTCCTTGTTGAATCTCATGAGATTTCTTTTGGTCCACTGTTCCAATTTGTCAAGGTCTCCCTGAATCCTGTCCCTGTCCTCCAGCATGTCTACCATTCCTGTCAGCTTGGTGTCATCTGCAAACTTACTGACTGTGCAATCTATCCCATCATCCAGATCATTAATGGAAATTTTGAACAGAACCAACCCTAGGACCAACCCTTGGGGCACGCCACTTGTTACTCTTTGCCAACTAGACATGGAGCCATTAATTCTTATGCACCGAAGCTGTTGATCTAGCCAGTTCTTTATCCACCTTACAGTCCCCACATCCAACCCATACTTCCTTAACTTGCTGACGAGAATGCTGTGGGAAACTGTATCAAAAGCCTTGCTAAAGTCAAGGTATATCACATCGACAGCTCTTCCTGCATCCACAAATCCAGTCATCTCATCATGGAAGGTGATGAGGTTGGTCAGGCATGATTTACCCTTTGTGAATCCATACTGATTATTCCTGATCACTCTTTTTCCTCCAAGTGTTTCAGGATGGATTCTTTGAGAACCTGCTCCATGATTTTTCCCAGGGATTGAGGTGGGGCTGACAGGTCTGTAATTCCCCGGATCCTCCTTTTCTCTTTCTTGAAGATAGGCACTATATTTGCTTTTCTTCCAGTCCTCCAGCACCTGCTCCTTTGATCAAGAGTTTTTGAAGATAATGGCCAGTGGTACTGATATCTCTTTGGCCAACTCCCTCAGCACCCTTGGATGCAGTTCATCCAGCCCCATGGACTTGTGCACATCCAGTCTCTTTTGGCAGCAGCAGCAGGGGATGCTGCGACCTAGTACCTGAGGGTCTGCAACCCAGTCCTGTGTCCCGATTCTAAGTTTGAAAACCACTGCTCTAGAGTCAGCAACAGAGAGTGGGAGTGGCCTTTGGTATCCCTACATTTTGAATTAAGAGATGAGACTATCCAATATTGTGGCCATTAGGACAGCTTCATGGTGGGTATACTGTTTGTACTGAGATGGATATGGCATATATGCTCAACTATGGTTGCTATCCTTTCTAACTATTTGTCAGATGTCATCTTGATTAGAAAGAGAATCTCAGAAAACAGGACTTATTGAATGAAATATTGTTCTTAACTATGGAGACAATACTAATAGGTATACATATAGTTATTGAGTGAATACCAACATGTTGGGATACCAAGCAATGTAATGTCAGATAAAACAGTGGAAAATGCCTTAGAAAGCGAGGAAGTTTATGTAAAAATTCCTCTGAGTAAGCAAAACTTCAAAAGTTTAGTTAAGAGAAAACTTAAGAAGGAATGGCAAGACCTATAGACAAAAGAGAAACATGAAGAATCTATTAAATATATCCTAAACCTTGAGGATAATGCTATACTTAATAGCTAGGATAGAGAAAGTGAACTACATTTATGATGCTAGCATGTCACTCTGACCTAAGCAATAATTTATATTTATTAAACAATCACAAAGATGGATTATAAAACAAATGCAAAGTCCAATAAACAGTTGAACCTCTACTGTGGCAATATAGGGAGAATTACACAGAAAGAAAGACTCCTAGATTAACTGAGATGCATCAAGGTGAAAGAATCTAGTCTGAAAGGATTGGTGAGAATACTGGGAAAGTGGGGTAGATTAAAATATAATTACTTAATTTTTTTTTAAAGTTGCAGGACTGAGTGACAGCATATAGAAGCATCTGACAAAGTGGGATTTTCTCCCACAAAAGCTCACGAGATAAATAAATTTGTTAGTCTTTAAAAGTGCCACCAGAGTCCTTGTTCGTTTTGCTAGAATATAGAATTTTGCTTATGTGAAAAATGGTAAGTAGTCTTTGCTTCACATGCTAAGACTGCTGTGAAAAGAGAGAAGAAGAAAAAAGGCTGCAAGGGATATAGTCTGCAATCACTTCCTAGGAGAAGGGAGAGGTGTTCAGGGCTACAGAGTCTGGCAAGAGGGAAGTAGGAAGGAGCCCAGAGAAAGTCCAAGGTCTCGGAGCAAGCAGACTGGATTTGCTAGACAAAGGTTCTCTGGAGCAGAACCCAGATCAATGGGAAGGTCTGTGTTCCCCTATCAGCTGCTGGAGGAGTGGCATAGGATCTGGCCTTGCAGTAGATGACAATCTAATGGCATGAAGACAACTGATACAACTGGACTTTGATACCCTGGAAAGGAAAAGCTGTAGACACCTGTCTGGAAGGTCAAGACACAAAAAAGAAAGCACACAGTCACAAAGAAGGAACTTTATATGTCCTGGAGAACAAGGACAGCTGCAGAGAAAGCAACCATTGGAAGGGAGACATCTGACCTGAATAGAGCTAATCCCCAGATGGGGCAACAAGGAGGCACCTAATGATGAGTAAACCTCATGACATCTCCCAGACTAGTTAAAATGGAGAATAGTTGTTGGGTTTTAGGGGAACTTACAGTCCAATAATGAGAGGCAGCATATTCAGAGCTGTGTAAGGAGTCTTTATTGAAAGAGAACTGAGAGAGAGAGGACCTAAGAGACAGGTTTCTAGCACCTAAATGACCCTCCCATTTATCACCATGACAACCCCAATGGCCCTAGGTAATCCAAAAAACCACATATTCCTCCCCCTCTAAGGAGAAAGCCCTCCCCCCAGAAAGAATAACGACTAAGCTAGGAGATAAGGGTAGACAGCCCCATCTCTGGCAAACCCCTGGGGAATTATTCTGCCCCACCACTAGCTAAAGATCCAGCTGATTAGGAGGCCTTCTGTCTCGAGGTGGATTACGGCAAACTTCTGGTGTGCCCCCACTGCAAGGTGGTATTGGTGGTGATATGACCACAGGTACCAGGGAAGTAGCAGGAACCAGGGAGGATGTTGTGGCCAGTTGGTCCAAGGAGGCTGAAGGCTTCAAAGAGGTGGCTGGAGCAGGAGAGACAAACAGTTGTTTCATGCTTTGATGCTGTATCATCAGTAAGGGTGAAATCAGGTACATCCACTGGAGATGCTTCTCTGTCATACCCATCGGGAAGATGCAACTGATCTACATGCCATCACCAAACTAGGCCACTTGCTGTCTGGACATAGTAGGAAACAGGTCCCGTCTGGGAAAGGACAATTGCTGGAACCCATTTAGCTCCTGAAGCATAATTTCAAGTGAGAACAGGCTGTCCAATACTGAAGGTGCGGTCCTTTGTTCTTGGTGAATGTCTGCTGACCTGGTCCTACTGCTGAGTTTGAACCACTTGCTGTGTGTCTTCTGGTTTCAACAAATCAAAGCAAGAAAGCTACTGCCGTCCCATCATAAGAAAAGCTGGAGATGCCTTAGTCGTTGCCTGTGGAGTGTTTCTGTAGGACAACAAGAAGTTGTCCAGATGCTTCTGAAGACATGACTGTCCTTTCGCAGATTTCAGAGCTTGCTTCATAGTCTGTATGAACCTTTCAGCAAGTCCATTGGTAGAAGGATGATACGGTGCTGACCTGATGTGATGTATTCCATTGGCCTTCATAAAAGTTTCAAAATCCTGAGAAATGAACTGCGATCCATTGTCACTTACCAGCTGTTCTGGAAGACCATAAATAACTAAAAAAGCCAGGGTCTGGATAGTGGTTTCCATAGTAGTGGACTGCATTACTGAGACTTCTGGCCATTTTGAATGGGCATTCACAGCAATTAAAAACATGCATCCTTTAAATGGGCCAGCAAAATCAACATGGATAAGTTGCCATGGCCTTTTGGGCCAATCCCACGGGTGAAGAGGTGCCAACTCAGGTGCGTTCTGGACGCTCTGGCATGGAGGTACAAGCTCTAGCTGTTTCTTCGATGGCCCTTTCCAAACCCAGCCACCAGAAACAGCTCCGTGCAATTTCTTTCACGCGCACTATGCTGCAGTGACTTGAATGGAGCTTTTCTGACAAATGTGGTCTTAATGAAGGTGGGATAATGACACGCACACCCCACAAACACCCAGATTGGGTTGATAACTCTGTCCTCCTAGACATGTAGAGGCGGAGGTCAGAAGAGACCTGAGAGTCAGGTAGGAATGTTCCATGCATCACAAAATCCATAACTTGTGAGAGTACTGGGTCAACCCATGTTGCTTTCTTCACTTGAGTAGCCATGACAGGTGTGTTTTCCACCTGTTCAAAGTAAAAGATTTCTTCCTGACCCTGATCTTGATGGTGTGCCAATAAGGGTAGCCTTGAAAGACCATCAGCACTGCAATGCAAAGAGGATTGCCTATACTTGATTTCATATGTGTATCCAGAAAGTATCAGTGCCCATGGTTGCATCTGACTAGCAGCCAAAGGTCGGATGCCTGTGTGTGACCCCAAAATTGATGTCAGGAGTTGATAGTCAGTGACAAGTGTGAACTTTTTTCCCCACAGGTACTGGTGAAGTTTCTGAATATGAGAAACAATGCCCAGTGCTTCGTGTTCAATTTGGGCATAGTTAGTTTCTGCCTCAGTCAGGGAGCGTGAAGCAAAAGCGATAGGCCTCTCTTCACCAGAAGGCATAATATGTGACAATACAGCCCCAACTCCATAAGGGGAGGCATCGTAAGCCAACTGTAGGGGCAAAGATGGATCAAAATGTGTCAGAACCTTAGAGTTTACCAGTGAGTGTTTAGCTTTGTTAAATTCAACATCACAGGCTGCAGTCCAGTTCCAGGACTTTTTTAGCCCAAGAAGCTCATGTAAGGGTTTCAGAAGCATTGCTAATTGTGGAATAAACTTGCCATAATAGTTCAATAACCCTAAAAAAGAGTGAAGTTGGGTTATGTTCTGAGGTCATGGAGCATCCACGATAGCGTTAACCTTGGCCGGAGACTTATGGAGACCATCAGCATCAATTATATGTCCTAAATATTCAACTGAGGGCTCGAAAAACTTACGTTTGTCTCTGTGAACACATAGACCATACTCTTCCAGTCTTTGTAGAGTAGCTTCCAAGTTTGTAAGGTGTTCCTCCTCATTTTTGCCAGTGACCAAGATGTCATCCAGATAGCACTGTACTCCTGATAAACCACTCAAAATCTGATCCATTGCCCTTTGGAACAAAGCTTGGGCCAAAGTAATGCCAAAAGGTAAACAACAATATCTGTACAACCCCTTATGTGTTATGATTGTCAACAACTCTTGAGATTCTTCTTCAACATGCATCTTGTAAGTATGCTTGACTCAAATCAATCTTGTTAAATTTTTGTCCTCCAGCCAAACCTGCAAAAATGTCCTCAATGCAGAGAAGAGGATCTTGTTCTGCACATAACACTGGGTTGACAGTGACCTTGAAATCTCCACAAATCCGAATGGAGCCATCCTTTTTCACTATTGGGACAATGGGTGTTGCCCACTGGCTGTAACTGGCACTAAGACTCCCTCCTTGACTAACCACTCCAAGTTTTCTTCCACCTTGGGTCTGATGGCAAATGGCACCATCCTGGCCTTCAAACATTTTGGTTGGCAATCAGGCTTTATATTTAATTTCACAGTGATTCTCTTCATGCTGCCTAAGTCTTCACCAAAAACAGCAGCATGTTTTGTTAGTACCACTGCTAGATTCATTTCTTCTTTAGTCAACTGATGCACTTGTGACCAATCGAGCTGGATTTTCCTGATCCAAGATCTTCCCATTAGGGCTGGGTAATTCCCCTTCACCACAAACAGTGGTAGCTTTGTGGTCTGTCCATTGAGTTCTACTTTCACATCAATAGTACCCAACAGGGGAACAGTCTCCCCAGTATATATCTTCAAAACAACTACTGTTGGCTTAAGTGGCAGATGTCTAAAGTCTTTCTCATACACAATGTTAGAAACTAGTGGAATGGCTGCACCAGTGTCCAGTTCCATGCGTACAGGTTTGCCTTCCAACACAAGTGTCACCCAGAATTTATGTGGTCCAGCTGTTATAAACACATGGAGGGAATCTTCCTCTTCCAATTGGGTGTCACTATGATCACTGTATTCTGCTCTACTGCATGAAGAATTTCCCTCTTAGTCCACCAAACCAACAGCCCATTTTTCTCAGGTCTGCCTCTTCTGTTTGGCTCATCCTTCCTTTGTCTGCAGGCAAGTTCAATGTGCCCTCTCTTACCACACTGATACCGTAGTTCCTTATACCAGCACTCTGATGTGAGGTGACGCTGCTTCCCACACAGGTAACATTCCTGTCTTCCTGGTGCCCTATGGGCAGGTTATGGGGATACTTTACGCATGCTGACCCTGATCTGTTGCATGTCTTGGGTGATGCATTCCATGGAGACTGCAATTTCCACAGCCTTCTGCAAGATGAGTTCACTTTCAGTCAATAGGCGTTTCCATGTTGATTCACTGTGCAGGCCACACACCAGCCTGTCATGCAACATTTCCTCTAACAGGTTCTTGAAGTCACAGTGTGCAGCCAGCTTCCACAGAGCTGCTACAAACTGTATAACTAACTGATTCACCTTCACTTTGGTAGAACCTATACCTCTCTGCAATTACTAGTGGCTTCAGGGAAAAATGTGCTTCCAGAACTTCCACTAGGTCCCCGTAAGGTTTCTGCTCTGGCTTCTCCAAATAAAGCAAATCATAAGTCTTAACTCCAATGACCATTAGAAAAACTGGTAACTTTCTCATTAGTTATATCATTTGCTATTACAAAATTTTGAAATTGGGCTGTATATGTCTTCCATGAATCTGCCAAATGGTCAAATGATTTGAGGCTTGTAGTAAAGTAAAGCCATGATGCCCTCTTGTGGTTATTGTTTGTCTCTTCACTTGTACTTAACAGCAGGCAGATCAGCTTTCAGAATAGCCAGCTAGCCTTTAGGCAAACAGACCAGCTTTCACAGTTACAACCCAACCCCATGCAAGTAGTAAATAAAGTTTTACTTCTTACATTGCATTCTGGTTTTCCACAGTTGCTGGGATTGTTGAGGATAGCCAACTCCATCACATATCCCATCCTCTGTCACCAGATGTTGGGTTTTAGGGGAAATTATAGTGCAATAATGAGAGGTAGCATATTCAGAGCTGTGTAAGTGGTCTATTGAAAGAGAACTGAGAGAGAGAGAGAGAGAGAGAGAGAAGACCCAAGAGACAGGTTTCCCTAGCACCTAAACAACCCTCCCATTTATCACCATGACAACCTCAATGGCCAAAACTCCACAATATTTAACCTAACAACCATACTCTGACTGATCAATAGGTAGTCTAAGGAGGCTGGCTGCACCTGGAAGAAGCTACTTACTCCACCTTTTCTGTCAGGGGCTGCAGTTTGAAAATGGGAACCTGCCTGTAGCAGGATAAAAAAAAAGTCAGATGGTGGGCTATTGAAATTCAAAGAGTCAGATTCATATAAGAGGCTTTGCGCAGAAGAAAGGTGAAGAGATAGGCAGATGGAGTACAGCTGAGAGAACACCTAAAGACATGGGGGTTGGAAAGACTGACTCAAAAGGCAAGTAATATACTACAGCAGAAGGACCCCAGGTTGCCCTAAAAGACTTTGACTCTGTCCGAAAGATTGTTCTGGAATGATGAGGAAACATGGGCAGGAAAATCCATGCAGGGCTTATGACTGTGTAGCTATATGTATATATTGTGTGATTAAGGAAAGAGCAATGGTGGTTTAGAATCCTGTGCAAAGTTTGTCTGTCAATGGTACCTGTTACATCTATTGCATTCCCTTGAAGGCTTCATGTGTGGACCCAGAACAACACTCAGCTGTAGTTTGGGGGAGGGGGAGGCAGTGTTTAAATGACAAGAAAATCTGAGGTGTCAGTGATAACAGAGGCTATGCAGTTGGACAGCAAGGTCTCAGATCTCAGGCAGAGAGCTAGACAAAGCATCTGAATCCCATGAGTGTGCCTTAGGACCCCCCATTCAGGGCAGTGCCTGGATTCATGTCAGACTCCAGAGATCTAAAGTGGATTGGTCTCATTAAGATAAGCACCCTCACAGGAGGCTGGTGAGCAACCAAGAGGCATGTTCAACAAGCTCTGTGATGCCATACATGAAATGGGCTAGGGTCTCCCAAACAGTCATGCAGGGGTAGACTCCTGAACTCCTTGGAAGCACTCAATCTAGAATGAAGAAAAAATATCAAGAAAAATGATTCATACAACATAAAAATGTGCCATAGAAAACTTTTTAAAGATTATTTTGCAGTATAGTGTATATGTTGAACATGCCATGGCTCTAATCATATGTTCTTTAGCATATAAATAAAACAAAATTGACATTTTTTCACAATCTAGCACCATCTGCAGCATAATATTGGAGGGTATTTTAAAGATAAAAGGGCTCTGCCCATTCTTTCATATATTGTGAACCTTAAGCAGTGAGAAACATATCTATTTTTTAAAAAATCAAATTTTGCTTGAGTTTTGAATAAATATTTAATTTAAAAATGTTGCAATTCACTGAGCTACACTAAAAAGCAACCACGGTTGTTAATTAACCTGCTAATTAAGGTTCCAGAGGGGTAGCCATGTTAGTCTCCTTCAGCAAAACAAACAAGGAGTCCAGTGGCACTTTTAAAGACTAAAATTTATTTATCACATAAGCTTTCGTGGAAGAAAATCCCACTTCATCAGATGCTTTGAACGGATTTTCTCCCACAAAAGCTCATGCGATAAATAAATTTGTTAGTCCTTAGAAGTTCCAAAGGACTCCTATCTTGTTTTGCTGAACTAAACTAACATAGCTGCCCTCTTTGGAACATAAACACACAAAAATGTACCAACAAAAAAATACTTATATATTTGGTTACCTTTTATTCAATACTCAAAGTATATTCACCTGCAATAAACCAGCCCCAATCCAATTTTTTAATATTAATATTTGATTGACATGCATAATCTGTTGACTGTGTAATCAGAAATTCCATTAAATTTCATCAAATCTAATCCCTAGAAAAGACATATCATAGGTATTGTGATGAGGCTGACTCTATAATGCAGTAATGACTCATTAAATAGAGAAACCTGACAGGTATTAAAGTGAAAGAATTTTAGGAACTGTTCTTTCTGAATAAGAACTAATCTGACTGTGAAAAGAAAGTAAAAGCCTGCAAGTCTCATGCTCACAATTAACCAGTGAACACACGTACCAATACTACTTATGGCAAACTCTGAAATCCATACTTCTCAATCAGGAAATGCTGGTTAGAAAAATAAGCAAGAAACTTTTTTTTTAAGGCAAACTGCAACCATATTGTTCAGCTACGCCATTTAAAGATATCACAAAGCAGTCATCATAGGCTGTGTTCACACAGCATTTTTGTTTCGAAACAACGAGGTTGTTTCAAAACAAAAAAAAACATGTTCACATGATGCACAGTTCTTTCGAAACAAGGGGAACCTGTTGTTTCAAAACAACTGTGTTGTTTCGAAACAAGTTAAACCCCATTTGGGGGTGAAACAACCCTTGTTTCGAAACCCTTGTTTCGAAACAATGTGTGTGAACATGTTGTTTCAGAACAAGGTGTTCCGAAACAACATTTGAAGGGCTGCCCCCTCAGCACCCTGGCCAGGGAACCCTCAGCACCCGCGGGTCGCAGTGGGTTTGGGGGTAGCCCGGGCTTTAAGCTGGCGGGGAGCAGCACTGGGCTGCGCTGAACCCCGCCGGTGCCTGCAGCCCCCTCCCCAAGCGAAATAGCATGTTCACACTGTGAACATGATATTTCGTTTCCTGCCTTTTTCCTTATTTTGAAATAACTTTTTCTTAATTCGGACTAAGTTATTTCAAAATAAGGTTATTTCGATATAAGTTATTTCAAAATGACTTATATTGAAATAACCCCCTGTATGTGAAAACAGCCATAGTGACTAAACAAAGTTTGTAAAAATGTAATTACAATTGACATGTCTGGGCCTGCTACTGGACATGACCATTTTGCTGAAAACTTACATTTCAACTGTAGCACCCTGAGAAGACAAAGGAAAAGACTCTGATCCAAGCCAGATGCTGAGCATGTTCAGATTTGATTCAAAACAACTCTTATCTCAGTTCTGTATGTCATTTACCTGCATAGAGCTTCCACCTTACTGCTTTCCATTGCCACAAACTAAGTTGCACTGCAGAAAAAGGTTTGAGGGAGAAAAATCAAAGAGCAGGTGTTCAGAGACAGCACTTGCACTTCAGAGAATATCCTGGTAGCCACAGCAAAGGACTAAAGAGTACTTTCAGGAGTGTCCTGGACCTTAAAGAGTACACAAGCAGCTACTAAATACCTAGAGAGAATTACAGATCCTCACTGAAAATCTGGATCTACAGCCACCACTGGTGCTTAGCCCACAATTGGGCCCAGAATTCACAAGGTAAATAAATTTAATACATTTAACTAAAATTAGATCTAGATAGATGAAACCAGTTCTGATCCAGAACTGCTAAGAAATGGCAATTTCAATTTATATTTTAAATATGAAATTTAAATATCTATGCTGGACTCTATTTTGTGCATGATACCTTCTTGCCAGAAATCAATACCTTTTGGAGAAGGGGGGACTGGGTAGGAATCCAACTTCAACAAATTTCCAGCTTGATTTAACAACTGGATGTTCAGTGAAGTGCATGTGCTATCTGTGAACACCTGGTCTTTGCTTTTTCCTTCAAGACTTTTTCTGGGGTGCAACTTAGCCCTAGTCTATACTTGAGGGGCCTTTGAGCAGCAGTCGACAGCAGATACACAAGGCATGTAAAATGCCTTGCATATCTGCCAGTGGCTGTCTAAGCTGTCAGGACACACTGCTGAAAGCCGACTGCAAATGGCTTGCAGTTGGCTTTCAGCTACATCTTGTAAGAGGCAGGATGTCCGGCTCTGACTGCCAGAGCACAGCGGCAAGTTCATACTTGCTGCTAATTGCACACAGAACTTCAGGCTAGTGGTGGTGATTTTGCCACCATCAGTGAAGACATACCCTGAGTTTGCAGCAAAGGAAAGCAGTGAGGTGGAAGCTCTATGCATACAGAACTAAGATAAAAGTGGTTTTGAATGAGGTATAATTTTGGGTAAGGCATTACTACGAATGTTCTAAAGGCAAAACTACTGCTGTGACACCAGTTCTGTGATCCAAAACTGCATAGCGTATTGTGAAAAGACCATCTAAATCACATACAACTTTCACAGGCTGCAAAAATGCATTAAAAGTGCAAATGGTAAACTGTTTTTCATAATAACTCCTTACCCCGCCAAATTTTTCTATTTGTCTAAGACACTTGAGTCATTTGCAATAAGATGACAGCACTATCTTTACCTAAAATGTTATTAATGATTTGTTAACACACTCCAAGCCACTTAAGTTCATTGGCTTTGCTTTTAACGAATCACTACTTCTCTTTTGCCAATAAAACTAAAGGAGCTTCAAAGTCATCAGTATCACATGACACTACCCAGAGGCAACTAGTGTAAAGTTACACACAAGAATAAATACAAGCCTTTTAGTAACCTAAAGGGGAAGTAACTTTAGATCAGTATAATATGTTCTTAAACTAACTCATGAAATGTAACAATAAATTGAAACCGAGTTAAAGATTGTTCAAAATATTCCATTAAGACCTGCATTTTTAAGAATTATAGCTTTAAACATAACAGAATATATACAGAATATTATAGCTTTAAACATAACGGAACATATATATATTAGCCCCACCAATGCATTTCCTTTGCAAAGGGTTTTCTTTCTCCTGTTTTTTCTGCAAGACAAGTTTATAAAATCAGACATGCTATTGGGAGCCACTTCTTATTGGATTGACTTTGAACATACCTAAAAGCATCTTGTTGCTCCTAGATTTTATCTGATATGGTCCAGTGAATGTAAGCAAGCGTGAACCTGACCTTGACATATTCCTGTTTACCTTGAGGTGATAATTCAGGAAGCAACTGTCCATAGTCACGTTTAAAATCATTCTTTCTGCTGGTTTTAAAGGAAAAAACAAAAAGAATCCATGACCTTACCCATTTCCTGACCTAAAGCTAACTGCTGTTAGATTCTTTCTTGTCCATAGCTTCTGTCACATAAGAAGTTTTAACCTGAGGCTTTCTGCCCAATTTATCAGATTCCTATTTTTTATATTTATATATTGCTTAAACTAAAGCTTGACAATAAAGTGACTATTTTAAGTCATCCTTACAGGTAATTGACTTCTACTGGGTATATCAACATTATAATATTTTCGGTATCATTTTTTTCACATCAATTCAAAGACCTTTGTGAATCTAGAGTGCAAATTGTGTTGTTTTGCTATATCACAGTATTACAGCTTTACAAATCAATGTTTAATTATATTTATGTATTTTCATACTTATAGCAGGTTTCAAGACTTTACTGAGCATTATACTAATAATCGGATATATTTTACATATGGAATAGGTTTTAAAATTCACTTGTTTTTACAAAAAAGCCTTGAATCTTGAACACACATCTGCCCTGATATCCTTTACATATTGATATGAAGCCAAATCTCCATCCGTAAGATGAACAAACTTTGCCTAGCTCAGCACTGCATTCGCAACTAGCCCCAAGACCACATATTAATAGAATTAGATAAAGCAAATTGTACCCATCTTCTCATTCAATAATAATCTACCATTTCATCTGAAAATTTCAACACACTTTTGGGGTAAGCATCACTCTTCAACAAAAGATGCAGATGTTTGAGAGTTTGGAAAGCCAGGTCACTTACTTGATTGTCTAACGTTAGGAATAGAAGTAACTCAACATCATTCAGCAAGTCTATAGCAGAGCTGGGATAGGCCCAGTTCTCTGAAGCCTGGCCCTGCAGCCTAGACATTGGACCATATGACTTCTCCATATGTAAATATAGCCTGTGGACACTAGAGGCCAATCTGCACTGTTATATAATAGGACCTGGGAAATATAGATCTGTATTAAATAAAAGCATGGCCAAAGATCTCACACAGAATTCTATGGGACTGCATCTGATCTTTGGGGCATATTTTTCCCGATCTGACTAATCTTTTACAATGTACCAAATGGTGCATATGGACTTTTGGAGCTGTTTCTGAAAAACAGTCAATAGTAAAGCCAGTCATAAGAATTCCATCAGAACTGTTCTTCAGTGGAAAACTGGATTTTTTGACTAAACATTTTTCATGAAAAGTATTTGGTTCTGAAAACTCAATGTGTTCCACAGAAAATTCAATCATTTCCAGAGGGGAACAGAGTTTCAGACCACTATCCAACATCCACCCCAGTATATAAAACAAATAGCTTCTGCCATTGATTTCTAATAAGCCAGTAAGAAAGGAACAGTTTGGTTTATATTTTATTCCACTGAGTAAGAGTTTGTCATTTTCTCTTAAGATTCAGAATGTCCACAACATACGATTTCCCTCATTCCCCACTATCAGCAACATACCCAGACATTCGGGTTCTGAGATGGCAACTTATGAGCTGAGTATTACTTCACACCATTCTTTTTAGCTGAAGAAAGAGTTAGGCTATGTCCACATGAGGCTTTTAATTTGAAACAACCACTGTTGTTTCAAAATAAAAGTTGAGATGTCCGAACAACGTTTATTTAAAAAATGACGAGCCCCTGTCATTTCAAAATAACATCCATTATTTCAGAACAATAAAACCTAGGGGTGACATCGAAATGGCTGTTTTGAAATGGTTGTTTCAAAATAATGCCATTTGGACATGTTATTTAATTAATACTTTTGCCCTTCTCCTTCCCAGGGTGCCTTCCTTTTACTATATATTGAGTGGGGGCATGTCCCAGTGAGGGTCATGTTGCCACACCTCCCATGTGCCCCTCTCCTGAATCAAAATAGCAAGTCCTGGGTCCGGACTTGCTATTTTGATTTGAGGTTTTCCCTTATTTCGATGTAATGTTTGCTTATTTCAGATTAAGGATTTTATTTTGAAATAACATTTTGAAATAAGCATTTACATGTGAACATAGCCTTACTATCTCAGGATCCATTGAAAAGGTTAAATTATTTAACAACTACAACTGTCATTTCATGCTCTACTATTTTCTGCACATTGCCACTTTTTCATAGACTCAGACTCTAAAGTCACAAGGGACCATGATCACCTAGTATGACCTCCTGCACAGTGCAGGCCATAAAACCTCACCAACCCACTCCTACAGTGAACCTCAATCCCATAACTGAGCTATTAAAGTCCTCAAATCATGATTTAAAGACTAATACAGAGAATCAACCAGCAAGTGAGCCATGCCCAATGCTACAGAGGAAGGCAAAAAACCCCTAGTGCCAAGCCAATTTGCCCTGGGGGAAAATTCCTTCCCAACCCCAAATAGGGCGATCAGTTAAACCCTGAGCATGAGGGCAAGTCCACAACAGCCAGTCAAGAAGAATTTCTCTGTAATAACTCAGAGTCCACTCCATCTAATGCCCCTTCCCAGGTCAGTATCACACCCATCACCAGTGGTAAAAGACAGACAATGGCCAAGCTACACTGTTCATCATATCATTCTCTCCATAAACTTATCAAGCTCAGTTTTGAAGGCACCTAAGGTTTTTGCCCCCACCACTTCCCTTGGTAGACTATTCCAGAACTTTACTCTTCTGATGGTTAGGAATCTGCGTCTGACTTCAAGCCTAAATTTTCTGAAGGACAGTTTGTATCCATTTGTTCTTGTGTCCACACTGGCGCTGTATTCAAATAATTCCTCTCCTTCTCTTGTATTTATCCCTCTAATGTATTTATAAAAAGCAATCATATCTCTTCTCAGCCTTCTTTTGGTCAGACTAAACAAGTCAAGCTCTAATTTGTCTCTCATAGGGAAGATTTTCCATTCCACAAATCATCCTTGTAACCCTTTTTCCACCTGCTCCAGTCTGACTTCATCTTTCTTAAACATGGGTGACCAGAACTGTACACAATATTCCAAGTGTGGTCACACCAGTGCCTTGTATAACAGTACTAACACCTCCCTATCTCTGCTGGAAATA
The DNA here is from genome assembly GCA_007922195.1 of Podocnemis expansa. Taxonomy (NCBI): domain Eukaryota; kingdom Metazoa; phylum Chordata; order Testudines; family Podocnemididae; genus Podocnemis; species Podocnemis expansa. The sequence goes on along the minus strand of ML681979.1, from coordinate 47,314,808 downwards.
CCTCTTCTGAGGCACCCAAGGACAGCATTAGCTTTTTTCACTGCCACATCGCATTGGCTACTCATTCTCATTCTGTGATCAACCAGTACGCCCAGGTCCTTCTCCTCCCCCATCACTTCCAGCTGATGCATTCCCAACGTATAAGAAAAATTCCTGTCTTTTGTCCCTAAGTACATGACCTTGCACTTCCCATTGTTGAATTTCATCCTATTTCTAACACTCCACTTTACAAGGTCATCCAAATCATTCTGTATGCTATCCCGATCCTCCTCTGTATTGGCAATACCTCCCAGTTTCGTGTCGTCTGCAAACTTAATTAGCACATTACCACTTTTTGTGCCAAGGTCAGTAACAGAAAGGTTGAATAAGATGGGTCTCAGGGCCAATCCTTGGGAAACTCCACTAGAAACCTCCTTCCAGCTAGACAGTTCACCTTTCACTATGACCCTCTGTAATCTCCCCTGTAACCAGTTCTTTATCCACCTTTCTATTTTCATATTAATCCCTGTCTTCCCCAATTTAATTAATAATTCCCTGTGTGGAACTGTATCAAATGCCTTGCTGAAATCTAAGTAAATTAGGTCCACTGTGTTCCCTTTATCCAAGAAATCTGTTATCTTCTCAAAAAAGGAGATCAGGTTGGTAAGGCATGATCTACCTTTTGTAAAGCCATGTTGTATTTTATCACAGTTATGATTCTCCTCAATATCCTTAAGTACCTTCTCCTTCAAAATTTTCTCCTAGCCCTTGCATACTGCTGAGGTCAAACTAACAGGCCTATAGTTACCTGGATCCCTTTTACTCCCTTTCTTGAAAATAGGGACTACATTAGTGTTCTCCAGTCATAAGGTACAACCCCAGTGTTCACTGATACTTTAAATATCCTTGCTAATGGGCTGGCAATTTCATGTGCAAGTTCCTTCAATATTCTTGGATGGAGATTATCCGGACCCCTGATTTAGTTCCATTAAGCAACTGAAGCTTGGCTTCCACCTCAGACATGGTAATTTCCACTTCTACATTCTCTTTCCCATTAGCTGCCCTATCTCTGTCCCCAATCTCACCACCATCACCCTCATTAAAGACAGAGGCAAAGTACTTATTTAGATATTCAGCCACACCTAGATTATCCTTGATCTCTACACCATCCTCAGTGTATAGTGGTCCAACTTCATCCTCCTGTGTTTTCTTTCTATTTATATGGCAGAAGAACCTTTTACTATTGGTTTTGATTCCCTTTGCAAGGTCTAATTCTGCTTGGCTTTTGGCCTTCCTCACTTGACCCCTACATGCTCTGACCTCTAAAAGGTAGCCCTCCTTTCCTATCCCTCCCATCTTCCACTCCTTGTGTTTCCTCCTAATTGCCCATCTAAGATGTACATTCATCTAGCTTGGTTTAGAACCAATGCCTGAAAATTGTTTCCTCTTCTTTGGAATACAGGCTTCAGATAGTTCCTGCAGCTTTGTCCTGAAGTGGTTCCAAGCATCTTCAATATGCATATCCATGAATTCTTTGGTCCAGTCCACTTCCCTAGCTAATTCCCTTAATTTTTTGAAGTTAGCCCTTTTGAAGTCAAAGACTCTGGTCACCAATTTATTTTTGTTTACCCTTCCATTCAGTTTAAATTGAATTAGCTCATAGTCACTAGAACCTAAGTTGTCCCCTACAGCTAGTTCCTCTATGAGGTCCTCACTACTGATTAATACCAAATCTAAGATCACATCTCCTCTTGTTGGTTTGGAAACTGCTTGGAGAAATTTGTCTGCTATCACCTCCAAGAAAATCTGAACCCTTTTATTGCTGCTAGCACATATCCTCCAGTCTATATCTGGGAAGTTAAAATCTCCCATAATCACACAGTTCCCAGTAGTGTTTACTTCCTTGAAGAGTTCTCTATCCATGTCCAAATCAGAGCCCAGCGGTCTGTAACACACCCCAAGCGCTGATCCAGGAGAAACTCCAGTAGCTTTCTTCTCCAATGTGATTGAGCCAGATAGACACTGTCCTGCTAATTCCATCACCCCTTTCCTTCCCCAACCCCCCTCCCATGTTTAGTCCTCTCCACAAATAAAGAAATATGTAAACTTGGTCATCTAAGCAGCCAAGTTCTTGAGCAGACAAATCTCCCACTGAACTCTCAGTCATGCCATGAGTCTCAATGCCTTTATTTTCCCTATGTATGGAAAGTAACTGTGCTTTCCATTAATGCATGCCTTGCATCCCAAGATCTCAAATTTTTCCCAGAGTTATGAGAAAACTACCAATTATTTACAGTAAGCCAAAGAAAATAATTGGCAGATCTGGAGATAAAAAAACAGCTCTCCTGACCTCTAATCACCAGTGGTACTCACCAGCCCATTCTTCTGGTTTTCTACTACATGGCAATGGCAGATCCACAAACATGGAAACAAAGATTTGAAAGGAACAATTTTCTATCTAGATCAACAGCAACTGCTCAAGCAGTATATCACGGATCTGAACTGTATTGCCTCTCTCATCTGCAGTCCAGATTTGCTCCCAGTGAGAAATGAGAGGTATGGAGAAGGTTTCAACAGGAGCAGGAAGAAGTACCCATGTAGCCTAACAAATAATGCAAGAGTTGAAATCCACCATGCGCAACCACTCAGAGGACAGTTGGGCCACCTGTCCTACAGCCAGACCACAAGTCCTTTCATGTCCATGTTAATATAGGTACAGGCACTGTGCCTTTCACAGAATCATAGAATCAACGGGTTGGAAGGGACCTCATGAGGTCATCTAGTTCAATCCCTTGCTAAAAGAGCAGGATTGCTCCCACTAAATCATCTCAGCCAGGGTTTTGTCTATTCAGGCCTTAACTGTTTCCAAGGACAGAGGTTCCACCACGTCCCTAGCTAACCCATTCCAGTACTTCAGCCTCCTAGGTGATGTCTACGTTAGGAGGCTATTTTACTTTGACTTCACGAGCTCAACTTTAAGTCCACTAAAAGTCAACCTTGTGTAGTTGACTTAGGGCAGGGGTCCCAACCTTTCTAAGGCTAGGGATTCCCTTTGGAGTGAAAAAAGTGTTTGTAACCCCCTTTGTAAGAGCTAGACACCACCATGCAGCAGCGGTGCCTCTGCCCAGGGCAGAATGTGGCCCGTGCAGCTCTCCTGTCCAGGAGAGGAGGCCACTATGGCCATGGCCCCCTCCCCCAGCCCAGGGAACTAGGAGCTGCCGTGGCCATGGCCGCATCCCCCTGCCCAGGAACCACCACGGCCATGGCCCCTGCCCCTACCCATAAGCCACTGCAGGCACTGCCCCCTCCCCCTGCCCAGGGACCTGGGAGCCCATGTGGCTATGGTCCCCTGCCCCTGCCCCCAGAGTGTTTCCTGCCTGTTGGGCCCTTCTCCGTGTCCCCCCTGCTGGTTCCCCATCACCAACCCCCCATGGCCCCTTCCTCCCCTTACCTGGCTGCTGGAGCTGGGGGCACCTGGCCATACCCCAGGCTGCTCTCCCTGAGCATGTGCTCAGGGAGCAGGAGTTTTAAAAACTCCCAGCCTGGGGGAAGCTCCCTGCTTACCAGAAACCTGGGTCTCCATAGCAACCAGAGACCTTGGCATTATCCACCCCCACCTCCCAGCCTGTCAGCAGACCCCCTGGAGCCACTCTGCAGCCCCCCAGGGGACTGTGGACCACAGATTGGGAACCACTGACTTGCGGTATATCTACACTAGTAGACATACCCCAAGCAGGGCTTGGGACCAATCTGGCTCCCAGCCCTTTGCCGCAGGTGGCAGGGGCTAGGACACAGCTCCCACTGCCCATGGTAAGGGGGTGGGACTGCAATCTGGCTCCCAGTTCCTTGCCGGAGGCAGTGGGTGCTAGGAGCTGGCATGCCACTGGCAGCAGGAGTTAATTCCTATCCCCCAACACCGCTGGCAAGAGTCCATTGGAGGGCAACTAAATGATTGGGGGTTGGGGTGTGGGAGCTGACTCCTAGGCCTTTTGCCTCCAGCATGGGGCTGGGAGCCAGGTCAGGCTTCCAGGCCCTTGCTGTGTGTAGCAGGAGCCAGCTCCAAACCGGAGTCCCTTGCGGCAAGGGGTTTGGGGCTGGATCTGGCTCCCAGACAATGGTGGCTAGGGCTGGATTGGTCCCCAGGGGCAGGATTGGGGCTGGTGGAGGGCAGGAGGAAGGGCACAGGCCTGGTCACCTGCTTCTAGGTTGACTTAACGTTTAAGTCGACTTTAGGAGTAGGTGTTATTAAGTCAACTTGAGCTCTTGAATGCCTGACTTAATAAAAGCCCAATTTGGCTGTGGAGTTCCTTAGGTTGAATTAAAGGAGGTTAAGCTGACCTAAGGCTCCAGTGTAGACATACCCCTAGAGAAAAAGTTTTTCTTAATACCCAATCTTAACCACTCCAGCTGCAGCTTGAAACCATTGCTCTTTGTTCTCTCCTCTGTTGCTACTGAAGACAGCCTAGCTCCCTCCTCTTTGGAGCACCCCTTCAAATAGTTGAAGGTTGCTATCAAATCCCCTCTCAGTCATCTCTTCTGCAGACTAAATAGGCCTAGTTTCTTCAGTCTCTCCTCATAAGTCATGTGCCCCAACCGCCTAATCATTTCATTGCCCTCCATTGGGCTCTAATTTGTCAACATCCTTTCTGTAGTGCGGTGCCCAAAACCAGACAGAGTATTCCAGATGTGGCCTCACCAGGGAGGAATAGAGGGAGATAATCACATCCTTTGATCTACTGGCAAGAGTCCTACTGATGCAGCCCAATGTGTTATTGGTATTTTAGGCAATAAGAGCACATCATTGACTCATATTCAGGTTCCCATCCACCATAACCCTCACATCCTTTTCTACAGTGCTGCTACTTAGCTGATCAGTCCCCAGCCTGTAGCAGTACATGAGATGTTTCCATCCTAAGTGCAGTACTTTGCACTTGTACTTTTTGAACCTCACAAGATCTTGTTTGGCCCAATGCTCCAATTTCTCTAGGTCTTCCTGAATCCTATCTCTGTCCTCCAGCATGTTTACCATTCACCCCAGCTTGGTGTCATCTGTGAAGTTACTGAGTGTGCAGTCTATCCCATCGTCCAGATCATTAATGCAGATGCTGAACAGAACTAGCTCCAGGACCAACCACTGGGGCACTCCACTAGTTACTGGTTGCCAATTAGACACTGAACCATTGATCCCTTACCCTCTGACCCCAATGATTTAGCCAGCTTTCTGTCTACTCACAGCCCATTCATCCAAACCATACTTCCCCTACTTGATGACAAGACTGCTGTGGGAAACCATATCAAAAGCTTTGCTAAAGTTGAGGTATATCACTTTGACAGGTATTCCCACATCCACATATCCAGTCATCTCATCATTAAAGGCAATCGGGTTGGTCAGGCATGATTTGCCCTTGGTGAATCCATGCTGACTGTTCCCAATCACTCTATTTACCTCCAAGTTTTTCAGAATGGATTCTTTGAGGACATGCTCCATGATTTTCTAAGGACTGATGTGAGGCTGATTGATCTGTATTTCCCCTGGTCCTCCTTTTTCCCCTTTCTTGAAAATAGGTATTATATTTGCCTATTTCCAGTCATCCAGGACCTCCCCCTTCCACCATGAGTTTTCAGTCTGTCACTGATATATTGTTTCCTAATGTGCTTGTATCTCACTGAAGACTGTTCTGACCCCCAAAGTTAGGTTGATGTAAGGCAGCTTATATTGACCAAACTCTGTAAGCATCTATACCAGTGTTCTCCAACCTTTTCTGTAATACAGCACACTTCAATGAGACAATTCACTGACACCCACTTTTCAGCTGAATTGATTGCCTATAAATGCCAAATTTACTTACATTTACTATAGTTACAGTCTTACTAGAGTGGTTTGCAACATAGTGAATACAACAAACTAAAGATGGATCAAATGCATTAATGTTTCAAATCTGCTGGGAAAAAATACGTCATCTTAATCTTGCATTTCGGCCACCAGCATTTAGAACATTCACATTTTAGAATCAAAACACCAGTACCTTGCTTTTAATTTGGCAATTTTAACAAGTTTTATGAATTGTAATTTTGATTGGGTAGACTATTGTTTAAGATGAAACAATGTTTGTTTCACATTACCTTTGTAGAAAATTTCATAACACATTTGGACAGTTCTCACAGCAGACCAATGTGCCACAGTACACTGGTTGAAAACCATTGATCTACACTACAATGTTGCTCCCACCAGTGTACATTGCTCACTGCAGCCACCTAATAACTTCACCTCCATGAGAGACACAGAGCTTAGATCAATATAGATAGGGCAATGCAGCGTCTATGCACACACTTCATTACTTTCATTTCCTGTTGGCTGCAAGCTCCATGCAGCACACACAGTTGGACACCAGTTGGACACTCTGGGGATAACAGTTCAGGGCAGGAAGACTTCAAACCACCAGGTTCTAGCTAGATTCTTGCCTGAGCAAAGACTGCATCTTCTTCCAAGGTGGGTGAAACAAAGCGCTAATGAATTCATGCCCCTTCCTTCCTACCTTCCCAGAAGAGGATTCGATGACCACCCAACAGCAACCTCAGCTGCAGGAACTCAACCAATAGTATTTTGCACCCCACAATTTGTCACATTCAGGATTGCCATTACTGGAGGGCCACTACTTTTTGAGTACCTTCCTGCTCAGCCATGTTATGCTCTCAGCCTGCACCAGACCCTGTTCAGCACTGAAGATGCTCCAGTGCCCCAGTACATGCTGCCTGTGCCAGCTCCAGCAAACACATGGGGTGTATTCCCCAACCAGGCTTCCAGAGAGTGACTCTGGGGCTCTGAAAGGGGTAGGACTTTTTCTGGGCTGCAGCATTCTGGGTGTTGATTCCTGGATGCGCTCCCAGTATCATGATGGCCTTGCACTGCCAAAAGGTGTACTGGATTGGGGGCTCCTGTGCGCCACAGCATAGCTTCCATATAGAACCCATGGGAGCACAGCAGCTCACTCACTAATCCTTCCTGGGACCATGCTTTTTGTTTAGGAGAGCAGCCACAGGAGACAACCTCTCCACAGACAGCACAACCAAGGTATTGGGTGACAGCATAGCTGAATGACTAGGAGGTAGGCTGTGGGACTCCCAGGATCTATTTCTGAGTCAGGGTGGTCACTGCACCTTGCTGTCCCATCTGCCCTGTAATAAGAGTGGTGCTTTGAAATCTCCAAAAGGAGGGGCTGGACCTTTTTCTGATAATCTCTTTTTGATGTTAAATGAACATTATTAAGGTTGCTGAGTCAATCACTCAAATGGTAGCATGGGACAGGGGGCCCAGGCCTCCTGGTAGGGTGCCTGTGCATGATTGTCAGCCACCTCACTTATCAAGTGAGGTGATCACCAAGTACCACTGTCTCTGGCCCGACAGCAGGGCAGGCAGTTAATTATGACAGTCTATGACACTGTCTCTAATCGCTCATGACAGAGTGTAGGGAAGAACAGCCAGGTTGCTAAGGGTCACGAGGAGCAGCCTCTAACAACCACTTGGAAGCAGGGAGGTGGGAGGTCACTGACTGACCCAACTCCATTGTGTCCCAGCCCAGGTTCCAATGTTGGGCCTCATAGTTGGGTAAGGGACTGGCAGGGTCCTGTCTGCAGCACACCGGTTTGTCCCCAGGCTCAGCCTCCGCTTCCCTGAGGCCCTGAGCCCCCGGTTCACCCCTCACCCAGGTGACCCACAGTACCTCATCCTCCTCCAGGTAGTGGACTAGAGATAGGTTCCTGCACTCCTCATCATCCTACTCAGGGTATCACAGGGCCAACAAGCCACACAGGTCTTCCACCAAGGACAGCTCCTCCAAGTCGGGCCCAGACTTCTCAGTGCAGTCCTCACTGGCCAGGGGAAGTTCATCTAAGTTGCAGGAGATGGAGGGTTCAATAGAGACTGCCGGGTTCCCCAGTGGTGGTGGCAGCAGCATAGGTAGCTCCAGGAACTCTGTCAGGATGGTGCCCTGAGGCAGTGTCCCGGACCCGTCCCTCGCCAGTAGGTCCAAGCAGCCATCTGGTCCCCAAGATGCTGGTAAGTTCTCAGCTGGCCAGGTCTCCTACTGAGCCTGTGGAGAAAGCAAAGGAAGCTCCTTCCCCTTTAGCCACCAAGCCCTGACTGAGCGCCAAGGCCTGCCTTTAATACTCCCGGTGCCCGGCTCTGCCCCCTGACGGGCAGGGCAGACCCGGCTGCCTGTCTTTGAGGGAGACCATCTTGCCTCCTTATATAAGGGCGGCCATTTTGCCTCCTAATATAAAGGAGCTTGTCTTGCCCTCTTAGAGGTAGAAAATACCAGAATTACAGTTGTCCAGGCAATCTTAACTGGAGCCTTTATGCTTTACATCTTCTGCACTGACTGAGAAGGGGGCTTCCTGTGGAGAAAAATAGTGTATGGGTGTGTGATGGAGCCTTTCAGGAATCATGTCCAGGAGTCTGTCATGATGAAGTCTGCCCCAGTCCAGCCTGGGTCTCCATACTCCAGTACAGCTAGTTCCCAAATCCAGAATCAGAGGGTCTGACTCTGGCTCTGCCTGGAACTCTGCCTATAGGAGCCAGGGTTGGATTAAGGCGCCTTGGGGCGTTAGCTGCCCACCACTCTCCTGAGGGGCCCAGTCCCACCATGCTGGCCTGTGGGCAGGCTGGTGTTTGGGGGCCTAGGGCCATAGGCTGCTGTCACCAGCATTCTCACCATGCCCCCAGTCTAGCTGGTCTGATCCCAGGATGGGGCTGGCTGCTGTACTGTGCAGCCTCCAGTGAAGCCCTCCAGGGCCATAGGCCCTGGTAGGCAACGCCAGAGGCCACACTGATTGCAAGCCACCCCACCTGCCCCCAGTAGAGCAAACACACAGAAGTCTGCCCCATCCCTGAAGGTGGATCAGTGGCCTAGGCATAGAGCAAGAATGCTAAGGAGCCCAGCTTCTGTCTCCAGGGCCCTGCTCCTTCACCAGCAGGGCTTGCAGAGAACTGGAAGGGCCCCTGCTGGTGCTGGGGGAGAGGCTGGGGCCAGATCACACAGAGGCCTTAGGGGTTGGAGCCCAGGGCCCCCTTTCAGGCCCAGACCCAGAACTTCAGCCCCTATGGCCCCTGCATTGATCTGGCCCTGATAAGCCACCTCCCCTAGAGGGCTCCCAGGGAGTTCCTCCATGGGTCAAAGGTCCAGCACCCCACTTTTCAGTCAGAAGGGATTCTCAGCCAGTGCAGAAGTCAGAAAAATGTATTAATTTTCAGGATCACAGCGTAGAAAGACTTGGCTAGCACATTAACTAGAGGCTACATCAGTGACCCATGGGAGGAAGGGGGCATGGGGTGGGCATGCAGCCATGGTCTGAGGGCCTATTCCCCTAGACCCATACCATGGCACTGTCCCTTCCCTCTCCAACCACTGCCTGACCCCTCTCCTAGTTCCTTCCCCATCCTTTGTCTCTTTTCCAGGCGAAGTGAACACTGCCCTTCATCTTGACCTGCTACAACCTGTGTGTACTGGTTGGGCTGAGAGGAAGGGCCATGGCCTGATCTACCTACCTATGGCTGGGGAAGGCGCATCAGCCCTCTAGCGGTCCCTGTAATAATCACACACCTGGGTCCCATCACCGGAATACACGAACAGAAAAATTAGGAAAACTGAGGCAGAGCACAAAACACCCTGATAAAATCCCAAGAGCTCCCCACTCCATCACAAGATGATCACATTCAGTCACCTCATCCCTATAACCACAGACATCACAAGCCACCCAGTCACCCAGGTACTCAATGGACGTTCCCAACCAATTAGATGCTTGCCAACCAGCCATAGAGCCAGAAGGGAGCCTCAGGCTCAGAGCTCTGTCTGTACCTGGATGGGAAAGGGCTAAGCGCATGCATGAATCCCAGCCTCAGGAACACAGATGCTGCCTCCTTTAAGTCCAGCTCTGTCTCTTTTGCATTTGTACTTGCATGCTAAGCACACTGAAGTCCAAACTTCCAACTCCGCCTTTCCCTGAGAGTTGGCAAAACACATTCTCCCCACCCCCATCCCCAACACTTTCTCATAAGAAGGCTTATGAACAAATCGATATCCCTGCCGTTGTCTGTCATAGCAATCTTTGATTATTATTTGTATATTGCAACACATTCTAAAGTTGACATAGCAGAAGCTGCATTTCAAGCAGAATAGTTTTGTACAGGAGATGCACTGCCTCAGGATAGGCATGCATGAAAGACACATGGCGTTCAGCCCTTTTTTTTCAGATATAACTGTCTTCAAAATCATAGCAGAGAAATCTACGAAGTCAGGTGATGCAAATATTCTGATGACAAGCCAAGAATATACAAACAAAATGTCTGTGAACCACATCAGAATCCCTCACACCTTCCAGTGGCCATCTTCTTCCCTGCTCTCACCTTTTTCGGCAGCCTGGTCACATGAGCTATGTCCACTCTTACACAGTTAAATCGGTTTAACTTACATTGATTTCATAATTTAAGTTAAATCGATTTAACAGGTCCCCACTAGAAACTCAAATCAAAATAGCATTTCCATGGACAGAACTTGCTATTTCAATTTAGGAGAGAGGCACCATGGGAGGTGTGGCAACATGGCCCCCCTCAAAGGGCCATACCCCCACCCAATATATAGAAAAAGAAAAGCACCTGGGAAAGAGAAAGGCAAAAACTGTTAAATCAAGTTAACAGTGAAATCGAAATAACATGTCCACACTGTGTTATTTTGTCATAACATTTTCGATTTAACCATATCAATATAATACTAGGTTTTATTATATGGATATGACTTTCCTTATATCGAAATGAGGGAGCACCTCATTTTGAAATAAGGGAACATCATGTGGACCTACCACATCTCCGAAACACTCGCAACGACATATGCCTTTGTATTTAGATAAGCTGTCTTGGTTTGGTGTGGGAAACCTAAAATAACCAGGTAATAGCTTTCCAGAGCTAAGATAGTGAGAAAGTGAGACCAAATGAAACAAAGCCTCAGGTCAGGAAAAGATAGCCCATTTTTTAACCCTTTCAGGGGGGAATCTGTAAACCAGATGGTTTGTTTAACTAAGCGACAATCTATGATTAATGTTTGTTTATTCTGCCATTCTGCTAAGCACAGACCAGTTAGAGACACTTGTAGCTTTACTGGTATTGAAAATTCTGTGCCAAGAGTTAAAAATGTGTAGTCAGGTCCACCTTTTTGTTCAGATTTATTTAACTGGTATTCAAACACACATTCCCACTTGAAATCTCATTTTTCAGCTAACAGAGCCCTCAAAAAAGGAAATATGATATAACAATCTGAGCACAGAAATTATTCTATAACACCCAACTTTTATAACATTCTCTTTAACCATTTGTGATTGGAGGATGACAAAATGTTGAACTATTGGTGATTTAACGGCTTCTACCCCACCTTAGTTGCTTGGGAGGGGCTTGCCTTCATTTAAAATTACTTTAAAATGCAATATTATACAGATCATTAATTTAGTGTTGACTTGCTTACATAGATTTAAAGGAAAAGGAACCACAGAAATACAATCTTACATTTGATGTGGCTGGTTGGTTTTTCTTTGGTTTTATGCACAAACTCTATTGATATATTTGAGTAAATAATCCACAGCTTAAGCCAGGTTCAATTATTCCCCTCTCTATCAAAATACACCACACAGAACTCCTTTCGATGATGTCAGGGACCCACACGAGGTTCTGGAAGATGTTAAGAATCATTCTTTTCAATACACGTTATGAAATGCCCAAGAGCACAATACACTTCCAAGTGCCTTGGGCAATGAGTGCCTTGAACACTCCTGTTGAGATCCTACCAGCTCTAATGAAGGATTTATGACCTGAGTGAAAGAGCAGAGTGGAATTTCCATGATAGTATCGCTGCCTACAGGTTCTCAGTGACAGATTTCACAGGTTTTCTTAAAGGAAGTAAAGCAGGCACACACACCTTCAAAAATTAGTGCTTGAATTAAATGCAGATTTCCTTCCAGCTGAGATGAATAACACGCATCCCATTGGTTTAATAGAAGATCCTGATTCACTAGATTCCATGGGACAAATCTTTGGTCTTTACTTCAATGGGAGCAAAATTGAACCAGTCCAGGACTTCAGTGACTTGACAGCAGACATTATGCATAGAAACAGTCTTAGAGCTAAGAAATTCATTGAATCCTGATTGATGATAATTATTTATTTATTGGCACTTCTGCATTTAAATCCAATCATTTAAAGTCAATTATGGATTTGCTTTCCTCTTCCTATTCCTATCAGAGATTAAATTTTAATTCAGTAGAAAAAGATGGTCAGCAATGTACTAATATATGTATGTATGAATGTATGTACACACACACGCGCGCGTGCGCGCGCACACACACACACACACACACACACACACACACACACACACACACACACACACACACACTTTATTGATGCAGTTCCCTTATTTGGAATAGTCTTAGTTACTAAGTAGATACTTTATGCAACTAGTTTAGAATCTTAAATTGTACTGCATTTTCCTTTGTACTGAAATAGGGCTGGATCCTGCCACCCTTACTCTGTGAGTAATACTAATTCCTGCCTATAGAGGTCAGTAGGACTACTCAAGGAAGTAAAGATTACTCACCTGTGAAATGGTTGTAGGGCAAAACTGTACTGTCAAGCTCCTAATGCAAAAATCACCTTAAAATCAATAGGGCATTTGAGGTGCAAAAGGAATGCAGGGCTGGGTCTTATTTCTTCACTCCTCAAAGAATGTGGGGGGACGAGGAAGACAGAGTGATATTTTGCATTATGGAACACCTTGTTAATGCTTTAACTGACCTGCTGAATGAGCAGTTGCTCACACAAGGTATCTATTGATTTCAGTAGAACCAGTCAACCAGGAGGAAGGCGGCAGTCCAGCCCCCTCTGTGTCTGCTTCTGGGGGAGGTGGGAATCTTCACCTTTATTCTGCATGTATTTTAATTTTGGTATATTGGTTTCTCGATGCAAAACCAGAAACAGTCATTTTCTGCTTTGACCTATGCAAAATACAAACCAACAATGATTCTAAATATGAATGCATGCAAGGACAGAACATTTTTATGGAACACTTGAAGCCAACTAAAGTAAAAACATTGAAATGTGAATTTTTCTACATTTGGCTTTGCTCACCACAGTCATTTAAAAAAAATCTTGGCTATCAGGAAAAATTCAGTTGATTTTTCCCCCAGTTTGAGCAATAGAATACCCTTTAAGTTCAATATACTGCTAGTGGCAAAATATTCAGAGTTGAATTCACTTAGGGCTTGATCCAAAGTTCTTTGAAGTTAACTGACAGGCTCCTTCTGGCTTCAATGAACTTTGACTAGGCTTTGACACACTGTTAATTAAAAGTGGTATTTCCAGGAACCAAAATTGATTGAAGTCATTTAAGTGAACAACTAGACAAACAGTAGTTTGTCAGCAACTTTATTTAAAAAAAAAGAATCGCATGACAAACTGGAACCAAGACCAAAATACTGTTTCCACTGTACATCATTCATTATAAAGAAAACATAAACCACATCTGTAGTCTACTGAACAAAGTGTATTTTCTTTAAAATTACATAGTGCGTGCTTTTACAGTCATGCTTTCCATTCTTATTTTACATTTGTCACTCCAATATTTTCTGTTATAAATAATTGCAACTTGATCAAATTGTGTATGTTACCATCATATATACAATCATATCCAGCATTGCAATGCAGTTTTGTTCTTTATTTTATAGACACAAGTAAGCACACCTGAAGTGTAAAGAAAGTATAGAGAGGCCAGACATGTCTGCAAAATTGTGACTACTGTCCATGCCTAGAACCTGAAATCCTAGAACAAGTGACAGGGTAATACATAGAAAAGAATTGTTTCCAAAAGGCACAGTTTCCTCCACACAAAGGTACAATACAAAATAGATGGTGGCTAAAACGTTGGCACCTGGGAAAACGGTGCTGGCACACTAACTCGTGCCTACTAGGATTAATATCCCCGCCCCCAACCCTCCTTACAACAGCAGAGACCAGAGTGAGGGGGGTGTTTTAAAACAAGCACACAGCCCTTTGCCCATCTTCAAGGGTCTGTTTTCGAGTCCCCTTAAATGCATGGCCTTCTAGAATTTACCTAGGAGAGCAAGGCCTGTTTTGGAGCGCACAGAGCCCGGCGTGGAGTCAGCGTGACCCCCCAACCTGTCCCTTTACTACTGATCACGGGTCCTGCCACCAGTGTCCTGATCACTTTGATCATCCGTGAAGCAAACGTCCACGTCGCTTTCGTTGTCAGTCTTTTGCTCAGGCTCCTGGTGCTGGTAGCCAGGCTCGCTTTTGTCCTCAGCCACTTTGTGGAGGCTCTGCCCGGGGTGCCTGGACTTGACGTGCCGCTCCAGGTCCCGGCGGCGGACCAGCACCTTGCCGCAGAACTCACAGCGATAGGGGGTGTTGCCCTCAGCATGCAGCCGGATGTGCTTGTTCAGGTTGCTGGGGTCGCCGAAGGGCCGCAGGCAGACCTTGCATTTGAGCGGCTTGTAGCCAGTGTGAGTCCGCATATGGATCTTGAGGCCATACTTGCGCGAGTAGAGCTTGCCGCAGTAGAGGCACAGGTGGCCGGTCTTGGGCTTGCCGCCAGGCGGGCCAGCCACACTGGCCGGGAGACTCTCCAGGCGACTGCGGCTCTTCTCAGCCGCGATCTCGGACAGCTGCTGGGTGTGCATGGCAATCTCACGGTCGATGGAGCCCAGCTCGGCTGGGTTGAGCCCTGCCGCTGGCGGCCCATTGAAGTAGGCCACGGAGTCCGGGTACTTGAGCAGGTTGCCAAAGTGCAGCTTGAGCGGGTAGTAGGGCGGCCCGTAGAGCAGCTCACCGCTGTAGAGGGTGAAGGGCACCAGTGGCAGGTTGCACTCCCCCGAGTAGGCCTTGATGCCCTCAAAAGGCGGCAGCGAGAAGCGCTCCAAGTGCAGGCCGGCCCCGCTGGGCAGGGGTGGGTAGCGGCCAGGCGGCAGGCTGGTGTGCAGGCCCCGCTCCACATGCTTAAAGGCGGAGGTCTCCTCGAAGTGCGAGAGCAGGGGGAAGGTTCGCAGGCCACTGGAGCACGACAGCGAGGGCCCCTCAGCCTGGTGCAGCGCCCCACACTTGGCCTGCGGGCTGCCCACCAGCGGGGGTGCCTCGTGCCCGCCCCGCCCAGCCTTGATGCTCCCTGGGAGCTTGCTGAAGCCCAGCCCGCTGCCTTTGCCCTCCTCCCGACATGAGTCCGCCTTGGCCAGGCCTGCTGGCTTGAAAGCTGAGCGGGCCCCGGGGTAGAGGCTGAGGCCATTGCTGCTGCCCACCACACCCAGGAAGGGGCCGTGGCTCCGCCCCGAGCCCACGCTCATGTCCAGGGCCCGCTCCTGCTCCTCCTTCCCTGCTGCCTTTCTCATTGCCCCCGGCTTGCCCAGGGGTGAGGCAGTGGCGGTGGCTTCCCGCTTGATGCTCTCCCGTGCCCCAGAGCCCGGCTGCTGCAGGTGGGTCCTTGGTGGAGCGGCCTCGCTGGCAGCCTTGGTGGGTGGGCTGAAGGGCAGCGCCGGGCGGCTGTGCTCAGGGGGCAGCAGGAAGCTGCGGCCACTGTTCAGGGTGCAGTGGAAATGCACGTGGGCCTTGAGGCTGTTGGGGTATTTGAACGTCCTCCAGCAATACCAGCAGATGTAGCGCTCCTCACCTGCCAAGAGAAGGGGAGCCTGGCATTAGACGCACGTCCATGGGCTAGGGATACCCAGGACTAGGGTGACCAGATGTCAGGCAAAAGGAGGACATGTCCTCCTTTCTACCTTCATGTCCTCCTTTCTACCTTCACATCCTCCATCTGGCAGGCATTTTAAAATACGTGATTGTGTCTGACTTTTTACTTTTGGGATTAAAGCAGGGGTCTCACATTCAAATCACCACAAGGATTGCATGAGAACTGTTAGAGGGCTGCATGAGGGTTAGTATGGTAGCCTGAGGGGCACACCACTGAAGCCTTTCCGTACAATGATACTACAAATATTGCTAATGTTTGTGTCATTGCGGGGAGCAGGAAATAGCTTTAGGGGCTGCATGTGGCCCATGGGCCACGTGTCTGAGACCCCTGGGTTAAAGTATGCTGGAATGCCACAGACTACCTTATTTTCAGGGGAAAGCATTCCAGGGCCCCTTAAAAACAGAAGAATATTACATTAATGCTCCATTTTCCCCATGTGTCCTCATCTTCCTACTTCCCTGTCCTCCTTTCCAGGCTTTGGTCTCTGCTGGCCCTACCCAGGAGTCCTGGCTGGGGGTGAGCTATGCGGCCTCACTCCCTGTGGACCAGGCATCTCTCTCCCACTTGCACAGGAAAGACCTGCTGCAGAAACACGGGCCGGCTTTTTGGGAAGTGCTTTGGATCGGGTCCTGCCCCCTTCTCCAGCCGGCGGTGCTCTAGCTATGTGATTTGCCTTTGGGTGCAGCCAAGCGCTTGGCCCAGGAGCCTGCTGAGGACGGACAGGGCTAAGCGGGCTGGGGAACGAGAGCAGCTGGTGCCTTCGCTCGTCTGTCGCCGGGCCCATCTGTTGACGTTTGCAGAATAGGTAGCGTATGGCAGGGAGTTGACTGCACTGAACAAAGGGCAATGTAATGGTCGTGAGCTCCTCATTACCCGCCGAGACAATATCCTGGATGTATAGGGCCATATGTAATGGTTGCTTTTCAAAAGACAATGGCCTTTGTGCTTCAGCCCTAAACGCTTAGCCTTCCTGAAGCGGAACAAACCGAAATGGCCACGTTTGTGTGCCGACTTGCGTGTTTCTTACACTTTTCTTCCCCTTCTGCTTCACAGTGACCCTCCTTGTGGGGAATAAAATAAAACGTAGCCAATTTGATGCACCCTGACGCTGAAACATGTTCCCGATGGGGGGGGTGGAGATAGAGATAAATATAGATATAAAGATAGAGATAGAGATAGAGATACATATAGACTAGATATAGATATAGATGATGTACATATAGACATATAGATATGGATGTAGATCATATACATATACATATAGATTAGACATAGCCATAGATTAGATATAGATATAGTCTCTCCTAGTTTTAGGTCTCTGAAACATACACGTCGGACATTTGTAACAACTAAAAGAAATCAAAGTTGCAGTCCAGGCTGTCCGTTACTGGCCAGCCCTAATTATATCAAGAATACGCTAAAAAGGCAAAGTTATCGGAATGAGCCAGTAAAATGTTTCCCCACAGAGCGTGAGATAATTTCTACTCCTCAGACTGGTTTTAAGAAAGCTATTAAAATGGTTTTTTTAACAAAAAAAAACCGTGGCATAGTATGGTGACAGAGGTGCGAGATCAAGCAACGCTGATTAGCAGGACAAACAGAGTCGTGGTTTTTGGGGAGTGTCAGGGAACCATCGCTCCGGTGCGTGTTGAAATGACACGTTCAGGTGAAGCCAAGCACAGAGGAGAGCGCGAAAGAAGCGTGCGGAATGGCTGGGTGTTAATGAATGCGATCACATGAAATCAGCACACTTTTACAGCCACTTTTTGGTTCAGAAATCAAGCAGTGTCGGCCCATTCTTTTAGGGTAAAATAGGTGTCTTTCCATCCCATGCCCCGTTCCTCTTTAGAGCACTTTCATGCACAGGGTGTGAGGAAAGCCCGGACCAAAACGTGGGTTCTGGTTCTTCTGTGAAGTGTTGCGGTTTGTGGTTTCTATCCTGCACAGCCTTGTCTTTATGGATCTATGCGGGATTCCCAAATCGGGGGTAGTGTGTTTCCTCCCACTGCTGGGATAGGCTGGGGGCCAGGAGGTGTCTGCCCAGGCCTTAGTTGCTCAGCTGGATCGTGGGTGAAGCTCTGCAGTAATACTATTCCCTTCCCTTGGCTTACAGGTAAACCAGCATTAACAACGCGAAGGCTTGCAGGTAGAAACCGCCGCAGCCTAACAATCCCAGAAACCTCTACTTTTGGGCTCCTGTCAAGAGAGTTGTGTGGGATTTTTGTGTTCTTTTCCAAAGCAGACTCTACCAACTAGCTTTGCTCAAAAGGCAAACGTATTCTGAACATAAGGTTTCAAAGGGTCCGCCTTATTCTGCTTCAGTAAAACAAACAAGGAGTCCTGTGGCAGTTAAAGACTAACAAATTTATTTAGGGTATGAGCTTTCGTGGGAGAAAATCCCACCTCGTCAGACGCTTTGAAGATGGGGGAACCTCCCACGAAAGCTCCTGCGATGAATAAATGTGTTAGTCTTCAAGTGCCACAGGACTGAATATAAAGGGATCACTTCTCCCCACCACTCCTTCCAAGCTCTGATCTGAGCAAAAGACCCTTTTTTATACTAAAACCAACAAGGAGTTCAGTGGCACTTTTAAAGACTAACATATTTATTTATCGCATGAGCTTCCGTGGGAGAAAATCCCTTTTCGTTTGCTCCCATAATAGCTCATGCAATAAATAAATGTGTTAGTCGTCTTTAAAAGTGCCACAGGACTCCTTGTTAATTTTGCTGAACTAGACTGACCGGCTGCTCCTTTGGAACTGTTTAGACCATTACATCAATATTAAACTAAACTGAAGTAGCTGAAATCTTTGTTCAACAGAATCAGCTGCCCTCTGACAGTTTCTTCTTGCAGTTTTCAAATGCTGGCAGCAAAACTAATAATAATTATTTATCCTTAACTCATTTTGTTCCACTGATTATAGCCGGGGCTGCATTGACTAGTCTGAAAGGTCCCTCTGAAAGTAGGGAGACACCTGAGCTTCATCCGAATCAGATTGTGTCATAGGTTCCGTCTTCAGGCTGGATTAGAAAGGTTTCTATACCCTGTGGACTTTTTACAAAGGACCAGATTTTGTTGTTCCTAGTCTGACACAGCACTGGCCCCTACTGAAATGAGTGAGATTATTTGTGGAGTAAGGTGATCTTGGATGGGCTGCAGAACAGGTCAGAGTACTGAGCGGCAATTCATTTTTAATTCGGATCAAAATAGCTGAGTCTTCTCCAGTTCGTCGATTTCATTACAATGGATCTAATTCTGTTGACCTTACACACCTGTCACTTACTTTAATGGCATGAATAACAATTTGGCCCAAAGTTTGTTTGTCATGTTTCAGTATGAGGAGCAGAAATTTGATCCCTCTCTGTAGCGTAGAGTGACCTAAACTACCCTTCCTGCTTAGGTAGGAGACTCACTTAAGTGGGAAGCCCGAGCAAGAAGCGGGTAAACTGTAGGGCAGTGGTTCCCAACATTTTGTCTGCCGTGGCACCCCTTGCGACTTTAAATTAATTTGAGGCACACCACCATATAGTTTCCAAATGAACTCTAGAATATGCATGAGCCGATGAGCCAACCCAGAGCTCTTGGAGTGGTTTTTCAACAAATTTTGTGGCATACTTGCTCAGACCTGAGAGCACCCCTGTGTGCCATGGCACACTGGTTGGGAAACACAGCTGAAGGGAATCGGGTTCGGTGTGTACAAGAACTATGTAATCCCTGTGCGTTGCTCCTTTGGTCTTTGAACAAGTGTATTCTGTTATCCGTCTCTTTATACAGCCTAAGATGTGCAGTAAAATTTCAGAGCAATGATTATATTCACTCTGCAAGCCAGGTGACTAAGGAAACAATCACCAAAAGCAATTGTCAAAACGAGCCTACTTTGTACCCGGGTTTTACAGAGATTTGTATGAAATCTAACTGCTGGTAAAATAGAGTTGTACATCCATTGAAACTACCTGTCAGCTACAAAATGCCTGCAACATGGAAAACAGCTAGCGAAAATATGCTTGCGACCAGACTCGTAGGAAACCATTTCTACAGATGACTGAAATATTTGTCCTATTTCGAAATATACGTCTTCTCCCTTTCAGATAATACAGGATTGCCAATTTTAAAGCATCGTTTGTGTTTACACCACAACCCCACCTAAATGCAAATTGTAGATTCAAATAATTAATCCAAGACTGCTGCAGGTCAGGTGCTAATTTCCTAGTGCACATATATACATTGAATTTAACTCCCGCCTCATTTTTACTTACTGCATCCTAATCTGTGTAACCTGGCCACTTCTGAAAAGAATAAATGAATCTGAGGAATAACTGGAAATTGTCCCAAATTTAACTTGTAAAACGGAGCTGAAGTTGTGAGCAAAGGGAAAATTTGTAAATAATGTTTTAAACGGTAGCAAGCTAAATCAGTCTTGTAAAATAGAGAATTACTGCTTTATAAAATGTCTGAGCATCCCATCTTCTGAACAGCGTAAAACAGTGTCGACGTTGAAGAGAATCTGGTTATCTGAATCCTGCAATGTCAAACGATTGGTTCCAGTGACTTAAAAAATACTTTTTTAAAAAATAAACAGAAGGAGGAGGTTGGAAATGGTGGCGCATTAACCATCCTAACTGCGTGCATTATTCTTTAAAGGCTCTGGCCTTTATTTGATTTGCTTAGCTGCCGTTTCACATCACAATGTGGAGCTTAGTCATAAGGTTGAGCTGAAAAACAAAAAAATAACCTTTGCAACTGGGAAAACGGCCTGACTTTCTCTTAGAAAGGGCACCTGTGGGTTGGGTAGACCAGGACGCCTTTAACAGAATAATAAAGTCTGAAAGCTGCTCTACCTTTCTCGTCGTGTGTTGGAGTTGCAGTGACTGGGATGTCAAACCACTGAGCCAAAGAATTTGAATACCACACGGTCAGCTCCTCCCCTGGTTGCACATCTCGAAGAGCTCGGTAGAAAATCTATTGGAAAGAGAGAAAAGCTCGTCAGGGCCCGGGCAGGGCTGGTAAATGCTGTTAAAGAGCATGCAGGCAGTGTGTCGCCCGCAATCTGGAGAGATACCTGTCCTCCTGGTAGATCTGCAATAGCTTCCAGTGTCTGTTCTTGTGTGTTTCTGGCCGCCCGGATTAACCCTATCCACTCCAGAGCTGAGCCCCCGGCTTCATCCACTAATTCCCCTCTCACCATCCGTACCTGGAACACAGGCATCAGCCGCTGTCATTTCCACTCAGGAGCCAAGCAGGACAAAACATAAAGACAGATCCCTTCAGTCCATAACGCCTAAAAGTGGCCCTTCCTCGCAGCCTTGCATGGTTTCCCTAGCCGGGGAAACTCTGCCGAGCAGAATAACAGCAAGCTGAGAGTAGTGCAGTTGTAAAGTAGCTATTTGTTGCCATCTTTCCTCCCATCGGAGACCCCACTGCGGTGACATCAATGAGACAGAGCCTGGAGTAAGTTGGTTCTGGCTGGGAGTAAGGGCTGGATATTTGGGCGCTGGAAGCCCACTGGAAGAAGGGCTCTGTGCGTGCAAGTGATTGCTCCCCTGGATTGCTTTTGCTGAAAAGGGTCTCGTGCAAATGCTGCAGCTGCCTTTGGTTTTAAAGAAGGTTCATTTACAAATGAACGGCTCATATTTAATGTTAATTCCTGCCCTACGCCTGCAGCTGTAAAAGATGCGCCTTGTCACAAGCCAAGGGGGAGAGAGGAGGGAATCTGCTTAGCTACCAAGTCTGCGGTAGCCTCATACTTCATAATCTGCTTACCCTTACAAAGAGAAAATGAAGTGCCAGCTAGCTGAATGACCATGTAATAAAAGTCACTTGAACAAAGCCGTCTAAAGAGAGGAGCCAATGGAGGCAGATGAGAAATAAATTTGAGTGGGCTGGCAGGGCGTTTAAAAACAATTAAAGGGCATTAAACAGCCGAGCGGAACTCATGAGCAACCTGTGCACTGGGGGGCATGGAGAGAGGGTTTGCCTCGAGAGAAATCGCCTCCCTGGACCCGTTTCCAGCACAAGCCAGTTGAAAAAGCTCTGATCCAGCAGCTTTGCAGGGGAACTCGTTCATCTCCATTAGCAAACTCCTCTTGTCTCCAATGGAAGAGTTTGCAAGGCTGGAGTATTTTGCTCCAAACAGACGTCAGTGTGGATTGATTTCAGCACGGTTTACTGGACTGGTGTTGGGCTCTAAACCCTGGGTTTGTTTTTAATTTCAAAAGGATAGCTGTGTTAGTCTAGTCCAGTAAAAAAGCAACAAGGAGTTGTGTGGCGCTTTAAGACTAACAGATTTATTTACAACTCCTTGTTGTTTTGTTTTTAATAGCTCCCAGCCTGGGCCCCCTGCAAAAGAGGGGCTTGTGCTGTACCTGAAAGTGCCCTAGGCCCCCTAATATTTACAGCCTCATCTTGTTCTCCCATCCAGAAAATGCCCGTTATTACCCCAGCTACGATTTCGGGCAGAGAGTTGTTCAAAATACAAATCAAAAGCGCCAGCTCTGGTCTCCAGCATGGCTTTGGCTGTCTTGTCACTGGAGCCCCGTTGCAGAACCACAAGGAAATGGTGACAGATCCCCGCCCGTTTAGCCGGGACAGATTTCCTCTCCTAACGCATCCGTGATTGAGAAACACCAAAAAGGAGAAAGGGAGGACCGAGCAGCCACCAAGTTACCGATGCCCCACTGCACCTGAGCCTTGCTCGCCCCACAAACCCGCAAGCCGGCTAAAGTCACCCCCACCTAAAAGCAGGGGCGAGGGACACTTGCTCTCTGTGCATCAAAAAACCTCTGGCTGCAAAACGTGCCATCCCCCAGCCCCAGCCCTCTTCTCCACGGTTTAATGAAGATCTCAAGGGCCGGGACAAACCGCTTGACTGGACCCCCCCGCCAGCCCCTTCGTCTGCCCTCTCCCAAGCGCATAACGCCAGCCAGCAATGCGGTGGGGCGGCCAGAAAGGCTGGGTGGGTTTCTCGCAAAGCCAGGAAGGATCTTGGCCACTCATCCAGCGCTTCCCTGCCCCTGTGGCAAGCTGAAGAGGGGCCAAGGCAGCCTCTGCTCCTAAGCACAACTCCCCCCACTCGGTGGCAAAACCAGCTCCGCTTGGGCAGGCGAGCCCACGCACAGCAAATACCTTTTTTTTGGGTCCTGGCTCCCTCCGGTCTGACAGGTACTTGCCCAGTTTGAAGCTGCCCGGCACAGGACCCAGCCGCAGGCCGGCTGGGATGCAACTTTCTGCATTGACGCCGATGGCCGGAGCCCTGCTGCTTTGCATTGCTGCCTCTGGGTAGGAGCAAGCAGGAGCCCAAAGTGCTAAACGTGCCAGGGAGGACGAGCCCAGGCGTGTCTCCGCCCGCAGAGTGACGCGGGGCTGTGTGCACGCCGGCTTTTCAATTGGCCCAGGAGGGCTACCCCTGCCCCTGCCCTGCCCCTGCCCCTGCCTTACCCCTGGGCACGGGGTGCTGTGGGGCGCGGAGTTTGCTGAGAGAGTTGCGCTCCCCAGCAGCTGCACAGTTGCAGCCCAGAGGGTCACGTGGAGCCTTTCCCTGGCCCTCCTGCATAATCAAGGACTTTCCAGGGCCAGGCAACAATGGGCCAGGCGACCTTCCCATTCCTAAAAATCCAATTTGTCAAGGGCAAAGAAAAGGCGCTGGTGAATCAAAGGTCCGGAGGGACCATTAATCCTCAGCATGGGGTATTGTCCCCGCGACAGTTACGATATTTTAAGTGACAAATCCACTGTATAATTTCGCCATAAATTTGCCTTCCTGGTATTGTTCAGAGACAAACCAGTTTTGGAAAATAAGGGAGTGTTTTAAGTCTACTTGGCTGCGTCTTTTGAGCTTGAATATACTTCAAAGATTTTGAATTCTCTTCCCTTGGCTTTAGTGGAAAGGGGATTAAACAAAGAGATGGGGAATGTTTGGAGGACTTGTTAACTTCTATTCATTCCTGGCGTGTGCCATACAGAAATTGGGCAGGTACTTGATGGGAAAACACCAGAAAATACCTACACTTCTTCTTTTTCAAAAAGCGACCATATTACCATTTCAGTGGATTGCTTTCAGGCCTCTAACCTATTTATAACAGCTCAGCTCCTTAACTTTTACTTTCGTCTGAGATGAATGGCGCAAAATATGGACCGTTGTTGCCCTTGTACATGACGAACTGTTGCGTTTGGGCGCACCGTGGGAATTGTTTTATTCGCCTTATCAGAGAAACTTAAGAGCAGGATTCAAACACAAATAGACACCGCAGAATTGTAGACATAAGAGTACGTGTTTGGGACCCTTTTAAAATGTATACAGCTACAGGTTTTTTTTTCCATGTACTACGTTGCTCCCACTTAGATTGCTTTTTTAAAGAGGAGTTAAAAATGTAATTTACTCTTGAACGATGTGCTTACACAAGCTATGACTCCAAATCTGCATTTTTTTTAAGAGTGAGCTCATTTTAATTACACAAACATGAAACGACGGTCTGCGACTAGAGCTCACAATATAGCTGACAGTTTCAGGGGTATGGAAGAGCAAGATTTTGGAAAGGGAATTTGTCCTGATCTATTCGTTGGATACAGACGCAAAATCCAGATGTGCACGAAAGACTAAAGAGCAAATAACTGGAACTTGTATTTGCGTTGTGTCATTTTCCCCATTTCTAAATGGGAAGATCCCCTTGTAATGGGTGAGGTCGATCTGAAGGCGGCTTTCTTTTGAGGAAAAAAAAAAAAACAAGGAGTCGTGTGGCACTTTAAGACTAACGGATTTATTTTTCGCATGAGCTTTCGTGGGAGAAAACCCCACTTCATCAGATGCTTCGAAGATCACATGTTTCCTACGTTATTTCCAATAGCAACTGCTCTCCGTTTTTTCCTGTAGTGTGATAAATAATCTAATCCTAATCAGGTCATAGGAGACATTAGGCACATCACAGGACAGGTGATCTATAACTGAGTATAGGCCAAGCAGGCAAGTAGCTACGTTTTATTTCTTACAGGAGATAGCTCTTCCCCTGTCACCATCACTGAACTGAGGTTTTAACCATTATATTTTCTTTTTCTTTACAGCTGCACTCGTCATTATAATAAATGCGAATGGTGTGAGGGCACCTTTTTCTCCAAGAGTACGGCGTGAAAAGGCAGAAGCAGAAAAGACTTATTTTAAACGAGTCCCCTCACTTTTAAATCTGAATGATTTCCTACCGCCTCCACCCTAACTATCTGGACAGACGGACACCTCAATACATGGGGCTATGATATCGACTCGGGCAGGCCACCTCTTGCAAATCTTACCCCGCCACTTGATTTTGCGGATAGCTGAATTCATCCAACCTCTCTTCTGTGCACTGCCCAAAGAAAGTGGGGCTTGATTTAAAATTAGAAAGCCGCCCCGCCACAAGTAAGAAATTCAAATGTGTTTGGGCATGCAAGCAAAGGGGTAAACTTTAAACAGCTCCTGGGTTTGAAGCCCGCAAGGTCACGTCTAGGACATGAGCTAAATCTTTTGGCCTGCCGTGCGGCTGCCCACAGACCTGCAAACCGTGGTGGGTTAGTTAGCTCGGGGGGCGATGTCAGCTGGATCCGGCCCTGTTCAAATAACTAATGAAGCAAAACCGGCCTACGGAAAGCAGGGGAGGATGGCTCTGGTGACCTGCCCTATCAGGTCTGGGCAGTAAATCAATGTAGGGCATGGATACATTTTCAATAACGACGCATTTGCGCGCCCACTAGGCGAGCAGGAGCAAATAGAAAGCGTGTCTGCAGAAACATTAATGATCAGCGATCATCCCTAGCCATGGGCTGAGAAGAGGCCGAGGAGGGGGTCGCTCCTGCCTGGGCTGCAGCAGGGTGGGAACAAAAAAAACAAAACAAAACAAAAAAAAACCCTAAGATGATCCCTTTGATCAGCAACATGAATGGGGGGAAAGGATAAACAAGAAGTGGAGGGCAATAAATTTAAGCCATGAACATGTCCCTATAACCTCTGGCCTGGCGACTTTAGGATGACACCCAGTTTAAATTACAAGAGATAGAGAGGGGGCTTTTAAGGGAGCCAAGGTACCCTACGGCTCCGTTTGGGGAGCTGCTCCGTCCCCTCCTTAATGAGTCACAAAGCGTGAACGACACGCGAACAATTTTATCAATAGGACCATGTAAAGGCCGACTGTGAGGAAAGTTATTTATTAATATAGCCAACTGGGACTGGTTCCCATCCACCTAGAAAAGAAAAGCCCTGCTCTGGAAGCATTCACACCAGTTCTCCAATTTTTATTCTGTCCTGTGGCTCAAAGTTGAAGTTCCCCAAGTGAAATAAATTGTCCACAAAAGAGGAAAGGAACCACATTTTCTTTTATTTTTCCTCCCCTAAAAAGGAAGGGTGAAACCGATCTAATGTGCCCACTGGAGCAAGATGCAGCATGAAAGGCCGGGTGTTAAAAGTAAAAGCAGCCTTTGGAGCAAATGGGATGGAAAATTAAATGAAATTAAATAGCTTGAACGACCGTATTGTCCCTTATTAAAAAGACACATTAATTACATGGTTTCAGCTTTATTCAAAGACAATGTTTAGACTCAATCAAAACGGTCCACTCTCGTTTTTTTATACACTTAAGCGAGGCTGCTCGAAACGCCATTAAAGGGGAATAAGTTTTGCCCAGGGATTTGGTGAAAGATATTTTAGGAGCCAGCCCTTATTTATGCCCACCGCTGAACTGCCGGTGCCCTAGAATAACACTTGGGCACAGTGTCTTTTTGATTTCACAGGTTGCCCCGTAATGAAGCATGAATGTTAAGGAACAACAGGCAGCCAAAGAGGCACAGTTGCAGAGAGCAATGTCCCACCAGGGAGCTCCATTCAAATCATCCAACTGCTCCAGCTCAGAGAAGGTTCAACATTACATTCAAACCAGCATGAATGCCTGTATACAGAGCCAGCCTCATTATGTTGCAGGGAAACACAGTGGAGGCTTTAACAAAATACTGTCCGGTCATTCATTCAGGAGTCCTTATTCCTGCAGGAAAAACCGAGCCTTCACTTCGCCGTTGGACCGTCTGAGTTTTTAGCAGATCAGTTCGAAAGGGGCAGCCGTGTTAGTCTGCTCCAGCAAAAAAACAACAAGCAGTTGTGTGGCACTTTAAGACTAACAGATTTATTTTTTGCATGAGCTTTCGTGGGAGAAGATCCCACCGCCTCAGATGCTTTGAACATGGGGGAACTTACAGACTTGGAAGGGGGAAAAATGCCAGGAGGTGTAAGTGTTCAGTCTCGCCTGATCCTATGTGGGTTGTCTAGCCACATCGGAAAGCCACAGCCCTGCGAGCCAGGCAGATTTGGAAGGAGCCGAGCTAACATTTCAGCTGGCACAGAGGGGGCCCCAGGCTTTGGCCACACCCAAACACACACCCCACCCGTGTTACAGGCGAGCCATTCCCCCATCCGAAAGCAAAACGTGCCTGTAAACCACTCCAGGAGTTCCTGCCCTTGCCGTGTAAATCCCTCCTTGGCGCTGCGCTCTCCAAGCCCCGTGCTAAGTGGCTTTTTTTCCCCCCCTTTCCTCTTTTTCTTTTCTAAAAACACTTGTAATCCGAGTGGCTTGTCAGGATTATTGTCACGGGAAGCCAACTGGCAGCGTGTGACGACTGGGGTAGGAGCAAAAGGCTCCTAACCAGCTGTGCGGTGCGGACAAGAAGCGGGTGGGCTATTAAAGCGGTTTGACTCGTAATTAAGGTTCTGTGGGAACGCCAGCAGATGCCAGTGGCTCCGTTTGGGAGGCTCGATCCCTTTCGGTGAGAGCGGATTAAAACCGGTTTTGCTCTAGAAAAATTCCAGCGGCTGGTGCTTGTTTGAAAGCCGGCTTCAGGGGGAAGCGGGCCTTGCCACATAAGGTATTCACAGGCCGTCTAAAGTTGCCTTTTAACCGGCTTCCCCCCCGTCCCCCCATGTATCTCTCGGTTCTTTCGGTTGACATGGTGCAAATAAAAGTCAGTAAACTTGTTGCTGAATTGCAATGTTTCGGTGTACCTTATAAATTCATACCTTTTCTCCCTCGATCGCCTTCGAATGAGCCCCTGTCTCAATTCGATTTTCCTTGCTGTTGGGCACATTTAGGAGAGACTCTATTTGAGCAGTTCATTTCTAGGCAAATGTATTCAAGAGCTGATTGGGATGAATAGGACCGTGTGTCAGCCGCCCCTAATTGGGATTAAAGCACTTAGGACCATATGCAGAGAGTGACAGAAATTCTCAGGTTTCATTGTATTCAGACTTCCACCCGCTTGGCCACTCCTCCTGCAAGGGAGATTTATAAAGATTGCGGGGAGAAACTGAGGAAATAAAAGAGACACAAAAAACGACCGGGCTAATGTCTCTCGGTGGGGCTGGCAGCACACTAAATGGTCATGGCAGCTTCTGAGAAAAGATGATTAGAAAGAAAAGTGCCATGACATAATTGGACTCGGATGGGGTGGCCATCGGAACAGCTTAATAGGAACCCCGCTCAGACAGACGGGATGTTTATTTCGTGCGCAGGGGAAACAAAAACCAAAAAAATCCCATTGATCTCTCTCCTCCAGCGTCTGCTTTTCAGCCCTACCAATGATAAAAACATCCTCAACCTTCAATGCCCGGTGCCTCTAAAAAACCCTTAAACCCGTGGCTAATGCTTTTTATAGGAGCAGGACAGCAACGGAAAAATACACTGAAGACCTGCATGCGATGCAGTTATAGGGATAAAATAAATACAGAAAGGAGTTTGCATTTGGGTTCTTTTTAGAAATCCCTGAGAAAGCAAATGCCCCGGGCCTGATCCGCTGCCGACTAAAGTTAATGGACAGCAGCCATTGATTCCAACGGGCTTTGGATCAGGCCCTGTCCTGTATAAAGCTAGTATTCGCTAATAAAGCCACATGAACCGTTGAAAAGCGACTTTGGGGGTCCAACTGTGGTCCTCCTAGAAGTGTTATCATTTGTTCTTCCATTGGCCGGCTAACTGAAAAGGGAGGACAGAAAATGGAAAGCCAGTTCTTCGGGTGCACGGCGCTGTCCATTTGTTCCTTTCCCCTCCGTACCCAAAGGTCAGGCTATTTCCTTCCCCCACCACCTCCGGCGACTTTCGCCACTCACTCGCAGCCACAACACCCAGTTTTCTTGTGTCACCAGAACCCCACGCCAACCTAAAAGGATATTGTTGATCAGAGAAGGAAGAAATGAGAAAGCTCGCGTTACATTTGGGTAATTATGGGCCCAACTTTTCATAATGAAATGCAGTTGAACACTTCTATTGGCTAGCTCCTGTGAGCCAGTTCACACTGAGAATGAAAGCTGCCCTTACTGCTCCATTTTGTCACTCCCCCCTCGTTTTTCCCACCCGCTTCTGAGAGCTGAATATTACCAAAAGGTGGAGTAGGGGATGCAGCTGTTGATTTTGATTACTTAAGCTTTTTCATAACTGCAGAGTCTATAGCTTTTACAGGATGAGTAAGGTTTAAAACCAAATATCTTCGCTGTCACAGTCCTCTGTTAAAAGCCTGGAAAACGTTCCCTTGCCAATCGCCTTGAATTTCACCGTCACCCTGCGGGTTAGCACGAAGAGAACAACCTGATTCACCCTTTGAGGCCAAATCCTGATCAATATACTCGGGCAGCAGCAACCTGGGGCAAAACTCATTCCTTCCTCACTCCCGTCTAAATAGACAGACGTTTTGCCCCCATCAGGGCTAGGAGACCGCTTCCTGACGGACAAGGGTCCTCCTAGACCCTGCTCGTCTTCAAAACATGGAATATCTCTGCAAAACACATTGCATTGCTGGGTTACACTTGGAAAAGTAAATAACGAAGCCGCTGGTCAGTCGCTCTGCTTTTCCTTTGCTCCCGTTGAAATCAAGAGCAGCTAAGCCTTTGACTTCAGGCCCAGCCATTCTACTGCCGGTGTAAACAGACGTCAAGTCAATGAGGCTAAACCGATTTCTCTGTGCGTTTCAGAACCGGGAGAGGAGAACATTGCCCTAGAAAACAATACACGAGTCTGCTCCCTGAGCCCTCCTTTGCAGACCAGCAAGCTCTGCGCGTCGTGTTCAGCACAGATGTTTAAACCACCCAACGCCTATACGTAACTCTTTTCACAGACCTAAGAAAACAGCTGAGTATTGTGCATGGCATGGGTGTCCATTGTTGACCTGCCAGTTGATCACCGCACAGAAGTGGCTCCCTGCCTGCCCGCAGCACCTCTTCCAGAGTATTGCAGATGAGTTTTATTGACTCACAGGCTGTGGGAAATGAGTTTGCAAGAGCGGTTCAGTCCAGCGGTTGCCATGAACCCTATTGAGGGTCCCGGCTGGCTCTGGGGGAGATCCGCAGAGTGCAGGGGAGATGGACTCTTGCTCTTTCAGAAGACACAGGATCCCTCAGGCCAAGCGCAGTGGATGGTCTCCTGTCGTCCTTGTGGGTTCCCTGCCCCACTGGCTCTTAACTTGGCTTTGCCGTGTGAGGGGAGCGATTACAGGACATGGCTCAGCTCACACCGAAATAAGTGGGAGCTCCACTCTTGGGTGGGAGAAGGATCGGATCTCACCTTGGGAAGGGTCCCTTATTTCTTTGCACTCTCAGGACCTGGCTCTTGGTTCATCAGTAGTTCCTAGCCGAATGAGAAGGATGCAGGGTGTCTATTGTGCAGTTTGTACCAGGAGCCCTTTAAAACCAATGCACCCATTCTTTTCCCAGGTTGCTTCTGACCAAGTCGGATGCAGCTTACGAAAGCTTATGCCCAAAGACATTGGTTATTTAAGGTACCACAGGACTCTCTGTTTTTGCTGTATAGGGACTAACACATTTACCAGTCTGGAATTTATCTGCCAATGTGGATATGATTCAAACGGAGGACAAAAAGGCAGACGATGGGGGGGGGGGAAACCCTGCGTTTTCTGGATGCTGCAGACACAGAGAGCCAAATCCTCTGCCACTGTAAACTCCATTGGAGTGAGAAGAGTGAACTCCTAGAATTTAGCCCTAAAAATGTAGGACTGCCTCTTCCCCTATGTCTTATTCTTGAATCTCTGCACTACTCTGCGTCCCACCGGCCGAGCAGCTGACACAGTGTCCCCAAACCCCCCACTTCTCCAAAGATCGGTCTGCTGGCGAGAAAAATACGCACAGAGCTGGCAAGGAAAAGACAAAGTCGAAGCTGGTGAGCGAGGCGAAGGAGGAGCCACAGGGCCTCTCTTTATTGTTTGTTTTGTTCCTTTCCAAAACTATATTGTGTAGGGCAATTTATACAGCGATTTATGATCTTGGACTAACAGTGCTTAATAAGCCAAATCAATGACACCCATCAATCCCACAAAGTTTGGAAACCATATGCTAAATAAAAACTAAATATTGTAAATAGAAATATCAAGGCGTTTAGCCATTTATCCGTGCCACCAATCAAGCTGTTAATAGATTAATTTAAATGTGAAGAAATATTCTCAAGCTACAAGGTCTGCATTTTTGTGAGTCCTAATTGAAAGCAGGCTAAAGACCCTTTGGCCAATTCCTACAGGCCGTCCTTTAGGCTGACAGGACTTTCTCTGACTTGAGAGTGCCTAGTTCCAAGTTAGTCTAGTTCAGCAAAACAAACAAGGACTCTGGTGGCCCTTTTAAAGACTAACACATTTATTCATCGCATGAGCTTTCCCAGGAGAAAATCCCACTTCCTCAGGCACCTAAGGATGGAGGAACTCACAGAATGGGAGGAAAATAAATGCAGGGAAGTGTAAATGGCGGGATCGGGTCAGAGACTAACTGCAAATCAAAGCAGTTGTTCAGATTCAAACAGTGGAGAACAGCATAGAGAGAGGGCGGTGAGGTCAAATCATCTGTTGTAATAAGAAAACTAGAGTCCCTGATAACTGTCTTGTTAGGTCCAAGAAGATGAAGAAGTATCATCGTAACTAGCATGCTTAAAACACCAAAACCGATCATCCCCCAAAAGGGAAAATGGTCACAAAACACCTAGTCAAAAGAGTCCAATCAGAGGAAGCAGAGCCTTTATTAAATTAAATTTACAGAGCAACCTTTTCCCCCACTGATCTTTGGTGATCCTTGGGCTCTTTCGACGGCTCGATTTTTGTCTATAACTTTGATATAAATTATCCATCATCTGTCCAGTGCGATTTCCTTTCATTTCCCCTGACGGTTCGGCTGCATGTTATACTGAATGTTTAATGATCCCAAAGCGCACATATTCAGCATGATACATATGCACAGATTTATGTCACGACTCCTTAAGATGAACCTTTGTTCGCACTTGTTGAATGGGTAAACTGACGATCATTGCAAACGTCACAATGACATGTTTCTAAGTGACCCAAGCGACATGCACTTTCCAGACAAAGTAGCTTTTGTTGCATATCAGGATCTTCGCTCCGAATAAATGACTCAATTTTCTATTGCTAGCCAAAAGTAATAGGAAATAGCATCTAAACAGCTGAAACTAGCAAATTGTCTGAAAAGACACTGTCCAATAGTGGCCTCCAATATCCCTCCATCCATTTTCTGCAGTCAGTTGATACTTGAGCTCATTTATGCAGAAAACAATGTGAAATCCAGCTCTACATTACATGTCTACAACTATGTCATTAAGCGAAGGCATCTATACTTCCCAAGAAACACACCTCGCTGTCATAAGAGTTCTGTGCATCTTAATGCTGGGGGATATCCCGATTACTGGAATCACTGGGTCAAATTTAGACAAAATTCTCTAAGCCCTTCCTTTCAACGGAGAATGGATTAACTACTGTGAAGTTTCCTGTTTGAGATGAGACCTTAAAACGCAGTTCTTAACTTTTCTGTGTAGACATTAAAGATCACATGAAATCTTTGACACTATGTAAGAGTTATCTCAGTCTCACTGGCCAGCATTTCTGGGATCTGCTGAAAACCTGAAACCAACCATCCACACACAAGGGGAATGGGCTCCTTATAAATCCCCCCTATTAACCTGCTCTCCTAATTTGCTATGTGTGTGCTGGTGTGAGTGTACCATGTGACAGGCCCTTGTGATGCCAGAGGTGACTCAACCAATAGCTTCTTGGGAGCAATGAGTCACCTCTGACACCACAACGGTCTAGGAGTCTCGGCATGGCACAGATACTCATTGTAGCTGCATACCTCATTGTAATTCATAAAGGTGAAATAGCTGAAGGTTTAAAAATTGGACAGTAACAGCCAGTGAAACCCAGGCATGGTTCACTCTGGTGATAGGGCTGCCACCTTGGAATTGTAATAAATAAAACCATGGGATAATAGTCTGATGTTCTCCACCAGAACCGAGACAACCCAATGTGGGGGAGGGAGGCAATGTGGGAATAAAAATTGTCAAAATTGCCGAACCCCACATAGTTTCCTTTGTATCAAAGCTTTTTCCCACAAAGGCTCCACTTTAGGGACTGTAAATCACAATTGAACGTTGATTACACAAGGCATGTGTTCCGTCCACTCCAACCTCTAAACTGTGGAAGACCTCTGGCTACTCCTAATCTTCAGGATCTTCAAGGTAAATTAAACTAAAATGCAAAATCCAGGATCTAGGGAGCCAAATTCAACTCCTTAGAATGAATTTGTCCCTTGAGATATAATCATAACATTCCCTAAAAGAGCTGACACTCCTTGAACTCAGAAGCGGCTAACATTGTTCCAGGCAAACTTGTTGGGCCATGTTGTGCACATCTCCTGCTCACATCCTTGGGATTAAGAACGCGAATCAAGGTCAAAGTGTGTCCAGTTGTATATTCCGCTTTGAGATAGGTGTTCTTGATCCTGTATTATTTATTTTATTTTCATTTTCTGTGATGAAGTGTGACCAGAATAGTATGATGGAAATGGTTTAGCTAGAAGGTGACAGTGGAAGGCCTATGCTGCCTTTGACTGCCTTCAATGAACCTCTAAGATCAGAACCGTGTACCTTGCATTTCTACAGGGATATTATTGTAGCTGATCACTTGTAGATTTGCAGAGGAACCAAAAAGAATGCTATGACATTATGCCAGAAACGCTCCCCTTTGCTCATTGAACGAACAACATTGAACAAGGCAAATGTTTACCTGCAATGCCGTTATCAATGGAAAAAGCTTTAGTCTGAGCCCACTGGGGACAAGGATAATCCCTCTGTTGACTTCAGCAAACTTTAGCTCAAGCTCCGTGCGCGGCCATCGTCCAGGCACAACCTCTTGAGTAGATTATTGGACATTTTGCTCAAAACCCAGCACTCAACTAGCTAGTAAAGAACATGTTCTTCCCTGGTCAAAAGTACCATCATATTTGCTTCATTTAATAATAATAATAATAATAATAATAATAATAATAATAATAATAATAATAATAATAATAATAATAATAAATAATAATAATAACACTTCTTCGTACAGCAGAGCAATTCAACACCTTAGTGTAGTAATACACAGATAGCTGGCAGTCTCCCAGCCCATCAGACACACAGAATCCTTGCTCTTCTACATGCAACATTTAATACCCTGGGACTCGCGGCTAATAAGAGGGATTGTATTTATTTGGTTTTTGGCTTTCATAGGTGGAAGAGAAATTGGTACTAAAGCTTTTTTTCTGCTGCTTACGCTTCCTAAGGTGCTTGCATTTACATTCTGCCAGGGTTAGAACTGGTGGGTTTCCTTCATTCCTGGTGTGCTCCCCGTTCACACGGTAACTTCATTCTCAAACAATTGTAGTTCCTTCATTTCCTCTTCTCCCTGTTCCCGCAAACTGCCTTCCACTTTACAGTCCTTCCTCTCTGCCCGGCTTCTCACAGAGACTTTTCAAAAGACGATTCAGGCTGTTTGGTGCAAGCGTCTTTTACTTGTCTCTCACCTCAACACACCCATCTCCCTCCCTCCAAATTCATCCTCCTCAGCCTGGCCTCCGGCTGAAGTTTCTACCCAATGCTCAGCTTCCAGCTCCTCCACCGGCTATTTTGCTCCTCCGCCCTCTCTACTCCTGGAGTTTCTTCCCTCCACTCTCTCTGAACCTGGCATCTTCTCTGCATCCTCTTTCCTCTCTCCTCAAAAGGCCCTCTCTTGATGTCCTCGGTTCCCATCCTTCTTTCTAACACCCATTTCTTTCCTGTGCCTTTAATTGGATCGGACTTACCAATTACACTGCCCTGAACACCTCTTCCCAAGGTCTTGCTTTGCTTCCTACAATCTTGTCTTTGGCCCTGTCATACCCATGAAACTTTCGGCATCAGTTACCCGTGACCTTTCAAGGAACATAGCTCAAGGCTTGTTCTACTACACCCTTATCCTTGATGTAACCACTAAATTGTCCTGTCCTGGAAGCTGCTCTCTCCCTTTCCATGTTCTCTTCGGACCTCTGTCACCATAGCGCCTCTAACATTTTATAGTTGCCCCACGGATTTCTCAACCTCTCTCCTCTTCTCCCTCTATATTCTGTCTCCAGGCAACCTTCTCCTTGCCTGAGCTTTAGACTAATCTGTGATCAAATCTGTAAAGGGCGCCAAAACAGGAGAAACAGCAATGACCCAAAATGACCGAGCCAAACCACAAAATGACCTGGAGAGTTTAGAACAGAGGAAACTGCAGATAAATAGGAGATTTCAGACGAATAAATGTCAAGCCCTGAATCAGGAAGAAGATATAAACATCACAGATACAAAAATTCGGCTTAACCTAGCACTCAGATTCATTGTATTACAGACTCGTTAATTTCATCTCGTCTCTTCAGTACTTTCCTGTCAGGGCTTTCTGTAGCCATGATCTATGGACACAAACGAGGTCTGTGATCCGATATAAGAACCTATTCATTGAAACACTGTTCCACGACATAACTGATCGCCTGGATAAAATTGCAGATTGTATGTCTTGCTGTTGAGGTACTCCAGGGAGTGGATACACACTGAGCAAAGAAAGGGTTTTATTTTATTTTTTTCCAGAAATTACATCGAAGTGTGTAAGTGAAGGCTAAATACGATGTAATATTGTTTCTTTTTGTCATTACTTACAGAGAAAAAAAAATCTATCGACTTCCTCAGGAATCTTTCTGTGGAGAGACGACAAGTAAAGGCCTTTGCTCTTCCTTTGCCAAAGGGGGTCTCTGTTAGACTTCACAAGTCTGTTTATGGTTGGTAAAGAATAGTAAAAGCAGGCAATAGATTTCATCCAAAGCCCATTGAAGCCACAGAGTCTGGATGAAGCCCAGGGTGAGGCCAGTTGGAAACAGGGAAGACCAGAAGTGCTTCTTTTTGACACAGGGCACACTTCACATGTATTATTGAAAAACAAAAGGTAAACTGGTGATTGGATTAACTTGGATAGCTCCTAAAAGTGCCAGGAAATATTTGTGACAATTTCTGTGCCCGCCCATACAGTTATTATGTAATAGCTTCCGAAATGGAGGGATATTCCCAATATTAACCCCTTTAGGGCATTGATATGTCATTTCAATCTGACAGCTACTGCATCACCTAAAGAGTCTGATCCTGGAGCTTTTAGGCAGACAAAAAAGGGTTCATTTCAATATGATTTTTTCCTGTGTGCTGGAAATTTGACTATTGTCTTCCGATTTCAATATTTCTGAATATATGTGAATATTTTGAATATTTTCTTTCAATTTGAATATTTTCGCTGAGTCTCTCGCTTAGACTCCTTCTCTGAAAATAATGTAGACCGGGCTATTTTCAAGTCTGCTGAAACAATAAAATTGGAGAACATGCATACAGAGAAAATAGATCATCAAAAAGCGTTGGCATCCTGTCCTGCTTCCCCACGCAAATAATCCCTCCTCAATATTAGCTCAGTGTAAATTCCCTTGTGCTCAGTGTAAATTTTTCCTCAGGCATCTATGAGAGCTTGTTCTGGTGTGCAGAATGGATGTTGTTTTCCAAGTAATTCTAGCTATGAGATGAAACCCTCAATTTTCTGATAATCCTTCACCCTGAAACAGAGCTCTAATAGAAAACATCACTGGATATGAAACGATAAACACTGCCGGTCATTTTAATAGTAACACACCTCGCTCTGAGACGGTGCTTTCTTTCGTTCATAGATGGCAAAGCACGTTGCAACGCCAGTAGAATGATTCTCATTTTGCAAATGAGGAAACTGAGGCAGGAGCGTGCCAGTGACTTGCCTAAGGTCACATAATCGACCAATAGCAGAGTCTGTAGCATGTAGCCCAAGTCTCTTGGGTTCCCTTGCATTAAAGTCCTTAATGTAAATGCATGTGCATACTAATGCTGCGCCGGGACAGTCAGATTGATTATGATTTCAGCCCTTAAATCTCATTGAATTCAGCACTTGAGTTGAGGAAAGCCAAGGAAACCATGGGTGGGTGGGGAAGCGAGCAACAGAGAGAGAGTAGCTGCTGGAGGCTGGAAGGAAGATTTCTGCCTGTGTAGCGGCACCAGAGAGGAAGACAGGGCTGGCTGGCTGGTAATGATCTAAATGGGGGGAAAGATAGGTTTTGCCAGTAAGGGGAAGAAAAGGCTGTAAGGGAGCAGAGCTGGGTTTTTAATGAGAATGTATAACGCTGTAAAGGGTTTCATCATTTTCTGCTTTGCAAGACACGACTATCAGCAAGGACAAATGGAAGTTTTGCAAAAACCCAGCCATCAGAAACTGTTCATTACACTCTGCTAAACATTTCCTCATGGTGAAATAGTCAGTGGGAGGGGAAGAAACCGCGTTTTGTTCTAGTATATGCCGTTTTCTAATTAATGGATTTGATAAACAGAAGGTTTCTCCTCTGGTTCCCTCTTAAAGTGACTTGACTTCTTTTTAATTCAGTAGAAATCTCTGCAACTGGAAACGAAATGGATGCATCAATCAAGGCTTAAACACACATTACCTCGAATGCACAGGCTCTGCGGATAAGTCTGGTTTTAGATCTCGTTTTAAACTACATCAGGAGGAAGTGTGGTGCCTTTCTCGTCGTTCTTGTCAGATTTTTCAAACAGAAAAATCTGCGGTAGACAAGTTAAAGCTGCCCCTAGGTGTCATCTGTGAGGGCTCGTTTTTTCTTGTGGCGTTGATGTAAACGTTGATGCTCGTTATTCATTGTTGTGCTTTTAAAAACTACTGAACAAAAATGTTTTTAAATTGTAGCTGAACAGCTGTCCTCTTCCCATCTCATGTCACCTGTATTGCATTTGGAACAGAGGAGAGAGCCTTCAACCCAAAAATCTCTCTGTCTCTATCTTACACACACACACACACGTACTCAAACTGTCATACAAAGGCGCACACACTGTCTCACCCACACAGTGTTTCTCTCACACACACAGTCTCACCCACGCATACACTCTCTCACAGTCACACATACACATACTGTCACACACAAATACACACATCGTTTCTCTCTCTCACACACACACACACACTCACACTGTCTCACATACTCACACTATCACACACACACACACACACACACTGTCTCTCTCTCTCACACACACACAGTGTGTGTGTGTGTGACAGTATGTATATGTGTGACAGTGTGAGAGAGACAATGTGCATGTGTGTGAGGGAGAAACAATGCGTGCATGTGTGACAGTGTGAGTGTGTGAGAGAGACAGATAGACACATTGTTTCTCTCTCACACACATACTGCCTCATATACACACACTCACAAAAAACACGCACACACTGTCATACATACACATACTGTCACACACATTGTCTCTCTCTTACACACACACTGTCTCACACTGACACAGTGTCACAAAACACGCACACACTGTCACACACACACATACTGTCACACACACATTGTTTCTCTCTCTCTCTCTCTCTCTCTCTCTCACACACACACACACACACAGTCTCACATACACTGTCACACAAACACGCACACAGTCACACTTTCTCTCTCTCTCTCGCTCACACACACACACACACAAAATCTCCTTCCCATGTTCTGGGACTAACCTAGCTAGCAAGAAAGATATTTTTGCTTGTGGCTGTTTCTGCCACGGAATCTTTTAAACCACCTTCTCTCCTTAAAATCTTTGCCAGTCAGGCTCGAAACAACCTGCCTTCAAAACGGCCTGTCCCTAGCCATCTCCTGTTTTAAGATGGTGCTTGGTAATTCTCCGTTTTAAAGTCAAGATACACCTCCCCATCCATTACCCCTTCTCCCAACATTATATTTAAAAGTCGAGTTTCCCCAAGTCTTGCGGCGAGAATGGAAGGGAAAACCTAGCCGGGCACAGTTTAGGAAGGGAACCGTTGTCCATAGTCATAATTCACGGGGGCCCGTTGGCTGAGGTGAACTCCTCATATATGTAGAAATTAGCCAGAATACAGATTTACAGGACTGGCTCCACTAAAACATAGTTGTGCCTGCAAATGGAGAAACAAGTCCGCAAAGGTGAACTTTATTACTGAATTACTGAATTTTCCCGCTTCGCCCTCCTAAGAAAAGTGACAAGTATTCAACACACGGAGAGATAGCTTCAGAAAGCTGTTGAGGCTCAGCCAACACTTCTAAAGAATCGAGGCTCCGTTGCTTGTGTTGATGCCCTTGGTTCACAGGGGCATGAAGATACGAGACCATAGCTCCTATTGCAAAAGGAGGGTGGGAGTCTTAACTTGACACCTCTGATGGAGGTGCCATGTGTGGATTTTCCACTGGGTTTTGCCTTGCGTAGGGAGGCTAAATATTTATTATGTTCTGGAAATTATAGCAAAAATCTGTCTCGTAAGCTGACTCGCCAGCAAAAGGATATTTTCGTCTTCATCACAGAACACCTGAAGCTGTCATTGTGTAGGACTGTGCCAGTGATGTGTCGAGCTGGGTCTACATGGCTTTCATTTCACATAAGTATCAAAATTACAGACTCGCTGATGAATCGCCCCAACACACAACTCAAGCAAGCAAAACCTCCTTTGCGGCAAGCTGCTGTGAACGCGACCGATTCCGATTGCTTTGATGCCAACCGTGCCCAGACTGGCCAGGCAGCTCAGGAGGGCTTTGAGGCTTAAACATTGTGCGTGGATTTACTGCTAATGGAAATAAGAACCCATAAAAGGATCATGTTGGGGCAGCCCATTCATGTGCCCCAGTGTCCTGCCTCTGCAATGCCCAGAGCTGGGTGCTGCGGAAGGAATGAACAGAACAGGGTAATTGGTAAGTAACTTAGCAAGCACATCTGCTTTACATGCAGAAGGTCCTGGGTTCAAACCCCAGGGGTGGGACTAGATGATCTCATGAGGTCCCTTCCAACTCTATGATTCAATTCAAATAACAAACAAGGAGTCCTATGGCACTTCTAAAGACTAGCAAATGTATTCATCGCATGAACTTTGGTGGGAGAAAATCCCACTTGGTCAGATGCTGTGAAGATGTGGGAACTTACACAGTGGGAGGAAAATAAATTCAGGGAAGTGTAAGTCATGGGATCAGGTCACACTGTAACAGCAAATCAGAGCAGTTATAAAGATTCAAACACTGGGGAGCGACATATAGAAGAAGGTGAGGTCAAATCACCTGCTGTAATGGGAAAAGAAGCCATAATCCCTATCCAGTCCTGACCTCACAGAGTCGAATTTTCATATGAATTTCAATGCAGCAGTTTCTCTTTGAAGCCGGGATTTGTTATTCATTTGTTTGAGCACAGCTACTAACAAATCATCAGTGGAGTGAGCTGGGAGATTGAAGTGTTCCCCTATTTTATTTTTTATTTGATTTTATTTTGCTGGACTAGACTAACAGGGCTACCCCTCTGGAACAGGGCAATTTAAGTAATCCATTCCCTTCTTCTAGGCCCAAGCTCCTCGTATTTGATGGTCTGGGAACATCTGGAGCATGGATTATGTCCCAACCATCTTAACTACTAACCACTGATGGAGCAATCCTTCAGTGGAGCTGTGGAATTTGTAGCTAATTAGAGCCTGTTCTTTAAACTAAGGCTTCATTGCAGCGGGCCAGCCAGGGGGAGTCTCTGTCCCACGTGCTTCCTTTTAATGTCAGTTCTCAAAACTTCGGAGCTAAGAGAAAACGATACATCTCTGAGCTCTCTATGGAGCTCCTTCCCTAACAGGCGGAAGAGGAGATGGGTTGTCTGAGGAATCCAGAATAAGGCACATTATAAACCTTCTGGTGAAAACTATGGGGATTGAATTAAAAACAAATCATCCTGGCATTCAAGAACGTATTCCTAGCCTTGATGAGGGAGAAAGCAGCAGTTAGTTCTCTCATTAGATGGCAACATGCACAGGTCCCATGTTGAGTAAAAAATTAAGGGTAAATTCTCGTAGAAACATAGACTATCAGGGTTGGATGGGACCTCAAGACCGACTCTGCTCACAGCAAGAGCTTAACTGTTAGCATTTCATCGCTGGATTTCTTAGCACTGAACAGGTAGCTTTCCAAAATTGAAATAGGCTTTACTGCTATGCGACAGTCAAGTTTGTGCCGCACAGAACAAAGCACGTCGCCTTTGTAAGGAGGGATACAATATTCTGATTAGTTTTGAGCTGAAACTCCGAACTTGTTGTTGAATAGCCTGGATTTCGGCAAATGAGTATTTCTGGGTGGACTCTACCATTATCTCTACAGTGTGGTGACCCCTTTCTCCATGATTTTCTGCAAAAGTTTTTAGCCAGATCAGTTGATTTTTCTCTGGGATTAGTACTACCGTAATTTCCCCTGAGTGAACCTTTCAGAAATGCAGCTGAAAGAAAGGTTATGATTAAAGCAATGCTTCTTTTCTGAGAGGTTGGGATCATATTAGGACGATAGCTTCTTACCAGACTTTGCAAAAGAAAAGAAAATCTACAAAAGAAATTGCAGAAAACCGGATCCAAAACTCTGTCTCCCTCAATCCTTGTTCGTGTGGCTAAGT
Source organism: Podocnemis expansa (assembly GCA_007922195.1). Classification (NCBI taxonomy): domain Eukaryota; kingdom Metazoa; phylum Chordata; order Testudines; family Podocnemididae; genus Podocnemis; species Podocnemis expansa. The sequence continues at coordinate 47,273,201 of ML681979.1, read as the reverse complement.
GGTGACATAGACAAGAAAACATATTATACAAAAATAATAGGATTCTTCTTAGAAGCCTCATGTGAGCTTCTAGTTTATAGCCCAATCATTCTGAGTAGGTGAGAATGAAAATGATTCCGGCAAAGTCAGGTCTTCTTTGGTAAAATTTGTCTTCAAGCATGATGGACTTAAGAATTAGTTAATTAACGTGTTTCTCTGTTTTCTCTTCATTGATCTTCAGGAACGCCAATGATTTCTCAGGACCGAAGGACACTTCTTCAAAGAAAGATTGCTCGTCAGTGTGGCTCTAGCACCTGTCAGGTCCTCTAAGGCTAACAAATACCTCTGTCGAATAATGCGCAACGCCTTGCTTTAGACAATCATTCAACAGAGCAGAAGAAAAAGGGACCAACTCAGGCAAAAGCCACATGCTCATAATTTTATTTATTTTCACAAAAGCGACCAAACGGGTTTGGAAACCATGCCTGCTTTGGAAAGGCTGAAGATAGAAAGATTGAAGTGTGTGATCGAGGTTTGACCCTCCTTTCTTTGGTCCCAAGCAAATGATCATCCTAGTGTATTCGCCTTAGCTCTCAGTAGCATCAGCGACCTTTAGCCTCCTCTTTCGGGTGTCTTCCTGGAGCTGGGGCAGCCAGTCTCCGCTGCAGTAAGGGGGAAACACTGTTAATGAACGAAAAGCAGCGAGGGAAATAATGACAGGTCAAAAGAAGCAGTAACAAAGGCGAAGCAAGTCACAAACACGAGCGACCTGTGCCTTGTAGCGATGCAAAGTTAGCTGAAGACACAGACTCAGGGCTAAGTCTAAATACATCCTAGGGGGTTATTCTTGGAGGGTCGCTCCAGCCGGACCACGGTCGGTCCTTACTTAGGTGTGGGAGAGAAAAGATTGTAACTCCGTGGCCTGATTCCCAGTAATGACACCCTCTTTCCTCCACTGTGAACCTCAGTGGTAGTGGTGGGGGGGGTTAATCCTTTGCAAGTTCATAGAATCATAGGGTCAGAAGGGACCTCAGGAGGTCATCTAGGCCAACCTCCTGCCAAAAAAAGCAGGACCACTCTCACAATTTTGTCCTTTGTGTTTCCTCTTGGTCTCTATCCCTCCTTTACCTGACAAACACACAGCTTGCAATGGCACTGCCTTGCCCATAGAGCCTGCAGGCTGCCTGGGACCTGGATTCCCAGGGAGGCCGCCAGGCTGCTTCTCTCACCTTCAAGCTGCTTCTGTGAAAAGCCCCAACAGAGGGATTGTGGGATGAGGAGAGTCTAGGACACCAACGAGAGGATCACCTGCGATTCTGGCCTCAATGACTTTCTCCATCGGCTGCAGAGCCGAAATGTGGCCGCCTCAACGTCCAAAGCTATTGCTGCTCACACAGGCGGGGAGCAAGTTTCTCCTCCCTTCTTTTCAGCTCTTCCTGAGCTGTTTTGTATTGGCAGCGTTGGGAAGGGGGGGATAATAAACATCTTTCCTCTGGTCTGACCCTATCCACACAGCTCAGTGAATTGCTCAAAAGCGGGTCTAGGGTGTTGCTATCCGTGAGCTCTGCAAATGCTCCAGTGTAGAAAAAAAAAATCTTGCTAATTGAAGCAAGGGCCAGCAAAGATAAATCTGGAAAGAGAAAGGTGTGTCAAGCTTCCTGCTTTCCAAAGTTAACCAAGTCAGTCAGAGGACATGTTTAAGTCCAGCGAATGCCCACTTCAAAAGTGGCTCCTAATAATAATAAAAAATAGCTTTATATTGAGACCTAGTGGCTTAATTCAATATTTGCAAAGAGGGAAAACATAAGCACCAATAAGGGGCAATTTATCTGTAATTCTTCAGTCTTTTCTGTGCATTTCTCTGCGGGGTGCTTGATCTGAGCCCCTAATGCCGCATTTCTGTCCTTAAGGGCTTCAGGTTCCGTTTCCATGGCCTTAATCCGCAGCATCAAAGCGGTGAAATAGGAAATCAGGGAGCCGTTTACTCCGGCCATGCAATCCAGGCCTCACTGACGTCAAAGGCAAAATTCTGCTGGACTCAACGGGGCCAGGATTCAACAAATCCTGTCTTTTGCCTCTGATCTATAGGCAGCCCAAGGCCTAAGCTGAGTCTGGACAGAAATGAGAAACGTTTGCCACCTTACATTCCCTTTTTTAGTAAAGCTGCATCAGGCTGTAGGAAAATCCTCCTCAAAATAAATCTCACCTGTAACTTGACAGGGGGCATCTAAGAGGTTAAGGCCAATTTAAACACCTGCTGGATATGAACAGTTTGTGCCTGCATGTCTGCACCCCCAGAGTCTATGCTAAACCGGGGCACTCCCTCTTTGAAGCGAACATACACTCCATACGGCAGAAATCTAAGCCACGGGAAATGGAGTATGTTCCTATCTGGCCAAAGAATGTGGAGATCAAACTAAAATGAATTCGGTATTGCATTTATTTCTGTTACAGAAGTTTCAGTGAGAGGAGGTGGAGGTAGATGAAGTGCAAGATTTTCTGGGATCCAGAAATGAAAATCCTTTGAAATACTAAATAAGTTCTGGTGTTGGAGGTGTGGAGATGTTTGTTTGTTTGTTTGTTTGTTTGTTTGTTTGTTTGTTTGTTTGTTT
>ML681979.1:47251434-47270600 GCA_007922195.1 Podocnemis expansa | reverse complement strand
TTTGTTTGTTTGTTTGTTTGTTTGTTTGTTTGTTTGTTTGTTTGTTTAAAGTACGAACCTTTTGCGCACATCCTACCTGATAAAGGGAGCTAGCTATTAGTGAGTTAGAAACTCTCGATCTCACTTACCTTAGCATTTGCCCTTAGGCGGAAAATTACAATACAAACCTCACTAGTAACTACTGCTTCCCTGTGTTTTTCACCTGTTAATACCTTTACCCCAGTGGCACCCTGACGCCACACTGTTTTTAGAAGTGTCACCTTCTCTTTTGCAAATTACTTGTCCCCTAAACCCGTCAGTGATCTTTTTATTCAAATGATCTGAACTCACCTACATGTTGATTGCAGATAGGGGAATTAACAGGTCGTAGAAGTTTTATGTTATATATGAAAACAGTATTCGTGGTTTGCTGTCTACCGGTTTGATATGGGGTCACAGACAGAGTCACCACTCCTCCGGTCCACCTCCCTCCTTGCAAAATATAGCCTAAAAGACCACCATTACTGGAAAAATATCAGATGACTGTCACATTACCTAACTTAGTAAAATCAGAACAAAGGGTTGCATTAGAAGTGACATAACATAAGCTGGAAGGGGTTTTCAAATCCACTTACACTTCTTCAGTTCCCTGTTTCTTCCCTGAAATGTCTCACATTGGCGGCATGTTTTGTGGAAGCTTGATTAAAGTCAAGAAATCTGGTTTTGTACCGCTCGTCTATTTCCCGAGGGGAAATTAAAGTGTATCTGGCAAACATGAATCTTTACAGTCAGATCAGCAAGAAAATGCACGTGTCTCAGTTACATTATTAATACTTAAATATGTTTAAAGAACCGAGAATATTGCCGACTGTGTATGGAGGGGTATAGACAATTGTAAGTGAATAAGCAAAATTAACTTGCAAATTTTTAAATCACTCTTGCACGTGACAGCCATTGAACCCACACCCTCTCCCCCACAACATTTTTCGAGCCTTGCGTGGTACGTGTAATAGGAGAAATATTTCTCTTACGAAGATATATGTCTGCGTTGGGTATGATTGTCTCTAAAGATGGAATAGTAAATAATATATGTTTGTCACGAATAAGGGCCTTTTTTATCAGCAGAGGCTGACAGATATTTTCATTTTACAGATCCGATGAAGTATAATTTTACCTGCAGGTTCTTGGCTACAATTCCTTCATACTCTGTCTGAATGTCGCTTAGAGCAGCAGCCAGGTCTGGGACAGAGCAGGAGACATCAACACACGCTGAAGCTCAGTATTTCATCAAATCTTCCATTTCCTGTTGTGACAGAAACACACACACACAGGACGTGGTAAATAATACGATACTTCGCCAGAGTTTCCAGATCAGAAAGAAGGCAAAGTGATGTTTAAAGCAAGTAGACGTACAAAACTCGAAGTCTAACCTCACTGGGTACTCTCCGCAGGAAGGTAATTTCAGCCTCCGGATTCTCCAGCTGTTTCTCCAGGGAGATAGGAACTGGATTGGCAGCATCCACAGTCGTCAATTAAATAAATGCATGCACAGGACTATGTATAAAACAAAGATCGAGCAAAATATTTCACATTAAAGACTACAGTAGCTTTGCAAAGTACACTCTGTAGTGTCGGTAAATAACTTCCACAGGAGTAACCGTGTTGGTTTAGTTCAGCAAAACGAACCAGGAGTCCTATGGCACTTCCAAAGACTAACTAATTTATTTATCGCAAGAGCTTTCTGGGAGAAAATCCCACTTCCTTAGACGCTCCAAGACGGGGAACTTACAGAATGGGAGGAAAATAAATGCAGGGAAGTGCAAATAATAGGATCAGGTCAGACTGTTACAATGCATTGGTTTTGAAGATTGATGCTATAAATTACACTTCCCTGCACTTATTTTTCTTCCATTCTGCAAGTTCCTCCATTTTTCAAGCGTCTGACGAAGTGGGATTTTCTCCCAGGAAGGCTCCTGTGATAAATAAATTTGGTAGTCTTTAAAAGTGCCACAGGACTCCAGTCTGTAGGTCTAGATTGCTTTCATCTGATTTCCCCGCACACCCTGAAGTAAAACGTATGTGACAGAGCGGCTGAACAGATGAAATAATCTTCATAAACAATTCCCCCCCCCCCCTTATTCTCCTGTGCCATTTTGTGTGGCCAGGCCCGCTGGCTCCAGGTCGCAGTAATTTCAGGGTGAGACTGATCCCCAGTCAGAGCCTTGTTTCAGGCATGGGAAAAATTGACGAGGGCCGGAGCTTGCAATCTGTGCAACTGCGTTTGCTTTTCTTAATTATAAAGTCTGTGCTACAGGGCAAAAGCTTCAGCATCTCTCTCCACTCACCGCCTCCCTCCAAAGGCACCAACATAGGGGCTTCTCCATAAGCTGCAGCTGACTGGCCACAGCTGCCTTGCCAGCACCCGCACTGAACCTCCTTGTTCCCAGCAACCACATCGCAAACTGCCAAGCTCCTTCTCTAAGGCAGCATCAGTGCTGGGGGAGATCCCAATTCACCCTACAGTGCCATGGCTAAGGGATGAACTCCCCTCCCTGTCTAGTTACAGGGTGTCTGCTACAATCTGGGGCAGAACAACAGAGAGCCTGTGACACACTGTGGGGTGGGGGGCCCCATTATTTCAAGTGACCCCAGCTTTCTCTCCAGTGGTGATGGAGCAGCCAGGATGATGTAAAGCAAGGCCCTCTTCTCTGTCCAGAGCAGCGGTGGCTTTCTCTGTGTGTCTGGTATTGCGGTGCTCTCCCTCAGCAGGCTCCACACAGGCACACCATTCAGCTGCATGGTGGCAGGATAAATTTCACCCAACATTTTACACCGTGGCCTTTTGGGGTGCACTCCTGTGACCTGGTCTTTGTGGGAGGGCCAGAGTGGCATGATGCAGTAGGGTCTTGTGTGGTTATGGTGCACCCTTACAGAGATCACCATAGTTAGGGATGCACACTATAGTGCAGAGGAGACATGGGCATGGACCAAGATCAATGACCCTCTTGTGCTAGGCCAGGGGTAGGCAGCTCCAGGCATGCGTGCTGACAGTGGCATGAGAGCCCTTTCAGAGTGGCACACAGCAGCCTCTGCAATGCTACAGAAATTGTGGCTCCTGCCACTGAAAGCCACTCCAGGCAGTTTCTTTCAAGGGCAGCTGGGACATGGAGGGTCCCCACCATGCCCATGTTCCAGGCATGGTGTGAAATACCATGCCTGGAACAGCTTCTCTCCATGGTGTGCAGCTGATTTTCTCCCATGAAAGCTCATGCAAAAACAAAATCTGTTAGTCTTTAAGTGCCACAGGCCTCCCTATTTTTTTAACTGCCAAGGAGCCACTCTGGGTAACTTCTTTCCTCAGCATGCCTGGGGAGCTGCTCCAGGCAGCTTCTTTCTACGGCATCCCTGGAGACCCCTGTCCCCAGGCATGCTGCCAAGGCAAGCCACTTCAGGCAGCTGCTTTCCCCAAGTGGCTCGTTTGAATGGCATGCCAGGAAAGGGCCTCCCCTCTCTGCCCCCCAACCTCCACCATTTTCAGGCAGCTGTGGCTTTTATTTCTGTGCAAGGAGCCACTGGCACTTGCTGACAGTTGAGGAGGAGGAACCAGCATGGGTGTTGGCAAAGGTTGCTGACCCCTGTGCTAGGTGCTGCACAAACACTGAACAAAAGCCCTGGCCCAAATGGCTCACAGAAGTATGAGAGGAGAGACAACAGATAGCTGCAGATAGAGGGATGGAGGAAGCAGCAGGAAACTGGTGAATACTGGTCCCCAGTGCCCTAGGGAGAAGTCTGCTGGGCTCTGACACGCCCTGTGCTGCTCCTGTGTGGCGGGGGTGGGGACAGGCTTTGCTGCTCCCCCAGTGGCTGGGGCAGGTTGTGTGTTGTGCTGGAGGAGGCCAGGCCCTTTCCACTCCTCCGATCCAGATCTCCTGGGTCTCTTGTCTCGGGCAGGTTCCTCGCTCCAGATCAGTGTTTCCCAACCAGTATGCCAGGGCACATAGGTGTGCCATCAGGCCTGAGCAAGTGTGCCACAAATTTTTTTTGAAAAACCATTCCGAGAGCTCTGGCTTGGCTCATGAATATTCATAAGTTCATTTGGCAATTATATGGGGGTGCAGCAAGGTGTGGCACGGCAGACAAAATGTTGGGAACCAAGGCTCTAAGATCTCTTACCTAGAAGCAAGGAAGACTTAACCAAGCAGGGGTCCAGCCCCCCCCCCCCCGGCTCCCCCCCACAGGCTGATGCTTCTGGTCCAGTGGCTCCCACACAGGGGGGCTGGAAGGACCAGGGTGATCCCACCCACCTATGTTCCCTCTAAGCTGTGCGCCTGTGCCAACGCACACAGGCTGTGAAACCCAGGCACACAACATAATAAAGCACGCACAAAAAAATTCAAGTGCTAATGTTTTTGTGTTACATTAAGAAGGCGATTTCAAGTAACATGTTTCAAAGAAGGTATTTTAATTTATAAAATCATGTCCATCACCAGATCAAAATAAAATTTAGATCTTATTTGCATCATACTCACTTCACTGCACTCACAAGTTTGACCACACTCACTGGAGTGCACACAAATTTGGACACTGGCTCCAAAACTTTGCACAGAAATTTTTTGCGCACATAGCCTATGAAAAATTAGAAGGGACATTGCCACTCACCCCGCCCAATTTGACCTGGGGGGGTCCCAAACCCGGGGCCTCCAGCACAACACCCACCCCACAGGAGCGGTCCCCAGACAACCGGGCTCCTACCCCTCCCCAGCCCCCTTGCTATGGGATCTGCGCCAGCAAGGCGGGTTGGTGAGCTGAGCAGGTGGGAAACCCACTTCTGGGTCAGCGGATCAGGCCGGCTTCTGATCTGAGCCAGGCTTGGTGCTTGCAGCAGCTGCAGCCCGGAGCTGAGGGGGCTTTGGGGGCTGCAATGCCGCCTCGCTGCGCTTGGCCAGGCTCGCTCGTCCTGGGCCCGGGGCTCCTGGGCACAGAGAGCAGCAGGCGGGGGGACACAGCTGCACCAACCCTCATGATCTGCCCCATCTCTCCCCCCACACCCTTCAGACGGCTCCCCAGAGCATCGACAAAGACGCGCGGCTCAGCAGTCCCAGGAGAAGGGGCATTTAAAGGGTCGGTGTTTTCCATGGCCGCAATTCCACAGCCTTGCTGAGGCCTGCCTTTGATTATCTGCCACGGCACCCTCATCTTGAGCAAGGATTTTTACACGTGGCTCTGCAAAGCCTCATCCCAGCCTGCTGAAGGTGCAGAGCCGGGGGTGCTGTCTACAGACTACATCTGGTAAACTGGGGCTTCAGGCGCGGGTCCTGGACTGGCAGGTCCTATCCACGTCTTAGCCAGCCAGCTCACCCAGCTTGCAGCGGGAAATCGGGGCTCTTAGGGATGGAAATGTGCCGCAGCAGGGGCCAGGTGCAGGTGTTTTGCCTGATCGGGACACTGCGACCCCCAAATCCGCTTTCAGCCTCTGAGAATCCGGCGCCCAGCGATTCACCGGCCCGAGCAGCTCCACTGTGAAAACCCAGCCTTGCTCCTCATTGATTTAAACCGGAGCGGCAGCAGGCCCCAACAGTGCCTTCTGATGGAGGTCAGCGAAACAGTGTCCCAAATAAACAGGGAATCTGATGGCCCTTTTAAAGATTAACAAGTGTATTTATCCCCTGAGCTTTCGTGGGAGAAAATCCCACTTGGTCAGACTCTTGATTAAAGCTTTTGAAGCCCCTGACAAAGTGCGATTTTCTCCCATGAAAGCACATGCGATGAATAAATGTGTTAGTCTTTAAAAGGGCCACAGGGCTCCTTGTTTGTTTTGCTGCACTTGACTGACAGGGCTACCTACCTCTTTGGAATTAGTCTCCCAAAGAGTGTGGATTTACACTCCAACAGTGCAGGGCCACTCTCGGAGTCAATTGAACCACCCCAAGTTTGCAGAAGGGGTCTTGGATGTGGAAGGTACCCCAATATCCAATTGAAGGTACCCCAATATCCAATTGAAGGTACCCCAATATCTAATTGCTCTATAAGCTACCAAATTTGTATCTTAGTAGCGGAGCATGGAAGGGCTGGTACTGGCTTTGGTGGTCCCGATTATCTTTATAAACAATCAGACAATGCACAGGGCAGAACTGGACTTCCAAGCCTCAGGAGTTCCTTGAGTGTATATTTGGTAATTGGAAAAACAAAGCAAAGACAAAGATCTTTCTGTTGTCTGGGTATAGGCAGAGACTTCCCTTTCAAGTATCTGGAAACACTCCTTTTTTAAAAGACGCCTCACTTACCAGTTACACTTCAACGCGCCATTCAACGTATTTTTTCCCCTTAAATATCTATGGACTCCTTACCACCACTCTCTTCTGTGGCCAGTGACAGACTGTCCCCACTGTACAGTCCTTCAGCACCAAATCTGTACGTTACTATTTGGGAATACAGGATGTGGAGTTGGTTCAGATGCTATTAGCCAGAATAGGCAGGGATTGTTGTTTGCCAGAGGCTGGGAATGGTCCACAGGACAGATTACTAGAGCCCTGCAGGGATACAGATACGTGGATCTGTATCAGACCTGCATCCGCAAGAAATGGCCAGCGGATATCCGTGTTGTATCCCCCGATGCCGATATAATGGGGATATCCGCGGATTTGCAGGGGTCTACAGATCCTTTGATGATTTCCTGTTCTATTATTTCCCTCTGAAGTACCGGGAATTGGCTACTCTTGGAAGATGGGATAATGGACCAGCTGGACCATCGGTCTGACCCAGTTTGGCCTTTCTTATTGTTCTTATGTTGCTAACATACACTCCCCCTTCCTCCCATCCTTTGCAAGAAAGGCACAATTCTTCTGCTCCCCTTACAGAAAATGGGAATTTTTCCATTGACTTTCATAAGCGTAGGATGGGGTCCAATTACCTCAAGTTTGGGCCCATGGGGTCAGCAAGATGAGGTATTGTGAGACCCTCTCTGGGCCAACTCGTTTAAAACAAATATTTTATTTTAAAAAAAAACAGGCAGCAAAGCACTGAGGGGCTCATTGCGCTCCAACAAAAATCGGTTGGACTAATGCTGCCTACATAAGGGACCAACGAGTATGGAAAGTTAACACATAATCATAAATAACAATAAAAATTGTAATTGTAAATTAGAAATGAGAGCCATCACTGTAACCCATTTCATTGCAATTCTTTTTAAAGTCTCTAGGCATGGAGCAGATTGGGAAATCCTAAAGAGGTCCTTCTCATTTCCTATATATTAGCACATTGCACACCAGTTTCATGACTGTATAATACATTCCGAAGCAAAGATATTTCTGGACTATAAATCAATTTCCTTGCAATAACACAGGTAACATAAATCTCTAATACAATGAATGAGAAACGCATAAATCAACCTGTCAATAATAGCAAACGGTGTTAGAGAGGTTTACGGGTCCTTTACAGCAAAGATTCAACAGAAAAGTCCTTGATTTTCTCTCCTTGTCATAAATATACTCTCAGGCTTGTCAGGGGAACCCAGTAGGGGCCCCAACCCGCTGTTATTTTGTTCTGTGCGCTTCTCATCCGGACTGTCACTCGGTTAACTGTGGGGCTCATACACCACAGTGTGAGCGTCTGAAATCTTCCTGGGTTCCTGTTTTGGTTGTGTCATTATACTGATGCCGTGTGCCAGCGACCTGCAGATTTTGCTCCTTTAAAACCTCTCTTTACCTTAAGGTAAATCACTGTCATGCAAAACACTCGAAAATAGTTTATGTCCCGCGAAAGTCAATTTAATACATTTAAAGTGAAAAAAGGCCGTGTAAATATTGGTGCTTCTACTTCGGACCTCGGGGAAACAAAGAAATCCCCGGAGTACCTCAGCACTAGCCAATGCCACTGATTTAGTTTCCCCTCCCCATCAAAGACCTAACCAGACACCCGAAGAATTAGCAAGACTCCCTCAAATTCAGCCGTCGTCGTTTCCTCCGTGCCAGTTGCTCCGAGGAACAAAAGGCACAAGGCGCTGGTGTTTCGCCAAAATGCTTTCCCCACCCTGGCTGGTGCCTCCAGATCCTGGATCAGGAGAGAGCGAGATGCTGGCACACGCGCACCAAAGCTGGCTGCAAAAAGTGCCTGGCCACCTTTTTCCACCCTTTCATTTTCGACTTTTAAGGACTGCGGCCGTCAGTCCCGCTATTAGAAGAAAGGCGCCGCTCCTGGGGGCAGAGACCAATCGGCCTCTGCACGGCTCCGGCTCAGGGCCGGGCTCCGACCCAACGCGCCGGACTCTGCACCGGGGCTGGACTCGCCCAGCGCCACCGCCTCCACGCGCCACTGGCAGCTGGTGACCGCGAGAGCGCGCAGCTGTTCTGCCAGCTGTGGCCACGCCCCGCCCCTCCTCTCCTACCTGGCCTGGCTCTGCCCGCGGGTGGCCGAGCTGGTCCTTGTGCCCGCCGACTGCAGCTCCGCCCAGAGGCTCCGGAGTGGAGCCTGCTGCTGCAAGAGGGGAGGGGGGACACCTTGGGCCGCAGCCCAGCCCGGCCGCTGCACTGATGCCCTTCAAGGGCCGGCGATGGGAGAAGATCCTGCCCCGTTTTGGGGCTCCTCCGGTGCTCTGTACAGGGGTGGGCAGAGATGGACCTGATCCTATGTTTTACACCCCTTTGCATTTAGTTTCATTCCTTTCTGTAAGTTCACCCATCTTCGAAGCATCTGAGGAAGTGGGATCTTCTCCCACGAAAGCGCATGCAAAAAATAAATCTGTTAGTCTTAAAGTGCCACACAACTCCTTGTTGTTTTTTTACAGAGATGGAGAGACAAGGGGCTCTGCAGTGCCAGATTTTTCATTAGTGCCTAGTGCCTAGGAAGGAGGGCCTAGGGCCTAGGAAGGAGGGCAAAACTTAAAAAAGCAAAAAAAAAAAAAAAAAAAAAAATCACGTGGTTTAGTATTAGAATAATTTAGCAGTGGTTCCCAACATTTTGTCTGCTGTGGCACACCTTGCTACCTTTAATGAATTTGAGGCACACCACCATATAGTTTCCAGATAAATTCGTGAATACCCATGAGCTAATAAGCCAATCCAGAGCTCTCTGAGTAGTTTTTTCAAAACATTTTGTGGCACCCCTGTGTGGTGTGCAACACACTGGTTGGGAAACACTGGTTTAAAGTGCATCAGGTCAATCCACGCAATTCAATTGGCATTTACCCTTCTTTTTGCACATTTCAGAGTGAAAGTGCCTACGAACACCAAAATCTGGCCCTGCGGCAGCGTACAAGAAGGAAGGGCTCCTGGGGTAGATGGATGCGGTGGTGTATAGGAATGGCAGGCTGGAGAGACAAGTCCAAAAGACCAGACGGCTGGGTGGTGCTAGCTGAGTCTGGAGTCAGTGGCCATGCTGACAGCCCCTGCCACTTTCCCTTCTTATAGCACCGCAGCAGCTTAGGAATGTCCTAGCCACAGGATTCACCCTTCTCTCCTCCCCATCAAAATCACATTAAGAAGCCAGGGCCCCATAGCAGAAGGGAAAGGCCTGGCAGCAGGGGCAACAGCCTCCCCTCTTGCTAATCTAATGCATCCGACGTGCCAGGTCCAGCATGAGCACTGGAAGACAAAGCCTGCAAGCAGAAGTCTGAATATAGGTAAAATGGATGGTAGCCACATGTCTTTTTACCTTCTGTCTGCCTTGGCTGAAACACAGATGTCCAAAGGGGCAGCCAAGTTAGTCCAGTTCAGCAAAAAAAGAAAACAAGGAGTCCTATGGCCAGGGGCATAACTGGCACCTGGCGCATGGGGCACATGCCCTGAGTCTTGGCACCAGTGCTCTGAATGTCCGGGCCAGCCCCGTCCTGGGGACTCTGGGCAGGGCGCCCTCTGCAGCACCCGCCTCTCCTGGCCCTGACCCCAGCCAGAGATTTAAGCTGGGAAACCCACAGCAGCACCTGCTTCTCCTGGCCCCAAAGTCGGCCAGGGATCTGGGACCAGGCTGGAGGCTGCAGGAGCCCAATGAACAATCGGTCTGGGGCACCAGATTGTGGTCTAGGAAGTGGAGCCTGTGCCTGTGCCCAGGGACTTATCTCAGGGGAGTGGCATTCCTGCCTCTGGCACTTTAACAGATTTGTTTTTTGCATGAGCTTTTGTGGGAGAAAATCTCACTTTGTCTCTGAAGCATCTGGTGAAGTGGGATTTTCTCCCATGAAAGTTCAAGTGAAAAATAAACCTTTTAAGCTTTAAGTGTCACAGGACTGTCTCTCTTTTTTTTTTTTTTTTTGTGAAACGCAGAGGCCAGCTATGGGAGAAAGGAACACTTTTAAACAACATCTGCAATAAAGGGAGCATCTCTAGCACTGAAGCAAACACCTTGCAATGCCAAGGTAAATGTACAGAAATCAGAGAAGAGAAAGAATACTGCAGAAAATGTTCCTAATAGCTAACCTGATGGATTAAACCACAGCCACGTTTTCAGTTTATGGATTTTAATTGTTTCTCCCTCCCCCCTCCCCCATTATTTGTGTCACCAGTTCCATCATTCCAGGAAAAAGAGAGAAGAAAAAGAAAGTTCAAAGAATTCATGCAGGAACTCACTCATTCATTTGCAGGACTTGCATATATCTTTATGTTTTATTAAATATAATTTAATAAAAAATTGCTTTCATTATATAACATCAATCTTAAATAACATTGTACTTTGCTTTTGCTACAGTAACTGGACTGAATGTAGGAAAGAGTTAAAAGAATTAAAACAGTGCTGTTATTTGCTCTCTTTAAACGTGTTAGAAGGACACATATATCCCAAACTGAAACATCTGATTACCCTTCAGTCTTGGGCTTGTCAGATTTGTTGGCCCATAGCTGATGGGTAAGTTTTAATATCTAAAGTGTTGTTAATATAAAAATAAGGACAGATTTTGATAGACAATCTTGTTTTAAAAATATAGGAAATGCTGTATTGAAGCAGAGCAAAAGTCCATCTAATCTATTATGTTAGCTTGAATAATGGCCCATGAGGGAAACTTTCAGAGAGAGATTTCCCTCTCAATATGTCTTAGGGATGAAAAGCACCTAAGGAAAAAAATAGTGCCACATATAGGGGAAGAGAGAAACTGAGGGAGAAACTGAGTTTTGAAAGCTCTACTTTGAAAGTATCTCAATAACTATTATTAATCAGATGTTATATTTTACCAAGTGCAGATCAACCAAAACAACAACAACAACAACAACAACAACAAATGTTATGCAAAAACACTCAGGATCTTTTCAGGAGGGAAAAGGCAATGTGCCACATTTATTATAAGATGTAAAATTAATTCCTAACACACACACACACACATACACACACAGACCCCCAAACACACCAGTAGATGTCCTATAGCTGATAGTTACCAGTCCTGGTTTGAGCTTGTAGCTTGGGTGCATTGCTGGAGTTCGTGGCTCGTGGCAGCTACCTGGCCAGGGAAGCTGGGCACGAGGGGGGAGCAGAGTCTCTGTTGGGTGCCCTGATGCTCCTTGCTCCTGGATCTTATGTAGAATGGTTCCCCAAAGCTTTCTGATCTCACCCAGTCTTTTATACTGTTTTGGTTTCAATGGAAGTCTGGTAGGTCACGTCGCTTCTGCACCACTACTGATTGTTGAACAATAGCAGGCGTGACAAAAAGTCCATGGGTGCTGTTGAGTCACACTGCTCCTGTTAGCAGATGTGACTTCCAGCATGATCTTGATGGTTTGATTGAGTTTTAGTTGTTTTGTTCCTGGGGTGGATCCTTTTCACACTCTTCAGCCTTGGATGGACTTCACGCCTCATCAGGATCAATGGCAGTTTGGGACTGGTTCACACATACAGCATACACCCTTCATCCACACCTTGCTCTTAACAATTTTCCATTTACAATACAATATGGAGTCTGAAATGCTAAAGTTTTCATTTATAATATGGAGTCTGGAATGTTACAGGGATTGGGGAAAAGGTAGCTGTAGAGCCAGAGCCTTAAAGATAAATGGGTACAAATGCACATACACTACAATCTGGGGCTGGTGGCTCAGGGGGCAAAAGCGGTGCTACTGAAACCCCACAAACCCCCAGAGGACAGCAGTTCGAGTCCAGGCTCTCCCCAAAAGCCACAGCTGGTTTAGCACAAAATTACCTATTATACTCTACTAAGGCTAAATGAAGAGTGATATGACTGATGTAACAAAGTTGCACATAGATACAAATAAAGATTGGCAGGAGTAAAATACAAATATTGGGGTGTTACTACAAATGAGAAGTAATTAATTAGGAGACACATTGCCAATGGGAAACATAGTTACAATATATATATATAAAGATTGACAGGAAATAAGCTGCACCTCAGTGAAAGTGACTCAAGTGAATTAAACCATTAACCAATAAATTCTATACAGTTGTGAGTGAGCCCAAAGAATTTATGAATGAATTCACAATAATTAACACCATATCTCTACACAAGGAGTTGTGTGGCACTTAAAGACTAACAGATTTATTTTTTGCATGAACTATCCAGTTAGACTATTATCCCCCGGCTTCTTCTCTTCATCTATCCTTCAGCAAATTATCAGCTGATCTGTTGCTCTTGTTATCTGTCATTTCGTTAAAATAAAACGTAAAGAGTGACTGGAAAGAAGTGTCAATAATTAATAAAAAGATCTATAACTTACTTATCATGAAGTCAAATTCAAAAGAGAATCAACTGACAGGTGCTCATGACTCATTGTATTGATTTTATGGCCACCCTTCCCGGGGCATCACTTAAGTATGTAAGGAATGTTAAGGGGAGCAGATGGCCCCCTTGAACTTAACTAGATGGCCGTTACCACCCTGAGTGCCCATTGTTCTCACAGGGCTTGGTGTAGGTGGGCTCTGCCTGACTGCAAGGTCCTGCAAGGTATGACTCATACCACCATTGTTCTCTGCATTCCCTGTAATCAGGGAAAGGCGGGAAAACCAGTTTAAAAGCTCTGGTCCTGGGGGCTCAGGCAGGAAGGTCCCCAAGACACCCTGCCTGGCCTGATCAACCAGAAGCAGACCTCCTCCGCTCACCGAGTTCTTCCCTGAGCATACCCCACGTTTTGAACTGCCGGCCCGAGTATGAGTCTCTCCTGCCTGTAATGCTGCTGCTGCTGCTGCTAGGAGTGGTAAGAGTCTGCCCTGCAGCTTTCTTTAAAGATTAAAATTACTTTATTTTTCTTATTGCTGCTTTGGAACTGTTTTCCCCAGCTTTACAGGCTCATGTGAATCTTTTGCCTTTTTCTTTCCTTTTCTTTACTTGCCGCTTCATTTTGTGTTAGGAGCTCCTGTGTCTGTAATTGCCTGCCGCTACTCTGTATTACTTAGTGTATCTCTTCCTTCTGAACTGGTGTTAAAAGTATCATTGTGTGTTGCAACATTGTATAAGGTTAAGTGGTAGCCTTAGAAGTGTTAAGTTAGATAGCAAGATTGTTTTGCTTTAGTTTGTAGTTACTAGAATTGTTTCTGTTAAGTTACCTTTGCCCTCCCCTCTGTAACTCCCCCAACTTAAATAAACTTTGGTTTTCTTAACCTTTCCTTGCCCCCTCTTTATTTTTCAACTGCCCCCGTGTGCCCCCCTTTTCTCTCCAGCCCCTTTTTCCGCTGTCCACAGCCCCTTCTCCCGCAGCTTCCCCCAGACATCTCTACTCCCTCCTCCTACCCCTGCCCCTTGCTGTTTTTCCCCCGGCTTTCCCCCTTTTGCAGCCTCTCCCTTTTGCCTCCCCGCCAGCTGCCCTGAACTCCCACCTTGCCGCTGCTGCCGGCTTCTCTGAGGCACCCGCCCACTGCCCCAAACCCCTCCTTTCCCTTTGCCTCCTCGCCACCGCTGCCAGCTTCTCTGTGGCTCCCCCACTGCCGCTGGTTCCCACACAGCTCCTGCCATGTCCCACAGCCCCCCTGCACCTCCCGACACCTCTGCGGCCCCTTTCCCTGCCCCAGGCTTCCCCCTGCTGTTCGCGCCCCTCATTGTAGCCGCTTGCCACCGCTGCCGGCTTCCCGCTCCCACGGCACCCCAACCTTTTTTTTTTGCAGCCGCGTCCCATGGCTCCTGCCCCTTTTCTTTCTTTTTTCTTTTCTCTCTCCTTTCTCTCTGCCGTTGCTCCCACACCCCTCTTCCCTGCTGTGCACCCCCCTCTATCTCCCTCTCAACTGTCCAGCCCCCCCTGCTTCCCCAAGCCCCCATGTGCCTCCCCATCTGGCTGCCTCTAACCCCCTCCCACTTGCCTTCCTTCTTTTTAGGTCCCTGCTTCCCCAGTGTTTTCCTCTCCTCTCCGTCACTTCCGCCTGCTAAGTTTGTATTGCACCCCCCACCTCCTTTTTTCTTATATGGTATTAAAACATCTTTTAGGTTACTGTGAGTAAGCTTATAGTTGTAAGTTAGATTAGTTGAGAATCCTCATTGCCCCCCTACCTATCGCACTCCACAGAGTCAAGCACCTCACAACACCTCATTAGAAACACCGTGACAAATACCACACATATACTCCCTATCACCCACCTGACACCCACACTCATTTTTAATAAAGATTAAAGTGCACCCTGCTTGTGCAGTAATTGCCCCCCAAGATCCCCAAATTTTTGAACCTGCTGGCAGGGTGAACAGGAAAAAACAGAAATCACCTGGTATGTTTAGATTACTGTTTCCTCCCAGTTCAGAATTAGATAGTACTTGACCACCTCCACTATAAAAAATGACTTTTATCAACTTCTTACATTTGCTACCTTTCCCCAGGTTCACTAAGCAAGCTGTAGACATACTTACCATGCAGGGCTGTAAGTATGGTGGAGCAAGTGGGGCTTTGCCCCAGGTGTGCTGGAGTGGCTCAATTGAGCTGCTCCATTAAAGGGCACATTCCGTGCCACTTGTCCCTGGCACTGGCCATTGTAAGGGGTACATTCAGATCGGAATGCACCCCGGGTGCTGAATTCCTTATTTACGGCTTTGTTACTATGTGTCAGTATGGTTCATGATCTCTGTTGTGTCCAGCTAACCCACTAGACTTGCTAATATTTCCTAGACACAACTACAATATTAATTTTCTATTTCTACTTCTGTAAACCTTCAACAGAGATGTGGGAGCTCAAAGAAGTGCAGCATTCATTCAGGCCCCGATTTAGGAATGAACTAAATTAGTTTTTTAAATATTGTCCCACATAGAAGGGCTTTACTGAACTACGGCCTTAGCTGTCAAATGTATAAATGGCTACCACAATATATTAAATGTTGGGAAAACATGAATACTGGTTTAGAAGGCATACAGGTTTCATATCGTCCATTGCCCATTAACTTAATTGGATGGCTGCCCCTCCCGGGCCATCAGTTAAGTGTGTAAAGTGGAGCAGATGGCCCCTTCAACTGAATGGCCATTGACACCCAATTGATTTCTACAGGGCTAGGCGTAGGTGGCCATTGCCCAAATTGCAAGATCTGTGAAATGGTTAAGACATGAGTCATGCTCACCTAAAGTTTCTCGCCTCACCTGTAATCAGCCAACTGTGGCCAATCATAGCCACTGGTGGGAAAGAAACAGTTTAAAAACCCAGGGTTTGGGTTGATCAGCAGGACGGTTCCTGACATCCTGCCTGGCCTGATCACCCAGACACTGACCTCCTCCGCTCACGGGTTCTTCCACAAGCGTACCACAATTGAAACTGCTGGCAGAGTAACGAGTATCTCTCCTGCTTGTAATGCTGCTGCTGCTGCTGGAATTGGTAAGAGCCTGCCCCTGCAGCTTTCTTTAAAACAAATTACCTCCTCTTTGGCTGGTGTTTTTGCCATTGCTCTCTCCCAGCTCCAACAAGCCCACACTCCTAAGAGCAGGCTTGTCTTTTGCTGTCTGGCTTCCCCATTTTTTTTAGATTCCTGTTTTGCTCTTCACTGTTTAAAAAAAGTTCCCGTGTTTCCAATTGTTTGCCACTGCTCTATTTTTTATTGCTTGTTGTATCTCTCCCCTCTAAATTTGTTTGAACTTAGGATACCTTAGAAGTACTACTTTGAGTTGCAACATTGTTTCAGTTTAGTCTGTAAGCCTTAGAAGTGTTAGGATAAATTGTAAGATTGTTTCATTTAGTTTGTATACCTTAGAGTTATTGTGCTGGGTCATTTTGCCTTCGCCTCTGTGACTCCCCTGAGTTAAATAAAGTTTTCTTACTTAAACTTTCCTTGTCCCCTCTTTCTCTTTTGAATTCCTCCCGTGTGCCCCGACTTCCTCTCTGCTCCTTTCCCTTTCCCTACCGCCACTCCTGCCGCCCCATGGCTCCCCCTTGCTGTGGCTCCCTGCAGCTCCCCACGGTTCCCCCTTGCTGCGACACCCCATGGTTCCCCCTTGCTGCGGCTCCCCATGGCTCCCCGCGGCTCCCCCTTGCTGTGGCTCCCCACGGCTCCCCCTTGCTGCAGCTCCCCCCTTGCTGCCACTGCCGCCCGCTCCTTGCTGCTCCCCCTTGCCGCCACTGGCTCCCCGCTCCCGTGGCACCCCCTAGCCGCTGATTCCCATGGCTGCCAGCTCCTGTGGCTCCAGATCCCCCAGCCGCTGCTGCCGCCAGTTCCCACTGCCCCTTTCTCCCTGCCGCTTCCCGTGGCTCCTTTCCCTGCTGCAGCTCCCACTCCTTCTCTCACTGCCCCTCCCGTGGTTCCTTTCCCCACCGCTCAGCCCCCTTCTGCTTCCCTCTGTAACCCCCAAACTTCCCCATTGCTGTCCAGCCTTAAAATTCCTGCTCCCCTGCTTGTTTCCACTCTTCTCTGCTACTGCCGCACACTGAGTTTGTATTGTACCCCCTTTTACTTATATGGTGTTAGAACATCTTTTTAAGCCACTGTGATTTGATTCATAACTGTAGGTTAAGTTAGTTTGAGAACCCCCATTGTTCCCCAACTTGTTCCACTCCATAAAGTTAAGTTTATTTGACAAAACCCCATTGTAAAAAGCTGTGACAAACCTCGTCTACATACACTTCATAATTAATTTTGTATTAATATCCGTTTTTAATAAAGGTTAAATTGTACCCCACTGGTGTGGTAATTGCCCCCCAGGATCCTCAAAGTATTGAACCTGCTGACAGGGTCACATATAAACTGTTTAAATATGATGGGTCAAATCCTGAAGTTCTTATAATCTTTTTATGTTTTTATTCAGTCTTTAACTGACAATTTTCTCTGAGTAATTTAAAGGAAATATTGCTTAAGTAAGGACTGAGAGGAAGATAATTCATTAAAAGTTTCGTGATTTGACTTTATTTATTAGTTGTTATTTACACAGATTTTTAAGGTGTCCATTACCATAGGGCACGTCTACACACACAGGTTTATTTTGAAATCAGTCCTTTCGAAAGGACTGATTTCGAAATAAAACCCTTATTTCGAAAGGGCTCCTTTTGAAATAAGGAAAACTGCAGAATCGAAATGACCATCATTTCGAAACAGATATTTCGAAATAACGCCAATGGGTCTGCTGTTTCGAACCGTTGTTTTGAAACAATGGTGTTGTTTCAAAACAACGGGTCTAAAGGCGTTATTTTGAAACATCCGTTTCAAAATAACGGTCATTTCGGGGGGGTAGGTTTTACTTTTTCGAAATAACGATCTTTATTTCGAAACAACAAGTCCCGTCGTTTCGAAATATCGATACGTCATGTAGACCAAATTTTTTTTATTTCAAAATAACTAGTGTTATTTCGAAATAAAAGAGCCATGTAGACGTGCCCATAGTGTCTGAGTGCTCACAGAAAAGTTCAAAATATAGGAGCTTATGGAAACATCACAAAAGAGTTGCCTTAGTTACAAACTGGAAGAACTAGCAGTTGTGCTTAGAGCACACCAATGCCAGTGGAACACTTTTGCCAAGATATTTACCCAAAGGTGGAATGTAATTATCATTGGAAAACTAATAATTTACTTATCGTCAATATTCTTGATGTATGTATGGTCAACCCACAAAGAACTTTATACATGGGCTGGGAATGTGAGACTAAATGGTGTTTAAACCAGGTATGTCAAGAGGAGTTTGTTAGAATGCAGGGGGCTTAATGAAGTTCATAAAAAAGTTTACTTAGACAAAGAAAAGAGACTGTCATCACCTCAGATCAGGTGTGGCCAAATTGAAGGTTTCAGGAAGAGATTATTTGCATTTTAAAAGTCACCAGCAGGGAAAAAGAGAGCATGGAGTCTACATCAGAGAGCATGGTATCCACATCCACCAAGGTTCTATTTGATGGACATATTTCAGAAGATACATTTCAAAGATTTATTGGTCTATAAAGAGAAGGAGAGCAAACCCCTAGGTTATGCTTCACTTCAGGAAACAAAGAAGCAGGGGTGTCACTGGTGCCTGGCACAGACAGCTCGTGCCCCAAATCCCAGTGCCTGTGCCCTGACTCCTGGCACAGCCCCTGCCTCTCCCGGTCTCTGGCCGGAGATCTGGGGCCTAGCTGGCAGCAGCAGACACCCAAGGCTGAGTTGGGCCTGAGTGCAGAATCAGGGACAACAGCATGGCTCGCAGTCTGGGCTCGGGCCTGGGCCCATGCCCTGGGTCCTTCCCCAGGGCAGCAACGATCCTACAAAGAAACAAGCAGCTTAAGTTCTGTGAAGGGTCCTAGACAGAGAATCTGATCAGCCAGGCTGCCAAAGACATGTGGTAAGAAATGTCTCTGAACAAGAGATTTAAAATTAGTCTTAGAGACATATTTTTACTTTTGTTAGTTTGTAACCATGTCTTTTTTTATTTCTTAAATCTGATAGCATTTAAACCTATTACTTCTGTTTAAATAAACTGGTTTTAAGTTTCAGAGGTATAGCCATGTTAGCCTGTTTTCAGCAAAAAACCAATGAGGAGTCCTGTGGCACTTCAGGCTATGTCCACACATAGAATCATAGGCTGTGTTCTCACACAGCCAGTTATTTCGATATGGTTGTTTCGCAACAACCGTATATCGAAATAACCCTTATTTCGAAACAACTTATTTCGAATTAACAAAAAGTTAATTCGAAATAAGGAAAAAGGCGGGAATCGAAATAGCACGTTCACACTGTGAACGTGCTATCTCGTTACCTGCTGCAGGGGGCTGCAGCCCCCTGGGGGTGAGCCGCTGCTGCGGCTCACCCTGCAGCCCAGAAAGGGGGCTGCAGCCCCAGAAAGGGGGTTGCAGCCACCGGTGAGGGGGTGAGCTGCTGTGGGGTGGCTCAGCCCGCAGCCCGG
>ML681979.1:47112073-47236434 GCA_007922195.1 Podocnemis expansa | reverse complement strand
CACAATGTCCATTACACAGGGTTACAGTTATCTGTCTGTGCTCCACACATATACCCCATAACTCACTTTACATCAATACCCGTTTCTAATAAAGATTAAGTTGTACCTCACTGGTGCAGTAATTGCCCCCCCCCCAAGATCCCCAAATTATCGAACCTGCTGGCAGGGTCAGGGCTCAGACCTAGGCTCCTAGGATCTTGCAGGGCTGAAGCGGTCAAGCCACCACACAGGGTTTGAGCTCTCCTGTTCTGCAGTATAGACACATCCCCGTTCCCCCAGTCAGGTCCTGGGAGTCTCTCAGAAGCATCCCATGGTCTCAAGGCCCAACTTCCATGGTCCTCTCTACCCCAGCTAGGGTTACCGGACACCAAAGCATGGAAAGGAGGACAGGGAAGTATGAAAAGGAGGACATTGGAGGACATATGGAGAAAATGTAGTGTTAATGTATTATTCTTGTTTTCAGCAAAAAAAAAAAAGAAAAAAGCAAGGAGTCTTTTGGCACTTAAAGACTACGTAACAGATTTATGTATCGTATGAGCTTTTGTGGGAGAAAATCCCACTTTGTCAGACTCTTTGAAGAGGGGGAACTGACAGAATAGGATGCAAATCAATGCAGGGGAGCGTAAGACACGCTCTTGAAGGCTTCCCCTTAAAAATAGGAAATTCTCAGGCAACGTTCCCTCTAAGTACTTGTAGACCATGCGCACAAACAATTTCTTTGTGTGTGCAAAAACATTTCTTTGTGAGCACCAACATTAGCACTACTGAATTTTTTTGTGCGCACTTTATTTTGTTGTGTGCGCAGGTTTCATGACCTGTGTGCACGCCCACACGCGCACAGCTTAGAGGGAACAGTGTTCTCAGGCCTTCCAGCATACTTTAACCCCCTATTGAGTAAAAAGCCAGACCAAATCATGTGTTTTTAAAATGCTTTCAAAGGGATAGCTGTGTTAGTCTAGTCCAGTAAAAAAACAACAAGCAGTTGTGTGGCACTTTAAGACTAACAGATTTATTTTTCGCATGACCTTTCATGGGAGAAAATCCGACTTCCTCAGATGCTTCGAAGATGGGTGAACTTACAGAAAGGAATGAAACTAAATGCAAGGGGGTGTAAAACATAGGATCAGGTCATAAAGTAACAGCAAATGAGAGCAGCCGGATGAAAGACGTGAAGTTAAAAAAGAGGACATGTCCTCCTTTAGCCTGGCGTCTTGTAACCCCCCCCCCAATTTCAAGTCCTGTGGAGAATACCGCCTCAGCCACTGGCCGGCTACAAGGTGCAGCAGAGAGCAGAGAAAAGCAACCCCAGCCTGCAGCAGCTCCAGGCATCTGGGCCGGGCCACAAGAACTGTGGGGGGGGGGGTTGCATGTCGTCACCCCCCCCCAGTTGGTCGCGTCCCAGCGCAGCCGGCCCCCCCAGCAGCCAGACTCCGGCGGCTTCCCCAGGCGGAACCCGCGTGCGCGGGAACTGGCGCGCTCGGCAGCGTGTGCCCGCCGGTCGGGGGAGCGGGGACACCGCCGGGCTCGAGCCACCGCCTCCTTCCGCTGCCGCCGCCGCGCTCGCCCATAGCGGCGGGGCCGTTGGGAGCGCGACACAAAGCAGCCGCCGCCGAGCCGTTTCTCATGGCGGGGAACTTCTGGCAGAGCTCGCACTAGTGAGTGGCCGGGGAGGGCTGCGTGTGGCCGGGCTGCACCTGGGCTGGCTGGGCCAGGTGGTGGAGGAGGCAGCAGAAGTGTGGCCTGGCCTTTGAAATCCGTCCAGGCTCTAACCCGCTGCTCTCCTCATTCGCCCCTGCTTCCCACCGCCGTCCCTTTGTTCCCCCGCCTCCTTTTAAGAGCAGGCCACGGAAAACTTATTCAACTTAGGCGGGAAGCTGGGAGGTTCAATCGGTTTGGACCATGCATTTTTATAATAATAACGAAAATGCCTGGGGGTGGCTGTTCCCAGATTTTTTACACATCCAAGGGGTGGTCCAGAGAAGGCATTTCCGCCCCTCTCTCCTTTTGAGTTTTTACACAGCCAGTTCTGGGGCACTTGTACTTTTCGTGTGTGTGTTCTCGAGAGCTGGATGGTTTTTTTGAATAGGCAAAACAAAACAGGAAACGTTTCCAAGCAGTTGAGAAGGAAACCCTAGAGCATGAAATTAAAACTTGTAACATAAGGGAAAACAGTGTGAAGGGAAGAGGCTATCTTTTAGCAAAAACCGGGACAAGGATGTATGGTAGCTGATTCATTGCTAATTAAAACGATTCAAGTGGAAATATTTATAAGCAATATAAGTGAATACTTAATCTGTTTTAATAGCAGAAGTATATAGCTATCTACATAGTAAAAATAGCTGAGCCGTTTTCTGGCCTACTAACAAAGTTAATGACAACTGCAGTTTTGCCATTTTCTTTGTTTTGTATTTTATTCCTTACTCAGGCTGGCTTTCCTGATTCTTATAAGGGGGAATATTAGCATATACACAGACTTTTTGAGTAGATTCTCAACTTCTACTCACTTCAGTGCATGTATATGGAGGTGAACTTTCTATATTTATGTATAGGATAAGCATGCAAAACTCATGACTAAACAGAAGTATCATTGTCTACGGGAAGAAGTATCATTGTTTATATGAAGTGAAAGTGGGTCAGACATACTGACACAGGTTAAAGACATGTAAATGTTTTTATAATGAATTTGAATAGTCCCAACTGAAATAGTCCCATTAAAAATGATGACAGCTAATTTTAAAAGTTGTAATATCAGTAAGTGGAAGGCCAGCTTTTTTAAACTTGTTTATTTTTTAAAGTAACTACTATCGAGGGATCAGAAGAAAAGTACATGTGCCAAGAAAGGCTCTGTAAATACTCAAGGGGACAGAGGTATTAAAATGCCTTTCCTTGAGCTAACCGTGAAGCTAGTGAATATGAAATGTCAGTATCTCCTAATTATACAAGAATGAAGAACACGGATTAGTCCAGGTCTGAGAACACAGCATTTTAAAAAGGTATATTTGATTAAAAAAAAAAAAAAAAGAATTACTGAGAATTTACCAGTTTTCTTCCAGAGAGATAGCCATATTAGTGTGTGTACAACAGAAACAATGAGAGTCCTATGGCTCTTTAAAAAAGCCCAAATTTCTTTGGGCATAAGCTTTTGTGGACATCTGACAAAGTGGGTTGGAACCTACAAAAGCTTATGCCTGAAGAAATTAGTCTTTTAAAGTGCCCCGAGACTTTGTTTTTTTTTTTAATCAGCTTTATAAACATTGTCAGCACAAAATTAAAAGAAATACTCTTACTTTTTGTGATTATTTTCCCAAAAGCCTGACTTTAAAGATCATGATGAATATTTCATTTCACACATATGCCTCTACTGTGGCAAGACTTGATGAACAAGATTCTGTCAGCCTGTTTGGGCCCCAGATGCGATCTGCCATCTAGTTGTGCAGCAGACACTACATAATGTCTAGTTGTGCAGCAGACACTACATACCGTTTAAGCATAGTTTCTAAAATAGCTTTTTCTTCCCTAGTTTACAATGGATTTTGGATAAACAAGATCTGTTGAAAGAACGCCAAAAGGACTTGAAATTTCTGACAGAAGAAGAATATTGGAAGCTGCAGATATTCTTTACTAATGGTAAAATGGTTTTATTTTTCGTTCAACTGTTTAACCTATACTGCATTTACCACTCATGTTTCAATTGTTTAGTATATCAGTTTCTTATTAATACCTTACATACATTGTCACAACATATTTAATATAATATGCAACTTCAGTAAGTCTTAAATATTATTTTCAGGTTAGCTGTGTTCTTGATGTATATAGTTCTTGAGAGGTTCTCTAGATAAACAAGCTATATATGTATTTCTCAGTTATTTTATGAAATTTCAGTAGGCTTCCTTCTTATTTTCAAGAAGTTTCTGTTAAGAAAGGTCAAAAAACCCAAAGAAGTAAACTTGCATGTAGAGCTTACAGAGTAGAGTTATTTAGGGCTTGATCCTGCAAAGTGCTGAGCGCTCTCACCTAGACATTTAAGAATATGAATAGTCCTGTTGGAGCAATGATATTACTCAGATTTTTAAAGGTATGGAGGTGTTGCGTTGCTCAGCATTACAATGCATAAGCCTTATTTTCGGAAGTGATTTAGGATACATCTATACTGCAGAATAAAACCAAAAACTTAGCAGTGAGTCTCAGACTCAGCTTAGCTGATTTGGGTTCATGCTACAGGGCTGACAATAGAATTGCAGATGTTCCTGTTCAGGTTGGAGCTGGGGCTCTGGGATCCACCTCTGTCACCAAATCAATTGACCTGGGCTCTGAGATTCACTGCTGCAGGGTTATTTTATCCCCCCTCCCCACAACCTCTCCGTGTTGGCATACCCTAAGTCACTTTTGAAAATGAAATCAGGCTTCTAAATCAGTTAAATGTTTCAATACTGAGCATAGCCTTGTCTAGATAGCTTTGGAAGGCTGGGGCTTGTGGTTTTACGTCCAGAATGTTAAAGCATCTTGCAGGACTAAGCCTGAAGAGAAAAAGACTCTCTTAAACTAGCACTTTCCACAAAGTGTTATTTAAATACTCTCTCACAACAATTCTGTAAAGAAGGTAGCATATTTTTTCTCAGTTTTTTGAGAGGAGAAACTGAGGGAGTAAAATTAGTGACTTTCTTGAGGCCATTTATAGAATTCATGTTAGCTGCTGGGACTATAACTCTAGATTTGCCATCCCCCTTTTCTATGCTCAGGTGCATTTCTCTTTCACCTAACTCTTCTAATTTACAATTACCAAGATTAAACTAATCTGCAAAATGATCACAAATGATTTGGTTGTATTAACACTTCCATAATACAAAATAACTAAGTATGATGTTTGTTTAATGTATTAACTGTCTTGAAGTTCTTTAGGACAAAGTAAAACAATATTCTGATTTTTGTAATGCTTTGGGATTTAAAAGGGCACTGATAGGATTAACAATTAGGTATTTCCTTATTTATGTTATGCTAGAGTACTTTAGATTTAAGAAAAACTAAAATATTTTACAAATCTAACTTTTTCCATTGATGTTGCTTTTGGTGGTACTCTTGAACAAAGAAAACAGGAGGCTAATCAGTGTCACCCTCTGGTGAAGATTACAGCTGATTAAATGAATGACAGTCACTTGTAGTGTTTCATACTTTTTAAGTTAATTCTTTTTTTTAATTGGCTCTTACCATCGTCCAAAGAAGGAAATTAATGATTACTCATCTGTAGGATTGTGGGTGTTTACCAGAGTTTATGCTCTTATTGGAGCAGACTAGTTTCCTTTTCTGGTTTTCACGAATTTGCACAAAAGCTGTAATGTTTGGGTTACAGCTGTTCTGAAGAATACTAGAACTTCAGACAGAAATTTTTTCATTTTTAAATCAGGATTTGAAATAGTTGTGAAAACACTCGTTAGTATTAGATTTTTGAAAAACATAGGGGTAAGCCACCTAATAAGATTCTTTAAAATACTTCATGTGAAAGCCTTCTTCTCTCAAAACTCACATTTCCATTTCATAAGATCTCTTTAGGTCATACTCGCTAACTTTCTCCCACCTCAAGTGTCACTTGATTTCTCTCTCTGATCACTTATAGCTTAATAATTTCTTCCTGCAGAAGAATCCCATGGGAGAGGAAAATGAACTTAAAAAGTTCTGTGTCACTTACTACATGGGTTTTTCTGAGCATTATCCTCAATGTGAGGACAACAGCCTGTAGTCCGAAAAGGTTCACAGTACTGGAATTGAACAAGTGACTCAAGATTAACTGGGAAGCTTGTGGATTTTGAGCATTTGTGCAGTGACATTCCATGCTGCAGCCTGGCCCTTTCTGTGGCGATACTGCTTATTTATGAGCCTTGCTGCATTGGCAGCCTGGCCTGAGCTGTGTACTATGTGCTCTTCGAGAGCATAAAGAAGTTGTAAGCCATAGATATGGACCTAATTTTGCTTTGAGTAATGTTAATATGTGACATTTTTTCCCCTCTGGAAAATCTGCTGGGTGGCCTAGTAACAGAGTGATTTTTTTCATCAGGTTCACTCCAGCCAGCCATGTCCACAAAACCATCATATTCTCAGTTGGGAGGTGTTTGTATCTGTCAGTGTGGGGAGAGCTTTTATTGTCTGTGGGAGACAGTGGACAACTTGCATGAGCAAACTAGAAGCTTACAACAGTTGCAGACCCCTGTATTTTCCCCACCCCACTCGACCATCAGCAGGTGCCAGGAGGTGGAGCCAGCAGGAGCCATGACACTGTGGCTCTTGCAGCCCCAGGCTGTGCTGGGGGCAGGATCAGCAGGATGGAGCAGCTGTGGTGCCGCAGGGCCAGGAGCCCTGCATCTCACTGTGAACAGGCGTGCATACCAGCTTTGGCATGCATGCTGGGGGTTGCCGACCCCTGGCTTACATGCTTCTAATACCGTGTAAGAATCTGGCATTGGTTAAGAATTTAAAGTTTAAACTGCTTGTGTTTCCCATCTAATACCACTGTTCAGTTTTTGCTGTACATGTTTACACTAACTATTTTAAATTAATTGACATAACTTGAGACCATTAGATACAAAGCCCAATAGCAATATGGCATTGCTGTGCTCTCACTAACAGCAGAGAGGAAATGCAGAGACAATAGCATGTTACAAAACCTTATGTTTCATTTCATCATTCTCTAATCCCACCTCTGCTCTGTATCCCAGACCAATGCATCTAATGTGTTTGGCACCTTTCCTTCGCCTGGGAGGGCAAATGAGCTACCTGCACAGCTGACACCAGGGTTGCTTCTTGGCCAACTGGCAGAGAATGCGTGTGATGGAGCAGCTGACTGCTTCCTCTGGTCTCCCACCGCCTTTCCCTAGACTAAACATGTTGCTTCTCCAACACCTGCTGCCTCTGCCAAATCCAGTGACCATGTGTGTGTTGGCAGTTTTATTCAGTTGAAAAACGCATCCATTTTGTAATGTTTTTAAAGGTCACGGGTTTTGATTTACAAAACTTGATTTTTAGACTGTAAAGTGGGACACCCAGATTTTACACAGTGGAAGTCTGCATAATGTGTTGTCACCTTCCCAAGGGGCCTGCTTAATTTGTATGTAGAGGAGTGAATTGTCATCCTCATTTTTAAGAAAAGGTGCAGTCCACAAAGACCACAGGCTACAGCATGTGCCCGCTCTTATCAGAATAGCCGGCTGAAACATAGTAGTCTCTAAACTGAAAATGAGTGCTATCTGACCAGACTCTACAACCTCTCAAATTTAGTTTCTCCAATGGACCCCATATAGAGTGCCCTAAGAAATGGTATCAAATCATATTAAAAATGCAACTCAAATATTTTTTTTTTTTTAAAGTCATCCAGGCTTTAGGTGAACATCTTAAATTAAGACAACAAGTTATTGCTACTGCTACAGTCTACTTCAAGAGATTCTATGCCAGGTAGGACTGTTTACTGTTTACAAGAATAAAGCATTTGTTAGGCAAATTTTGATAGCCCTTTAAAAATTCAATAATAAAATAAAAATGCCATTTTTGTTCGTGAATGGTGTAAAGCTTTTGTGTTGTTAATGTTAACGTAAACAGTTTTTACTTTTCCAAAAGGAAGTGTGGTGCTCTTGATAGCTTAATTTTTCTACATGTGTAAAACGATATATAATTTTGTTATAACATTTCAGATATTCCCTAAAAAGTATAGATCCAGTATTAATGGCTCCTACGTGTGTGTTTTTGGCATCCAAAGTAGAGGTATGAAGTATTACAATTTTCTAATGTAAAAGTATATGATATGTAAGGGAGATGAAACATTTAGGGTTCTAAAGTTATTTTTGTTGCTTCCATGATCTGGGGGTTCAAACCTCTATTTTTCTGTGGATTTCCGTATCACTTTAGCATCAATGAGAGAAGACCCAAACTTCATTTTTCACAATGTTGTCTGAGTTACTTGCCTGTCTTCTCAACCTTAAAGGATCTTGAAGACTTTGCCAATGGGTTTAGGTGATGTTTTAATATAGCTATTTAGAGATCTTAAATTGTGCTGTTGTTCTGTAAAATCTCCATTTTTATATGGTTCATTTGGTCTTGTGTGTGTTTAGAAACTGATTAAATGTTTACTCCCAATTTTCAAATGTAACTGAAATTCTACTCTGTTTGTTTGTTTGTTTTAACTGTACATGGGGAGGGATCTCCAGAATTTACCATGCTTGCTTTTTTAATAGCAAATACTATAACTCATACTTATTCTGAGAAGAAGTGTGTGTATAGTTGGATAGCAAAGAATATTGGTAAGGACTTAGCAATATTTCCTGCTGTAGCTTCCCAACTTGTGTAGCAACAGTCTGCCATGCCTAAGATTCGTTATCATCTGGAGATGGTCTGTGGTATTCTGTGAAATAAAATGGTCTCAGATCATTCTTTGATAGGTGTCCACATCACCAGAAAACATATTTGCAACTGACAAACTCATACAGTATCTATCTCTATTCTCCATCCCCACCTTCCCAAATCTGCTGATGCTACACCTGGTTCAACTGACCCAGTGTTAATGCTAGTGGAAGCCTTGATATAGAAGCAGCTCTGGCAGCATCCTGCATGCATGCATGCGTGTGGTTTGTTTTTATCATCATGTTAGTTTCATCTGCTGAAAAGAATTGAATTGAATCATAGAGTTTCATTTTAAATAACACAGTATTGAAACTTAGGACGCCACCAAAGCCTTGCCTTTACTGGGGCTCCTGCTGGTGTTAAGAGGGCAGCCGAACTAGTGTTAGTGCAGGTGGGAATTTTTCTGTAAAATTGCTCTATGTAAATAAGGCCTTGACAGCAGTATTAACAGGCAAAACAACAGTGCATGGAGAGGAGACTGAGGTATCCTTCCAACACTAGCAGCAGCTTTCTAGAACAGGGTTTCTTCTCAAACAAGGTTGAGGCATGTTGGTAGTAGGATGCTGGAGCTTGCAATATGCCTACTTATTCTGTATGAATAGTCTAAATAAATCCAGAATTGTGAATCTGACATTTCTAAGTATTAAATGTTTGTTCCTGTTTGGTTTTAGTGTGAACAGTGAAGTAATTATTAAATGAAAAGTAACCTCTGTCGCTGTGTAGCTTTGCTTAAATAATTAACTTATTCTGATCGCCTAGTCAGAAATTTAATAGGGAAGAAAATATTTAGTTAAAAAGTCTAGACATAAAACCCAATTCTTTTAAACTGATGAGTATGATCAAATAACATTTCAGCTAGTTCAGTACTAACTTGGTCACCTTATTTATTGCTCTTCTTTGCTCAGGAATTTGGTGTGGTCTCAAATACAAGGTTGATTTCTGCTGCTACTTCTGTATGTAAGTGTAAATGATGTTTTTGTTATGCTACATTTCAGGGAGAGGAGATGGTCACTTCTGTAAAGAATTAGTTTCTTATCAAATCATGGGAGATTTTAAAAATTGCTCCATAAAGGCAATTCATTTCCATCATTTGGACTTTTGGAGGAAGAGACACCTGTTTTGTGTGTATTGGAAGAAAATGTCATTCATGCGTACTGTTGTATCAGTTCTGGTGGGAACTTATCAGTCAAATCACAGCTAAAAATTAAGATGCCATGGTGATTAACCTAATAAACCCTGCAAATCAGCTGTAGCTTTCAATTCAACCAAAATTGTAAATCAGAGGCATTGGTTTTATTGTCCTTTTTATCACGATTAGCTTTAGTAGAAAAACTGCTTTGTTTGAGGTTGTTGGTAGACCTCCATACGTTTTTCCAACAAGCAGAAAATATTTTAAGAAAAAACGAAAATTACTAATTGTAAACACATTGCTTTAGATTAAAATGTATTTTCACAGGTCAAGCAAAAGATACTATTTCTAAGTTGTTTTTGTATAGTTAAAATCCAATTAGAGAAAACAAAATTATTTCCACTCATTCTTCTTTTCCCTTGTCCATGACTTCATCTCATTCACTGAGATCCTTAAACTAGTGATTTATGCAGATGAATTTCATGATCTAGCCTAGAAGATCCAGCTGCTCTCAACTGACAATTTCTCACTATTCTGCTCTTCAGAATGTAGGTCAAAGCATTCAAACTGCCACCCAGGACTTGAGAGGACAGATGATTGGTTACATTTGTAGCTTGTACATACAACATATCACTCCATGAGGCTGGCCTTGTGACAGTTCTGTCACTAGGAGCTGAAACAGTCAATGCAAGCCAAAAAAAGTAAAGATTCTACCTCAAGCAATTTAATTGTTGGGAGAAGAGGAGTTAATGCTGAAATAGCATGGCGTCCATGATATTTTTTTTATTTTAAAAATAAAAGGCTTTCAGATTAGATTTTTTTGACATCTTAACAAAAAAACAAATTTTATGTATAGTCTTCTAAGTACTGACTTACATTAATGGAAAAATATATAGAATTTTGTGACTAAAATACATCAATAGTGCATTTAGTAGTAGCCAATTTACATTAAAATATTATCAGATGTGCATATTTGTGTGGTAACTTTGTGCATCAATGAGGAAAACTGATATCTATTTGATAAAGATACAGCAGTCTAAAGGAATCTTATTTTCATAGAAATTACCCTACATTAGAACTCATAGGGAATTGTCTTCTGCAGTGCTTTAAAAGCAGAATACTCCATTGCTCTTAGGAATACACATTGTCTGAGTGTGAGGCAATTTACAGGTGGCTTTTCCTTCAACCTCACTTGTTATAAGTCCCAGCAGGGTAGCTGTGGTCATCTATATACAGCAACAACGAGAGTCCTGTGGCACCTTAAAGCCTAACCAATTTCTTTTGGCATAAGCTTTTGTGGGTTGCAACCCACTTCATCAAATGCATGAAGTAGAAACTACAGTTGGGTGAGAACCATTACAATGAGGAGGGCAATTGCTAACCAAGTCAATTCAGTTAGGGTAGATAAGGCCCATTCACAAGAGTTGTTTAGAAGGTGAGAATGTGTGAAGAGGGACAGTTACTTTTTGTAATGCGCTAACCATTCCTAGTCCCTATTCGGACCCAGTCTACGACCGAGTGTCCAGGAAAATTGAAGTGTTCTCCTACTATAAACCAGTATTTACCAGCTTATACCTAGAGTCCTGCGCAGATACAAATAAATGGATCCATATCCGACCTGCATCTGCAAGAAATGGTCTGTGGGTATCTGTGTTGTATCCGTGGATGCGGATATAAATGTGGATGTCCGCATATTTGCAGGGCTCTAGCTCCTTGCAGATAAAAATATGTGGATATGTATCCGATCTGAATTCACAAGAAATGGTCCGTGCATATCCATGTTGTATCCACGGATGCAGATATAAGGCAGATATCTGCGGATATCCACGGATTTGCAGGGCTCTACTTATACCAGTTTACTGGTTCATAGTAAGAGAGCACTTCAGTCTTCCTGGACATTCAGTAGTAGATCTGAAAGTACCCCTTTACAACTATACTTCAACGAAACAAACCTTCAAAACCAGACTTCAGTGTGAAACTGCAGAGCTGAAATTCATATGCAAACTTGACACAATCAGATTGGGTGTGAACAGGACTTGGAATGGTTAGCACATTACAAAAAGTAATTGTCCCTGTTCATACATTCTCCCCTTCTAATCAACTGTTGTAAATGGGCCTTATCTACCCTAACTGAATTGGCTTTGTTCATACTTGCCCTCCACATTGTAATGGTTCTTACCCATTTTTGTAGCTTCAGATATGCTTACTAACTGTAGTTTTCACTCCATGCATCTGACAAGGTGGATTGCAGCCCACAAAAACTTATGCCCAAGGAAATTTGTTAGTCTTTAAGGTGCCACGAGACTCTCATTGTTTTCACTTTTTTATGTCTGTCTTCTGCCTGTGCCTCCATTAGCAAAGCTGCTTCATCAGCCAGGTTCAGCTGGTAGAGGACTTTGGAGAGAAGGGGGGAAAAAGAGGTGAGTGCAAGAAATAAGAAACGCATAAAAGAAAATTAAAAAAGGGGGAAGCTGCAACCTAGCTGAGGCAGTTTGGTCCTTTGCACTTGCACACTGGCTACAGGCACTGAGGAGGCTGTGTTAACTTCCCCTGACGAGAAGGCATCTTAAATTGATCGCTGGCAACCTCTTCACGCTGCCCCTTCACTTGAATACAGGAACAGCTCAGTAGAGAGATGGTTTCAGCATACTTTGGAAATCAAATCTTTTCCTCGCAAAAACTTGGGATTCTTTTACCCCTACTTTCCTGAAAAAGTGTGGTGAAGAGTATGTTTTCTGCCCAACTCCAGAGTAAATTAAAGAGCCATGTTGAAAAGACTGTCCACTGATAGTGGATGGTTGTCTTGTTTCTGTTTAATACAGAGCAGTATAACTGATTGGTTCGTAAAACTTGGCTTGGTCAATATTTCTCCATTTCTGATGTTGTTTTTATTTTCTCTGAGACAGTGGTATACACAGGGTTGTGTTTGTAAAATTATAATACAATTATATCATTTACATTAGTTTTTGTAGTCTTTGCATTGTGTGGTGTTGCTGGCATGAATCAGAAACAAGTAAATGAACTTGCAGTAGGTTTCTGAATAAACAGTTCACAGGCTTATTGAGCAGTTCGTAATTGTTTTAAATCTACTGAATGACTCAAAATTAAAATTACTTTTTAAAATGTGAAATTAAAATGTGAAATAACTATAATTTCCAACTAGTGGCCTAATCCTGCAGACAAAATTCATGTGGGAGCACATGGAACGTGTGTACATGTATAAGGACTTCAGGGTTAAGTCTTCTAGTTGTTTCCAGGGCTGAATCCTCCTCCCACTGATGTTGGTGGCAATATGACTTCAGCAGAATCAGGCTTTAAATTACTGTTTCTTCCAGTATTATGGCCTGCTCAGAAAATGTTCATGCTTAGAGATTGCACTTCTAAAATAGGTTTAAAAATGTGTAATCTGTCAGTCTTTATTCAAATAATACTTCACATTTCAGGAATTAAACTATTGAGTTGTATAACTGAGTTAATTCTCCTTTTCCAAGTAGGATTGTTCTTTCTGTACAGCAGTCGATTGTTAGTGGCTAAAAAAGGAGTTTTGAGACTCCACATGATGATATGCTAAGGCTAAGTAATAGAAATCAGTAAAGCAGAATATTGATTTAATTTTGTCATTATTTTAAATGCATTCATCTCTCCACTGCAGTGAAAACTAGGTTTTCTTATGCCTTTCCGAAGGAGTTTCCTTATAGGATGAATCATGTGAGTATGATATAACTCTAACAAGCATTTGTGAGCAGGAATAAATTGTACATGTCTTGCAGGTGGAATACCTCCATATCACTAAATTTGTGACTTGACTTGTGCCATACTGGCTCTGCATAAAAATTTAGCTCCTTTGCCTTTTTATTTAATTCATATAGCTATAACATTGCAACTGCTTTATAAATGTAATATATTGTACTATTTTGTAGTGACAAGGCAATTAAATCTCTCTTTGGTGCCCAACTGAGCAAAAATTACACGAGGAAATTCCTTGAAAACAACCCCCACCCCCCGGTCTTCCATGGAAATGTTAGTTCTGTTCTTTGCTAAGTTCTAACCTGTAATTATAGTTTTACTGTTATTTCAAAGTATTCACAGCTACTGTTGGATAGGTTATAGGGAAACTTTCTTTGGGTAACCCAATTCTATGCTTGTAGTGTTCCTGGAATGTTTGCCAGGGCTACACATGGGAGCAGTTGGCTCATACAAAGGGACTTTTTTTGTACCCAATGTTTAATCTATAGGAAAAATCTGTTCCTCTTTCTATAACTCTCATTTAGAATTAAGAAATATCCAAGTGTTTTAAAGATGAGATCTTTAGTAATGCAGCCTCAATCACAATGATGAGGGGATTTCATTAATGTAATATATGTTTTTAAAATTGGATTCATTTTAGCTTATGCTAAGGAGACATTCCCAAAGCATGTCTCTTTACGTGCTTGATAACTGTGATATGAGATACTACTACATTCTAATTTCAGTATCATTTTTTTCATTTTCCCATTTACTGCTTTCCAGCAGAGTTGCCCAGCCCAGTGTTATGTATTAACTCTCTTCTTTGCATCTTGATACAGATCCCTGAGGCAATGCTGTGCTGCTATTTTACAGTGAAAGTCACATAGTAATATAATAGTAAACAGCACTGCTGTTCTGGTTCTTGTTGAGTCAATGTTCAGGTGATAAAATTATTTGATACATTTAGGTGTGGTTACATAGAACCAATACCACAGGGAACTTCAGCATATCCAGTCTCTTAGTACAGTGGTTTTGAAATGTTTTTTTCCTCAGGGCCCAATTGAAAAAAATCACTTATGCCTGTGACCCAACAATTAATCTTTGAGCAATGCACTCCATCCTTTTTGTGGCAGCAGCAGGTGGGCGTCATGACTCCGTATCTGAAAGTCTGCAACCGAATACTGGGTCCTGCCCATGGTTTGAAAACCACTGTCTTAGTAGATACTGTACCTCTAAATTACTTAAAGGCAGTGAAATGTGATTGGAGGCTGGTAACTGACATTCCCACTGTCCACATGTTTGTATTAGAATTTTTAAACATCTTCAAGGCTAGTGCAATTCTGTTACTGCGATTGTTATAGTTCATAGTCTTTCTTAATCCACGGGAAAATATTGCTTGCTTTAACAGAACAAATGTAGTGTAGTTCCCTACTAAATCATCATTCTGAGGTTTGAAAATGAGATACCTTGGCTGGAAGAGTATAATTTGACAGAACATCTTAGTAACTTTTGTATTCCTATATTCTACTGCTCTTTGTCATTATGCCAGTTATCCTTTCACTTTCATTTCAGTCTTTGCTGTAACAGTAAAGAAAATAAACCTGCAGAGGGGAAAGAACTTTCAACTGTTGACCTTAATTGTAGTTGGGGGTACTCAGCACCTAGCAAGATCCAGTCCCATGTGTGTAGAGCAGCATAAGTGCTGTAAATGAAGTAGCCTACAGAACACATTCATATGATGGTTAAATGGAAATACTTAGTACGCAGCAGGGATGTAAACTGTCCTCAGAAGTGGAGTGTGTATTAACTTGATGAGGCAGGTGACTAGGCAAAGATGCTTTCTGTTGAGATACTTCTCAGCTGGTTTCTAGTGTTCTTATAAAATGACTTTGAAATTGTTGAAAGCCTTGGGGAATGACTGGAATTTCTTGTGCAATTTGAGTATCTGAGAGTGCTTATATGTTTAAAAAAAAAAAAAAAAGTATTGGTCTGGATAATGATTAACCCTTCTCTCTCTCTTGTTGAGAGAAGTGTTGCTTAATTATGTTTTTCATTTTTTGCAGATATTAGAATGTGAATTCTATCTTTTAGAATTAATGGTAGGTGCGTCTCTTTCTCTTATATCACATTAGTTTATTATACCTAGCAAGAGTATTTTAGATTCTGCATATGAAATAATATATATTGAGCCTCCATTTGTTTTTTTCAACCTGAGTTTCATTGTCAGGGTTCTAATTGTCTCAGTTTTTCAGTTAACTTGTATTTTTAGGGGTTTTTTTTTTACATGCTTGAAGTTATTGCAGAAACTAATGTTCTAATTAAATTTGATTTTTAATATAGGAGGTTAGTGATTTCCAAATTTAGGTTGCCTAGCACTTTGCACTGTAAAAAGTTCTTCTGACCATTTTTGAAAAATTCTGTCACCTCCATTGTTATGCAGGAGGTCTCTGAAATTTGACAGGGTGAAAGTGATGAGGTGAGAAGTAGAGATTTCTCTCTTTTGTGCCATGAAATTCTGTTCAGGCTTGACTGAGAGAAATTCACCATTTTCCTTCTGTTGCCTGTATCATCAGTGGGCCAGAATAATAACTGAACATGAACATAAGTCCCACAGTGAAAACGTGAAGATAAGTTTATAAATATTTGTGAAGCATTCAGATATTAGAATAATATAGTTAAATATTTGTGATCAAACAGCATGAAATTATGTAATTAGAATGTAGCAGAAATCAGGGCACAAGTTGGCTGAATTAAGGTTGCACAAGGAACCTAAAATCTGACATTTCCAAACTTTTGAATGCCTATCACTAGTGTGCCCTGTAGGATTGTGATATGCCAGCAAATGTGTTGTGACCTGCAAAGGGTTGAGAACCACTGTGCTAAAGCATTTAGATGTCTTTGAGTAATACCAAATACTATGAACCTGTAGTGTGCAGTTCTTAGAATTACCCACATGCTAAATAATTAGTGTTTACATCTTCAAAGCATCACACCTACATTTAGCTAATTTGAGTCTTCATTTAGGGCGGTGGTTGGGGCTATCTCGGTTTTTATAGTGGAGGAAGTGAAGCTGAGGCAGAGAGATGGATTTATCCCAGGCTGCAGAGGGAGTCAGCTCTGATGACTACACCACATCTCTTGCTGAAATCACCTTAACACCAGAAGGAGGAGCCTATTAAAATGCATGACAGACATATGAAACATATGTTTATTTTTGTAAATATAGAGGGGAGGAAATTACTTTAACTATGCTTGAAGTTATTGCAGTAATGAAAAGTCCTTCATTATCTGTATTTGGGTGTCTGTGTTTTTGCAAGAGGAGTAGTAGCTTTGCGCAGTGGCACTGAGGTCAATCCAAGACACAATTTGTTGAGAAAGAGGTGTTTTGAATCTTGGTGTCCTGTGCCGTGCTTAGGAACAGTGTCTGATCTTTATAATTAATCCAACCTCCATTGCAACTGGCTTTATTTACAGAAGGTTACTTTTTATGACAAAAACTATTTTTTTTCCTGAAACACTGTAGTTTCAATTTCTTGTGCAACATACACACATGGACACAGCCTTCCAGTGCTACATATATATAATTAGCTCTGATGGGTGAGGGGAGCAAGATCTTTGTACACTCCAAAATTAGGAGTAAAGAAAAAAATTTTGAGCTGTGTAGACTTTTAAAAAAACAACAAGGAGTTGTATGGCACTTTAAGACTAACAGATTTATTTTTTGCATGAACTTTCGTGGGAGAAGATCCCACTTCCTCAGATGCTTTGAAGATGGGTGAACTTGCAGAAAGGAATTAAACTAAATGCAAAGGGGTGTAAAACATAGGATCAGGTCATACAGTAACAGCAAATCAGAGCAGTTTTCAGGCTCAAACCATGGGAAGCCTGAAGTTGAATTACCCCCTGTAATGGGAAAAGAACCTATAGTCTCGATTCAGTCCTGCTTTCACAGAATTTAGCTTGCATATTAATTCGAGTTCAGCTGTTTCTCTTTGAAGTCTGTTAACAAATCAGTGATCAAGTGATTAGGAAGATGGAAGTGCTCAGCAACTGGTTCCTTTGTTCTTTGATTTCTGATATCAGCTCTGTGCTCATTCAGCCTCTTACACAGTGATCTTCCTGTTTGTCCAATATATAAGGTGTTGGGGCATTTCTTGCACATGAGACTTGACTTCTATATTGATTGTTTCTGCCACTGTGCCAAGGCTGAAATCGTGGACAAACAACATCCTTTACATCTTAACCTCAGCCCTTCAGAATGCAGTGCCATCCACAGCCTCAGAAACAACTCTGACATTATCATTAAGGAGGCTGACAAAGGAGGTGCAGTTGTTATCATGAATAAATTGGATTATGACCAGGAGGCTTATAAACAACTCTCCAACAGAACCTTCTACAGACCACTTTCCTCTGATCCCACTGAGGAATACCAAAAGGAATTAGAACACCTACTCAAGAAACTCCCTAAGACAGCACAAGAACATATAGAGACAGAAACACCACCAGAACCAATGCCAGGGATATTCTATCTACTACCTAAAATCCATAAAAAAGGAAACCCTGGATGCCCCATCATCTCAGGCATTGGCACTCTTACTGCCGGCCTGTCTGGCTATGTGGACTCCCTCCTCAGACCCTATGTTATCAACATCCCCAGCTATCTTCAAGACACCACAGACTTCCTGAGGAAAATACAGTCCATTGGAGAACTTCCTGAAAACACCATTCTGGCCACTATGGATGTAGAAGCTCTTTACACCAACATCCCACACAAGGATGGATTACAAGCTATTAGAAGAACCATCCCAGATGATGACACAGCGCAATTTGTGACTGAACTTTGCGACTTTGTACTCACCCACAACCACTTCAGATTTGAGGATCATTTATGTTGCCAAATCAGTGGCACTGCTATGGGCACCCACATGGCCCCACAATATGCCAACATCTTTATGGGTGACTTAGAACAACATTTCCTCAAGTCTCATCCCAAAACACCTTCTTTACCTGCGCTACATTAATGACATCTTTATCATCTGGACACATGGCAGGGATGCTCTTGAAGATTTCCACAGAGATTTCAATAATTTCCATGACACCATCAAATTGAGCCTGGAACACTCCACAGAGGAGATCCACTTTCTTGACACTACAGTACAAATCAGGGATAGACGCATCACCACCACCATATACCGAAAACCTGCTGATCGGTATAGTTACCTACATCCTTTGAGCTTCCATCCTAAACACACCACACGATCCATTGTCTACAGCCAAGCCCTAAGATATAACCGCATCTGCTCTGATCCCTCAGACAGAGACAGACATCTTGAGGATCTCTATCAAGCATTCTTGAAACTACAGTACCCACCTGGGTAAGTAAGAAAACAAATTGACAGAGCTAGATGGGTTCCCCAAAGTCATCTACTACAGGAGAGACCCAAGAAAGAATGCAACAGAACACCACTAGTCACCACATACAGCCCCCAAGTCAGACCTCTGCAACAGATCATTAAGGACCTACAGCCTATTCTAAAAGATGATTCCTCTCTCAAGCATTAGGAGACAGACCACTCCTTGCTTATAGGCAGCCCCCTAATCTTAAACAGATTCTCACCAGCAACTACAGATCTAACAACAGAAACATTGAAGCAGGCACGCTGCCAAGTCTTCCCACATATCTGCACAACAGACACCATCATAGGACCTAATCAAGCCTGCTACTCCATCAAAGGCTCATTTACCTGCTCATCTACTAATGTGGTCTATGCCATCATGTGCCAGAAATGCCCCAACACCTTGTATATTGGACAAACAGGACGACCACTGCGTTAGAGGCTGAATGAGCACAGAGCTGATATCAGAAATCAAAGAACAAAGAAACCAGTTGCTGAGCACTTCCATCTTGCTAATCACTCGATGACTGATTTGTTAACAACTGTCGTTAGAGATGTAGCTGGGACATCAAGACTTTAAAGAGAAACAGCTGAACTCGAATTAATATGCAAGCTAAATTCTGTGAAAGCAGGACTGAATCGAGACTATGGGCTCTTTTCCCATTACAGAGGGTAATTCAACTTCAGGCTTCCCATGGTTTGAGCCTGAAAACTGCTCTGATTTGCTGTTACTGTATGACCTGATCCTATGTTTTACACCCCCTTGCATTTAGCTTCATTCCTTTCTGTAAGTTCACCCATCTTCAAAGCATCTGAGGAAGTGGGATCTTCTCCCACGAAAGCTCATGCAAAAAATAAATCTGTTAGTCTTAAAGTGCCATAAACTCCTTGTTGTTTTTTACTGAACTAGACTAACACGGCTATCCCTTTTGAAATAGACTTTTAAAACCAGTGTCAATTATTTTGGCAAGTTTCTCTTGTATGGTATTATTTAGTGACAGACTGTTTTCTGGAAGTGTTTTGTATTTTCAGTTGGGAATTACAGGTTTGTAGGCAAATAAGGTTTCAGTGCTTTGCAGATGTGGCACTGTGCCTCTAAGGGAAAAGGAAAGGATGTTGACAGACTGGCAATCAGTCTGTATAACAGTATTTTAGACAGAATGCTGCCCTCATTATTCCAGAGTTAGGGCATCACGATGCTAAAATATATGAAAGGGAAAATAAGGAAAGCACTTGACTGATTTTTAAATCAATGTTTATATTGCAAACTGATACCAGTGTATATTCTATGGTAATTTCTTTTTTAAAATCTTTTTTTCTAGGATTGTTGTTTGATAGTGTATCATCCTTATAGACCTTTGCTCCAATATGTACAGGATATGGGCCAAGAAGACATGCTGCTACCCCTTGCATGGTAATGAAGACAAAGGTTGATAGTAGTGCATCCTTTCAGTAGGAAAGCATTGAAGAAATAAAAACCTTGCCGTGCAAGATGGTTTGGCAAGGTCTTAACAAAAGTGCAGCAATTTACTGACCTAAATGTGTCATCACAGAGGCTGACAGCGGTGAAACTGATTTTAAACGTGTGTGTAGACCAGAACTAGTAGCGTGGTTGTCTGCACTGCTAAATAATGACCACTGAGTAGAGATGCTTTTTCCCTGCTAATGTGAGAGCTTTTTGTTGTGCTGTCATAGTGCAACATATCACAGGATATATTTGTTCTGTTGTTTTTTTTCAAACTTTTTAGGCTGTGTACTCCTTTCCAAATAATGTGTTCTCTCACATACCCCCATCTGAGATAGGTAGAGAGGATGTTGGGGGATGGACATATGATGCTGCCTGCTCCTCCAGACTTATGCCTTCCATTTAGCACTAGCTTCTAGAGGTTTTCAAACTGTGAGGTGTGTCTCCTCCTTTGGGCTGGAGGTGGGTAGGGGGCACAGATGAATGTTAATGTGGGAGAGGAGCAATCCCAGGAGGCTCATGCTAGCTCTAGACAGTAGGGCTTAGGGAGGGAGCTCCATATCCGTCTACGAATTCACTTCAGGGAGCCATCCCAATTGATTGTGATGGAGGATGGAACCAAAAATGGTAACTCAGATGAGGGGGGGGCGCTCAGCTTGTTGTGGAGGTGGTGCTCCCTTCCCAACCCTGCTGTGCATCACTAGCCCATGCCACATGAAATCTCTATACACTCTGTCCTCCTTCCCCCGAACTTTCCTCCATGTGCCCATTACAGGTATGTAACCAACAATTTGAAAACCACTGTTTGCTGTTACAGAATTTTTATCATGTGCTCCCTAAAGAGATCTCACACCCCAGTTT
The DNA here is from genome assembly GCA_007922195.1 of Podocnemis expansa. Classification (NCBI taxonomy): domain Eukaryota; kingdom Metazoa; phylum Chordata; order Testudines; family Podocnemididae; genus Podocnemis; species Podocnemis expansa. The sequence goes on along the minus strand of ML681979.1, from coordinate 47,215,475 downwards.
GAGAACAATTGTTTATATTAATAACAAAGCTTTATTTTTTAAATTAAAACAATTTTTAAAAATATGGAGTTAAAAAAAGTTAGTCTGTTCCTCTCTGGGCTGTCTGGTAGAAACCAGGGACTCCTGAATTATAAATTGAACTCAGACCTAGATTCCCGCTGTAGCTCTGAACAAACCATGTCCTCTTTTTGTCCTTGTTTTCTCCTTTGTAAAATGGGGATTATTTCACAACTGCACGGGAGGGTTGTGAAGATCAGTTGATGCTGACAGTTTTATGGTATTTCTTCAAGGAACTTTGCAAAGCAGCATTTATTAGTAAGCAAAATATACTTCCATGTAGTGTGTTTAGAAGCAAATCATTACTATGGTCTCATGGGACTTAACCAAAAGATTCCAGATAAATTCATGAATTTTCCCTACCTTCATTTCTGACTTTCTTAATGTGTTTAATAAAAAAAGGGCAGCTTCTGAAGTAAAAGGGGAATAAAGGTGAACAACAGGGTGTTTTAATTACTACTTTTGTTTGTACAGGAGGATAGTGAATGACACATATAGAACTGATCTTTGTCTACTGTACCCTCCTTTCATGATAGCCCTAGGTAGGTAATAAGTTAAACTACTTCATTGTATCCGATTGGTTTCCTTTAGTGTAGCATTCCATCAATGACATTTCTTAACAAATTCACTGTACTTAAGAATAGTGATTTGTTTCAGTATTGATTAGTTTTGATTAGCACTTAATATTTTATTGACAGTGTGGTCTTGTGGCTTGGAAATCTTGAAAGAAACTGGAAAGCTTGAGTCTGACTTTAATACATGAAGTGTTGTAGAAAAAACAGTAGTAAAGGGACAGAGAAACACTTAGAACTATAAAGAGGTAGATAACAATAGAGAACATACTCTAAAAACTATTTTCATTTATAAACACCTATTCTGTTTATGATAAACAAGCTAATCTTTGTTCAGTAAACACATCCCTATGTTTGTTTTACTTTGCAGCTTGCCTACATGTGGCCTGTGTTGTCCAACAGAAGGATGCAAGGCAGTGGTTTGCTGAGTTATCTGTTGATATGGAGAAGGTATTGTTTTCTTACTTGCTACTTAATGACCAGAAAGATGTTATTAATTTAAATTCATATTTTGCATGCCAGCCAGTTAGATCTGTACTCTTGATGATACACGCTAAACACTTTTGAGCCTAAACAGGACTTGAATGGGAACCTCCCCAAAACAACAGGTATTTTAGGAAGAGGACTTGGTGATTCAATGTACAGCATTGAACCAATGGTTAAGCACACAAAGCAGGGGTGTCAAACTCATTTGCTGTGGTGGACCAGATTTGACTTAGAGGTACTTCAAGTGGGCCATACACACCATGAACTGAAATACTAGGGCACTCTTGCAACATTGTGGAGTGTTGTGTATGCAAGACTGCGCTTGGTGAGATCTCTCTCTCTCCCTCTCTGTGTTAGTGTGTGGTCTCTCAGATTACAATCTTGCATACCCAGTGCTCTGTGATGTCACAAGACCTGACACCCTTGAGGCATCACAAAGCACTGGATATGCAAGACCGCCTGCTCTCTCTGTTAGGGAGAGAGCGTGGTCTGGGCCACGTGGAAGAGGTTTGCAAGCTGCATCCGGCCCACAGGCTGCATGTTTGACACTCCTAACACAGAGCTTCTGGAGTTGCCATCTTTCAGATGAGACATGAAACAGAGCTCTTGTTTGCTTGTGGTCGTTAAATTGCTGATGGTATATTACACACGATACAGGTGTTAGCATAAGTGTTCTGGTCAAATTCCAGTATAGGTAATTCTGCTCAATTCTTCCTGCAGTATGAGTTGCTTACTCATTGTTCTCACTTTTTCTGTAACTATTGTGTAGTTCTGGGCTTGACTGCACAGCCCAGGTGCAGTGTTGTGCATACAAATGTGAGCTAAAATGAGCTGAACATGACAGAGTAGAGGGGAAGACTGTTCTGTGCAAACATTGGGCTGTGTAGCTCCCCAGTTACTGATGCTGTTGAAAATGTTTGTGTGTTTAGATCCAGAGGGATACCTGTCTCAGTCTAGTGCAGCAAAATGGAGTCGTGTGGCACTTCTTTTTTTTTTTTTTTTTTTTTTACAGATCAACAGATTTATTTATTGCCTGAGCTTCCCACTTCCACTGATGAAGTGGGATTGTGCCAGGGAAAGCTCATGTGAAAAATAAATTAAAATCTTTAGTCTTCAAAAGTGCCACAGGATTCCTTGTTTTGGTATGTTTAGACTTTCCAGTTCAGACACTAACAACAACTTAGGCTTAACAGGTGACCTCACCAGAACTAAAGTTACATTATTTGTTTGTTTTACTGTCTAACATTTTAAGTCAGTGATTGCCAGTGTGGGAGCCCTACATCACATGCAATCCTTGCTTAGTCTAAAACACTGTACTAGATTCATATCTGTAAATGTTGATGGGAAGAGGGACAGAGCTAAGAAAGCGACAAAGCAGAACTGACTAGAAAGACAATAAATTATAATAGATGGGAGGGGGGAAATCAATCAAAAATTGGTATACAGTACTTTGGCAAGCAAGTGAGCAGCTCTGGGATTGTTACAATCATGGGATAAAATAATTGTGCTCTGTTCAGCCTCTCCTCTACTCCAAAGTACTTAGACCTGTGCTTTTCAAACCAAAGTCCATGGAGCATCTGTGGTCTCCAGACCACTTGCTGGGTAATCCATGAAAAGATGCTGCTGGTCCTTGTTGCCAGCTGCTAAATAACCTTAAAAGAAGCTAAAATACATGGGAAAATAGTATAATGGGGGTGTTCAATTTTTGATGAGGAGAAGAAAGAAATGCTGCGTAATACTGAATGGGAGGCACAATGGCCCAAGAAACGCCCCATTTGTAGTACCATAGAAATGCAGGACTGGAAGAGACCTCAAGATATCAACTACAGTCCCTTGTGCTGAGGAAGGATCAAATGAACATACACCATCCCTGACAAGTGTTATGATGTAATTTTTACCCTAAGGGAAAGCTTTAAAACCCCTGAGTTAGACCAAGAATTATCAGCCATCTGTGGAAATAGTTAAGATGCTTAATTGTTGATACTGATGTGAAAGCCACTCAGATATAGAGAGAGCATCACATTTACAGTTTGGTTGGTAGGTGGCTACACATTTGTATGGATAGTGATGAACACAGAACCACTACAGTATCTGATCTCAAGTAACTCTTTCTAATTAGATTTTGGAAATAATCAGGGTCATTCTAAAACTGTACGAACAGTGGAAGAACTTTGATGAGAGGAAAGAAATGGCTACTATTCTTAGTAAGATGCCTAAACCAAAACCACCTCCGAACAGGTACTATATAGTTTTGGTTATTTTCTTTTTTTTGTACCACTTTATGTATTGTAAAATGTCTTAAACTAGATATGACCTCTTAAAACATAAGTAAACATTTCATTGGAGGGCATAGTAAATATGTTTACTATGCAGATCTTTCCATCATCAACTCTTGTGCACTAGTTTGGGAGCTGTGAAGAAAAGTTGCTTCTGTCTCACAGTTGAGTGATTTTTAACATTTTTTAATGTAATTTTTTCTGATAAAATTCATTTAATGAGAACATTGTCAGTTCACCAAATGTAAGGAACTTCTTTTATAAATATTCATAGCTAGGAAGGTCTGACAGCTCAGAACTGTGTCTGTACAATTTTATGCACAATTTGCTTTTCTAGATACTTTGTGTTTTGTGTACATTGAGAATTTGCACAGCAAATCACATGTAAATTGCAAAGATGATGGGAGCTTGATTAGGGTAATCACAGATGTTAATTGGGTGTGCAGTTGGACATAGTTTTTGCAGTTTTGAAAATCAGTTCCTTCAGATTCTGTTTTGCATGCTTTCTAGTGGAATTATTTTATTCAAACACAGTTATCAAAACAGCATTGTCTTCTTTTGTTATTGCACAGAGTTCGGAGAGGCAAAAAATGGTCTGAATTTTTTTCTAAAAATTCATCATTTCAAGAGGCGTTTAGTACTTTTGTCTTCTGTTGCACAACAATAGTTCTTATTTTAAAAGCCAACCATGTATGTAATATTCATTTTTTATCTGAAATGTGTGTTTTCCCTCCCAACAGTGAAGGGGAACAGGGCCCAAATGGAAGTCAGAACTCCAGCTACAACCAGTCTTGAGGCATTCCAAAGAACTTTATTATGGACCACTTTGGATCAAGACCTATTGGAATCTTCAATGTGTTTGTGAAATGGACAGAAGGTTTCAATAATGTCTTTGATAAAGAACTTGAAGAAAAAATAGCTTGTTTCTATCAAGCATATTGAAAGCTTTTTCTTAAAAATTGCATCATCCCCTTTAACACTGGAACAAATGAATTAGCAAGATTTCTCCATGGAAGGAATTAAAGATTAACAGCTGCAAAAGATTCATACATTCACTTCAGTATTAATAGTTGAATACTGTTTTGTTTCCTTTAAGAAAAATGTAGGTTGCCATTAGAGGGACATTGTCTTTTTTCTTTTTTTTTAAATAACTACAGGAATGAAGCCAGTTCAGTGTAATCATATTAATTACCCTGTGTCTTTATCATTTTGTTTGTCACTGAAGGAGGATGGTGTATAAATCTTATTTACCTGGTTTGTTTTATAGCTAACGGATATTATTATTAAAAAAAAAAACCACACATTTTCAAAAACAAAGGCTGCAAAAGCCTGTAAAATGTTGCTAGTTTCAATGAAAACTGTACAGAACAGAAATTTTCTCTTCTGGACTAAAGAGAGTTTTACTTAGTACATGTAGCTTGGGTATTTTTCCACAAAACCTTGTAGCCCATCTTACCAGAAAAGTGCAATATGTATAGTAGACAATTGTGAACACTTGAAAAAAAAAAAAACAGTTTTCTTTACCATTTCAGATATTAGGAATTTTTTTAAAAAATTGTATAAATTATTTGCAAGTATTATACTGTGCAATCCTCAAATCTATTAGAAGCAAAGACTCAAATCTGGATAATATTGCTATCTTTTTTATTGTGGATTTATTTTTTGGTACAAAGTATACACTGTTAGTCTGCCTTCACTGTTATGAATCTGAGATTCTGTAGAAGCTTATTGAAAAGAGAGCTTCATAATGGCTGTTTTTAAATGTGACTTTAAGAGTAGATCTTAAGAATTACTGCAGTGGGATTCCTTTGTTATCTACTTGCTGGACAAAACATGGGCTGTAGCCTGCATTACTTGGTCCCTCTCAAGTCAGGATTTGACCCTAAAGATTTTAAGATTTTGTTCTTCACCTTGTGTACTGTCAATTGAAAATGCTGATTTAGTCACATAGAGAAGTGGTACAACAAAAATTGGCATCCAGTTTGTTTTTGTCCAATCTAAATTTTTTCCAGAGTGTAGTAACACATTACACTGGTCTAAAATACAGAAAGTAAGTGCTTAAAAAACATTGCCTGATTGAACTTGAGTTCTAAAACTTGACCATTTGAAAACCATCTAGCCTTTTTTACAGTCTTCTATTACACTTCTCATTCAATGAAGTGCAACCAATGGTGGTTTTGTATGCAATCAATTAGGTTACTTGCACTTTACTATTCATTTTTATAAGCATTTAATACAAATTATTAAAACCCACTTCATAGTGAGGAAATTAATGTGGGCTTTTTAGCCTTTATAAAATATTACGATTTGTTCCTTACTTTTCTTAGTTTGCAATTTGATCTCCGTCTTACAAGTGGTAAAGATACTTTGTCCTTCTACTCTTTGAAATTGGCTTTTTGGTTTTGTTCCTTTAAGCTTAAATGGTGTATTGTTTCATGTGGACCTCTGGGGTGAAAATAAATCAATGCAAACTGACTAGTTGTGTGTAGTTCTTGAAACAGTATTCCTAAACTAAAGCTTTACTGAATAGTTTGTCCTCAAGAATAGCTGTGCTAACAGTATTTTATAAAATTTACAGTTTTGAAACTAGAAAGTTAACCATTTGTTTTCAAAATTTTTTGCTTTTGCATGTAAATATTTTCATTTCTGCAGTGATGCTTTTTCATGTAGCTGTAAAGCATTCACTGCTTACATTACACACGTATCACTTCTCTGGTTAGCTGTCAGAGTTAGTCCATGACCCTGTTCTGGCAAATACAAGGAAAGAAAGGACCAAAAAGAATCCCCAGCTGAAGGAATGGAATGGTAAAGAGCAACATTTAACAGGTTACAGACCTAAAATAGCTCACTATATTAAGATAGGGAGCATGACCTCAAAAAGAACTGCATTGCATGTTACATATGAAGTAAAAAGTGTAAACTGAAAGCTGTTGAATAAAAATGAGAGAGAACTGCTCTCTAGCATCCATTAGAAGGATATTTAGACTTTTTAAAGTAATTTTCACCACTCATTTGTGCAACCATTTAAGACACACATTAAATAATCTCTCCCTCCCAAATGCTCCTCTAAGGCAAATCTACATTTAAAAAAAGCTGCCCAACACCATCAATAAAAGCAAGAACTTCAAAATGTGCCATTATCACCAGGGCTTCAAACCTCTGTCAAAACAACATGGATGGAGAGGAGGAAGGGTTATACAGTTGGACAGTACACTTCCTTTAAAACAGGGGTCTCAAACTCAAACCACCAAAAGGGCTGCATGAGGACCAATATGTTAGCCTGAGGGCTGCACCACTGAAAGCTTTTCATACAATGATATTGCAAATATTGGTAATGATAGTGTCATTGTGGGCCACAGGAAATAGCTTTAGGGGCCATGTGTTTGAGACCCCTGCTTTAAAAGGAGGGGATGACTTCTACAAGTCCCACTTCTTGGGATTGCGCACATACACAGGAAAAAAAAATCTTCAGTGTCACAAGGAAGCCATTTTTATAACTTAGCTGTAGAGTTCATTTCTCAAATGAAGCACTGTTTACTGCAGAGGTGAGCCTAGTTTGGCAATTGACTGGTCTTTGGCTACTGGTGGTAGATATACCAGTGGCCTGAGATGGGACATTTGAGGTGGTGGGTTCTGAATTATTAGAGAATTCTTTCTTGGGTGTCTAGCTACTGAGTCCTGCCAACATGCTCAGGGTTTAACTGACCACCCTATTTGGGGGTCAGGAAGGAATTCTCTCACAGCACTGATTGGCAAAAGCTCTGGATGTTATTCCACCTTCGTGCTGTAGCATGGGCCACAGCTCATTTGTTGATGGAGTCTCTATATCTTAACATCTTTGAACAATGATTTGAGGACTAACTTACCCACAGATTTATTATGGGAGGGAGTCTGTGGCCTGCACCCTGCAGGAAGTCAGACTAGATGAGCATGATGGTACTGTTTGATCTTAGTCTGAAACACTTGAGTAGTGGGTCTCACCTTCTCCCACCCTGGAACCCCTCTCTTCCCATTCAGCAAGAATGGTAGTCCTGTTCTTCATTCACACTATGTCTCCCCCTCCCCCAGGAACTTAATGTTTAAATAGCTGTAGTTCCTTTTGAGAGGATTATATTTGTATAGCAATACCCAAGTAACCTGTAAGATCCACCTCTAAAGAAAAGTTCCAAAGGGGCAGCCATCGTAGTCGTTAAAAAAAAAAAAAAAAAAAAAAAAAAAGGAGTCATGCGGCACTTAGACTAACAGATTTATTTATCACATGAGCTTTTGTGGGAGAAAATCCCACTTTATCAGACATTCTTCTCTCATCCCATTCCCTCCCCCCCCTTGTGGAAATCTATGGGGCAAAACTGCTGTCTGATGTAACCTGCAGCAAATTGCAAATCTAAATATAATATGCCTCCATTTTATGAGCTACAAGTTTCACAAAACATTTTTCCAGATGAGAAAAGTGTTATATAAAGAAAGTGATGTCAAAGAAGAACAAGTGGACATCCCTTCCTGGTTCAGTTCCTTCAGTGTACTGAAGTCACTTTGCAGTAGTGTGAAAGACAAAGTAATGCAGTGCACCATACTGTGACAACTGGCCATATCTACTATAACTTCAATGTCCTTAACTCAATGCCTGATTAGTTTAAAATAGGGATTTTACTGTAATACAGTAGGAAATGTACTTTTTTGACCAGGGATCCCACCCTAAATTATCCTATCTGCTCACATGCCTATGGTAATTCTTAGCTGACAGGAGACTCTTAAGGGAAGCAGAGGAATTATCTTCCCCATTCTGTCCAAAAATCTATTTGCTTTTAAAGACTCATTACTCAGTTTTCCTGAAATACTTATGCCTATCTCCTGAAGCCAGACTCATTACATTTTACGGTCAGATTTGAGAGTCACCCCTTGTGTTTGCAGGATCTGTTCTTCATAGGCTCTGGGCTGTCAGGAAGGGAAATAGAAAAGGAACAGCTAATACTGTATATGCAGATTAACATCAATTTGTTCTGAGAAGTATCATTCCAAACCACTTAAAAGAACTGCAGTCTGATGCTTCTAGAGAACTCTAAAAAGGAACTTGTATAAGAAGCTGACAGTCTGTTAATTATCAGCATAAGTTTAGTCATGATCCCCTGTTGTTGTTTGCTAGTTATCATAATCTTTTAGTACAAAGTGGTCAGCTTTTACAGTGTCCTTAACTTTAATTTGAAAACTACCCTGAAGAAATCTTAACATGTGGCCAAAGGAAAATGAACATAACCCAGTTTAAATTCAGTATAACTAGTTATGTTTAACATTGTACGGTGTGTATTAAGTTATTTACATATACAGATTCCCCTTCACACTACTTTCTTCTTAATCAGTTTATTTCATATAAACATTTAGTAGCCTTCTGTATATTTCAGAATACTAGATAAAGTTGATATTCCAAAATTCATCTTCATTGTTGTTTCTCTGGAAGTTCATGTTTTGCCCACTCCTCCAAACCACCAGCATAATGCTGAACTCTGAAAGCATACAGAAGATGGTCAGTGTTACGGAGCTGCTACTGTTGATAATCTTGTGAAAAGAGGAATAAAGTCTAGTTGCTTTTATACAAAATAAAAATTTTAAAGTGTATTCCCTGTTTCTCTGGGTGGGATTGATCCATAGTAAATGACTGAGTGCTCACTACTGCAAAACAATTACTTGCTCCTGGTTTCAAGGAACTAGATGCAAGTGTTTTGCAGTAATCTTCAGTATGTATTTTCACGTAGTGATCCTATTTGTTTTCTCTATGTTCTACCAACTGGGGACTTATACATCAACAAGCAACAGGTGGCAAATGTCATTGCATATCCCAGTTAGAAATTTTCTTTAAAAAGCATTGGCACCATTTAAATAGAGTTAAATTAGGTAGCCTGTTTAATAGAAGTAGATTCAGTTTACTTCAGGAGATTTAAGTGGTATCAGTTTACTATTTAATTTTAAATCTAGCTAAACCTTACTTCTGGAGACAACACCTAGTGGTCTCTAAGGAGATGTTTATAAACATCTTTAAAGCCTCAGTAATAGAATGTTAACATTTCAAAGCATTACAGAGAAAGTAATTTTGATGTTGCATTTAAGCTAGTTGAAGACAATTTTTCTTTTAAATCCACCACTGTCAAAGATGTACGTATGGGAACATCTTAGCTAGTGAAGGACTAGGAACTTATGTTTGCAGTATGGACTAGAAGATATCATAATGGGGAGGACAGGAGAGCATTTAGGGCCAGAATGATGGTTTAAAAATAACTACAGGTTGACAGGTTTTTCCAAACTGCAAAGTAACCAAATTCAAAAAGAAGAAAAAAAAAATGAAAGAGCCTGCTCAGTGAAGCAGTCTGAAAACAGAGAGGGAAGCAACGCTCAGTGTTTCAACACATGGGGGGAAAAAATGCACACCACGGTTTTTTTTTAAGTGTGGTTCTTCTCAGAAGAGTAAGATTGGAATTGTGGGTTTCTATTTTAGTATGAACTATTTCCACTTCAATATTTGCTCAGGTTTACAAAGGCATAAATTGGTAGTGGTTAAGAGCGACACCCTTTGATACGGGAGACCAGGGTTCAAATCCCGGTGGGTACCTGTCTACCTTCCCAGTAGGGGTCCTTGGGCAAAAAGACCCCCTAACGCCTCACTTGCCTACCTCGAATATGAGAGTGACACGAACTAGGAGAGTCATGCCGGCTCGGATGTCGCTCGGATTAGCAAGGTCCGTGCCAGATGTTGGGGAACCAGGACAATCTGACGATAAGTGGGCTACTGGAACAAACCATGCATGGACGAGACAAGAGAACCTGGAATTGATGGAATGCTACTACAGCAGTAAACCTAATGAGAGGGGATATATGAAACGTATGAGGGAACTATGGATGGACAAAAGACCTACATCCACACTAACAGAAACAGCTAGTTACCCAACGCTTCAACATAGTAAAGAGGCAGCTGCTCTCACAACTGGAGATAGACCAACTCCACATTACCTCCCAGACTCAAGAAGAAGCCCCAGAAGAACAACTAGATGTGCAGCCAACGCCTGAAGCTGTAACTTCACTGCCACCCCCTCCATTACAGAGCACAGCAGCTGATATGAGGCATAAGATCATGGATAAACTAGCTACAGTCAACCCTCAAGACCGATTACTAAGGCTCATGGGAGAAGTACCATCAGCTAGTATACTAGAAGATGCCAATAGAGCCCTAATGACAATTCCTACTACCACCATAACTCAAACCAATGAACTGGTATACGCTACAGCCTCTGTAATCCTGGAGATGCTTGGCTACACAATCAAAAAGAACAGCAGTATATACCCCCCCTGGAAAATGAGGTTGGAGGATAAGATCAAGGCAACCCGGAGACAAGTTAGCCAGCTGGTGGAACTACAGAAGGGTGTAGAGATTAAGGATAAGACTCGGCTACTGAAAAAATACAAGGGCCTGACTCCATCTGAAGCCCTAGAGACTGCTAAGCAAAGGCTCACAGCACTGGCCACCAGGCTAAGGAGATACACTAGAGAAGCAGAGGCCAAAAAGATAAATGCCCTGTTCTCCAAAGAACCATCCAAGGTGTACTCCCAACTGCAGTGCAACAACACAATAACAGCAGAGCCACCAACAGCAGAAACTGAACAGTACTGGAAGAACATCTGGGAGAAAGAGAAGACTCATAACACCAGTGCAAAGTGCCTGCAGGACCTGAGAACAGACCACAGCAATCTCCCAGAACAGGAACCAGTCACCATCACAGTAGCAGACATCCAACAGCGGGTCAAGAACATGAAGAGCTGGACAGCACCTGGCCCAGACATGATCCACACCTACTGGCTAAAGAAACTAACAGCAGTGCATGAACGCCTAGCAGCACAGATGAACCAGCTGCTAGCAGCAGGCTCCCACCCAGACTGGCTAACACAAGGAAGGACAGTGCTGATCATGAAAGACCCTCACAAGGGAACAGCACCATCCAATTACCGGCCAATAACCTGCCTCCCCACAACATGGAAAGTCCTATCAGGCATCATTGCCGCCAAGCTACAGGACCACATGAGCCAGTACATGAGCACAGCTCAGAAGGGCATTGGGAACACCACCAGAGGCTCAAAACACCAGCTGCTCATAGATAGAGCAGTTGCCCAAGACTCAAGGTCTAGACAGACCAATCTGAGCACAGCCTGGATTGACTACAGGAAAGCCTACGACTCAATGCCGCACACATGGATCTGTGAATGTCTGGTGCTATACAAAGTCAACAGGACACTAAGGACCTTCCTCAAGAACTCAATGGGACTGTGGAAGACAACGCTGGAAGTCAACTCAAGACAGCTTGCACAAGTGGCCATCAAGTGCAGCATATACCAAGGTGATGCGCTGTCCCCGCTGCTGTTCTGCATTGGCTTGAACCCCCTCAGCCAGATAATCACAAGGACTGGATATGGATACAAGTTCAAGAGTGGAACTACCATCAGCCACCTCCTCTACATGGATGACATCAAGCTGTATGCTAAGAATGAACGAGACATCAACTCGCTAATCCACCTGACACGGATCTACAGTGAGGATATTGAGATGTCATTTGGACAGGAGAAGTGTGGCCGGATGGTAGTAAAGAGAGGGAAGGTAGTCAAGACTGATGGGGTGGAACTACCAGCAGGCCACATAGCAGACATACAGACCAGCTACAAGTACCTTGGCATCCCACAGTCACATGGGAACCACGATGAGGAGGCAAGGAAGACAGCAAAATCCAAGTACCACCAGATGATAAGACAGGTCCTGAAGAGCCAGCTCAATGGGAAGAACAAGATCCACGCCATCAACAGGTATGCCCTGCCAGTCATCAGATACCCTGCTGGTATGGTGAGCTGGCCAAAGGAGGACATGGAGGCTGCCGATGTGAAGAGCCGGAAGCTCCTCACAATGTACGGAGGTTTCCACCCCAAGTCCAACACCCAGAGACTGTACGCCAGGTGGAAAGAAGGCGGGCGGGGTTTGGTGAGTGTCAAAACCATTGTCCTGGATGGTCTGGGTTTCATCCAGGAGTACATCAGTAAGATGGCACCCAAAGATGAGCTGCTGAGAGAATGCCTGAGGCAGCAGCAGCAGACATGGGAGGAAGATCAAGCAGAAGAAGTGCCATGGCAAGACAAGACCCTGCATGGAATGTACCATCGACAGATAGCTGAGGTGGCTGACATTGGGAAATCCTACCAGTGGCTGGAAAGGGCTGGACTAAAAGACAGCACTGAGGCACTGATCATAGCAGCACAAGAACAGGCACTGAGCACCAGATCCATTGAAGCAGGGGTCTACCACACTAGACAGGACCCAAGGTGCAGACTGTGCAGAGAGGCCTCAGAGACAGTCCAACACATAGTGGCAGGATGTAAGATGCAGGCAGGAACAGCATACACTGAACGGCACAACCAAGTAGCTGGCATTGTGTACAGGAACATCTGCACAGTATATGGGCTAGACCCTCCCAAGTCCAGATGGGAGATTCCACAGAAGGTCATGGAGAATAACAGGGCTAAGATTCTGTGGGACTTCTAGATCCAGACGGAGAGGCAGGTACTGGCCAATCAACTAGACATCGTGGTAATAGACAAGGACCAGAAGACAGTGGTGGTGATAGATGTAGCAGTGCCAAGTGACAGCAACATCAGGAAGGAGGAGAATGAGAAGCTGGAGAAGTACCAGGGCCTGAAAGAGGAACTAGAGCGGATGTGGAAAGTGAAGGCCAAAGTGGTCCCAGTGGTGGTAGGAGCACTCTGGGCTGTGACTCCTAAGCTGGGAGAGTGGCTCCAACAGATCCCAGGAACAACATCAGAGCTCTCTGTCCAGAAGAGTGCAGTGCTCGCAACAGCTAAGATACTGCGCAGAACCCTCAAACTCCCAGGCCTCTGGTAGAGGACCCGAGGTTGAGGATGACACATACCATCCATAGGGGTGAGAGGGGAATTTTTATATCTGGTCCTGAAAGGCAAGTAAGTTTCTCCTATCTGGCCACAGATTCCAGAGCAGCAGTTCCCAAAATTTTCTTTGCCTTGGCACACCTTGCTACCTTTAATTAATTTGAGGCACACCACCATATAGTTTACAAATGAACTTATGAATATTCATGAGTCAATCCAGAGCATTTAAGTAGTTTTTTAAAAAATTTTGTGGCACACCTGTGTGCTGTGGCACACTGGTTGGGAAACACTGCTCTAGGGTAATAAGAATTGTGCATGCTAATGCTGTATCTAGACTACCACTTAGAGCAGTATAATTTGTCTCTCAGTGGTATGAATAAGCCACATCTGAATGACACAAGTTGCACTGATAAGTGCTGGTGTGGACAGAACTATTGTAGCTACCCCTATCATTGGGGGTGGATTAAGTTAACAGGATGGCTCTCTCCCACTGGGTTCGATTGGTTACACTAGAGAGCTTAGGAACAGCACAACTGCTTTAGTACAGGTGTGAGCTCTCTTGTGAAGCAGACTATGGCACAAATGCTGTTTTTCATTGTACCTGCTGTCTTTAAGCTGTGCTTCAATGACCATACACCTGGGCAACCTAGCAAAGGAAGACATGCTTCAAGGTATGATTTGAAGACAATAGGGTTGCTCAGTTAGCACTGCAATTGAAAGTTAGCCAGCCATTTTGTAGGTGTGCAACAGAACTTGGTTCAGTCTCAGATCTGTTTGACTACAGTTAACAGGAATGGGAAAAATCTTATTACTGATTAAATAGACACATCTCTCAATGTATATGGGGAGCAGAGCTGCCACTTTAAAAAAAAAAAAAAAAAGAGCTACAATTTAGGTACTGGTTATTTTATTTGTTTTCACATTTGAATCTTCACCCATGTCCTTAGATGATAAATGTCAGCTTAGATAAGATTTTCAGTCTAATCTAGTACAGTATTCCGTCTGACAGTGACTACAGCCAATGCTTCTGAGAGTTGGAGAAGAGAGACACCTTGAAGATAGGGTTGCATCACTGAACATTTTGACTAATAGCCATTGATGGACCTATCCTCTATGAACTTGCTTTTTTTACAGCCCAATTATAATTTTTGCCAGTGTGTGTTTTGATGGCCATGAGGGCACTGACAGGTTGACTGTACAATGTCCGAAGACTTTCCTTTTGTCAGTTTTAAACTGGCTGCCTTTTACTTTAATTGGCTTGTGTTATGTGAAGGCAACAACAATTCCTTAGTCACTTTCACACCATTCAGATTTTAAAAAGCTCTATTATACCCCTCCCTTAGCAATCTTTTTTTTTTTTTTTTTTTAAGAAAAAGACAAAAACAAAATCAAAAGACACACCACCCAATACCAACCTCTCTCCTCATATAAAAGCTGTTCCATAACCCCGATCATTTTTGCCCTTCTCTGTAACTTTCCCAATTCTAATGCATCTTTTCCAAGACGGGATGACCAGAACTGCATGCAGCAATCAAGGCATGGGAGTACCATGGATTTACATACTGGCATTATGATACATTTGGTTATTGATCCCTTTCATAATGATTCCTGACGCTTTTAGCTTTTTGGACTGTTGCTGCACATTGAGCTGATGTTTACAGAGAGCTGTCCACAATGACCCAAGGTCTCTTTCTTGAATGTAAAAACTACTTTAGACCTTATTTTGTATGTGAAGTTCCAATTACACATTTTCCAGTGTGCATTACTTGGCATTTCTCAACTCTGAATTGCATGTCAGAATGTCATCCAGCCCAGTGAAATCACTTTGGAATTCTTCACAATCAGCTTTCTATTCCTCATGATAGCTCTCATCTGAAAATTATGCCACCCCACTGTTCTCACCCTCTTTTCTAGATCATTTCTGAATATGTCAGACTGTACCTATGCCAAAACAGAATCTTGGGGGCCTATGCTATTTATCTTTTTCCATTGTGAAAACTGATCTTTTATTTCTCACTTTATTTCTTATCTTTTAACCAGTTACTGACCCATGAGAGGATCTTCCCTCTTATGCTATGACTGTTTAGTTTGCTTAAGAGCCTTTGGTGATGGACCTTGTCAGGGGTTTTCTGAAAGTCCAAGTACAGTATATTCCCTGGATTACCTTTGTTCACTTGTTTGTTTCCTGCCCCCCCCAAATTCCAACAGATTAGTGAGGCATGATTTTCCTTTACAAAAGCCTTGTTGATTCCTCTTTAATAAATCTTGTTAATCTACATCTAGTAATTCTGGTTTTTACTGCAGTTTCAGCCACTTTGCCTAGTACTGAACTTTAGTCTTATCACCCTGTAATTGGATTCCTTTTGAAGCCTTTTTTAAAAATGTTGTGTTATACTAGCTGTCCTCCAATCATCTTTTAACTGATGGGGTATATACTTCAATTAATACTTTGTTTTGCAATTTCAAACTTGAGTTCCTCCAGAGCTGTTGAGTGAATGCCATCTGGTCATGGTGACATATCATTTAATTTATCAAATTGTTCCAAAGCGTCTATTGACATCTCTGTCTAAAACAGTTCCTCAGATTAGTCATCTTAAAAAAAGACCCTCTGCAACAGCTTTATCTTCACTGTGTAATTTAGCACATAACTCCGTCTTTCGCAAATCCTGCTCCTAAATGATATGCTTTTGGGTGGGGGGTGAAGGGAGAGACTGTCAGTGTGTCTTTCAGAAGTTACTCTTCAATTTTTTTTTTCTTCGCCTGCCTTGTCATACTTGTACACTTGACTTGGGAGAGCTCCTGTCTATTTTCCTCACTAGGATCTGATTTACAGGGAAAAAGCCATCCTTTAAAAATTGGAACGGCTTCTTTTACTCTGCTGTTTAGCCAAGTTTTGTTTGTTTTAATTCTTTTACTGTTTGTTTTTGATTTGGGATGAACGATTAATCTGAACCTCTATTATGGTGTTTTTAAAATAGCCTTCATGCAGTTTGCAGTCACTTCACCCCAGGTACACTTAGCTTCTTCATTTTTGTGTACAGTAGTTCCCCCTTTTTAAGTTAAATATTACTATGGTAGGTTTCTTTGGCAGTTTCCCCCCTACAAGGATGATCATATTAATTATATTATGCTCGCTATAACCAAGCAGTTCAGCTATATTGCCTTTCTGGTCCAGAGCCTTCATTCCACTTCCCTTGTGGGTTCCAGAACAAGCTGCTCAAAGAAGCAGTTATTTATGGCATCTCGAGATTTTATCTGAACATCCCTTCCTGAAGTGACACATATCCTATCAATATAAAGATAGTTGAAATCCTCCACTATTGGGGTTTGAGGTATTTTTTGTTTTTGAAGCCTCTCTAATCTCCCTAAGCCCATCAGGGAACAGTTCCACTTTGCAAAAAGTGCCTTTGTCCAATAATCCTGTCCTCCATTCAGGAGCTTACCCATATAGCACTTCAAATGCTTACCTGCTGAAGCCTAAAGACATAGCGATATCCAATGCCTTTTTGCTTCGCACTCCTGCCATGCAGGAAAAGACTAGCTGGTCAGATTTAGCAGGCATTTCTTGGTTGTACCTTTCTTTAAAGTCTTTTGGGTTCATCTGTAGAGCTTCTACAATCTCACCCACTGCAAGAATAAATGAAAAGCCTCTTATGTTTAATTCAGGAAAAGTTTTGTTTGTGAAAATTTACACTATTTAGTATTCCATTTGCCAGATGTATTGCAAACTCATTTTTGTCAAGTCACTAGGATTTGCTTGCAAGTTTAGGCATAAAGGTTTCCACTCTTGTTGCTATGCAGTGATATGTATAACTTACACGGTATGTTGATGGATCCAGGAATTTTTCCAAACTGTCCAATTTCCCATTTCTCTCGAACATCAATATGAATGGTTTGGGATTTTAGCAAATCTTTAAGTTCTTGATAGGAAACACTATAATCAGCAGCAGTGCCAAGATTACAAAAGATCACATTTACAGGTCTCAGACCTAGGAATAGAAGAGGATGGTTATTCCACAAGAAGCAGAAAAAACAGTAGTTTCCAGAAATCTTAGAAAAGGTAGTTACCAGTAACCAAAAAATTAAGATGCTCAATCTGGGAGAATTTACCACTGAACAGTCTCATTAAATGGCAAGTTTACAGATGTTAACACAAACCTGAGTTATTCCATTATCTGTCACTAAGATATCCTAGTGCTTCCCTAAATTATAAAGTATATATACATATGTTTACTGCTCTTGCTTTCCAAAAGTCAGGAAGGACTGAAAGGTTTATTCTGTATGAGCTTCTTAAGTGGATTTTAGAATGTATTGTGAGATGGCTCAGTTAAATTAGTGTGATTTGCTTCCCATCTTTGCTCGATAGCAACAATGAAATTGACTTGTTTTCTAGTTTGAGAATGATGAGGGAAATCTACTGTCACACAGTCACAGGCCTTAACCACAAAAATGCAGACTATTTTCTACTAGTATTTATATTAAGGATTACCCTTGGACCGTATGGTTCATTTGCATTTTAATAGACCCCTTAACAGGAAAGGGTTAAATATACTCTTTAGCACTAGAAAATTAATATGCATTTTAAATCCTTGGTTTCCTACAGGTTGGTCAAAGAGCCATTCCATTTATATACAAACATGCATATAGACTGTATCATTTTTATTGCTACCAACATGTTCATGAAAGCAGAAATCTTTTTTTAAAAAAATCATCATAAATTCCTTTAAGAAAAAGACCTGACGAGTTTTTTTTGGTTGGTTGGTTTTTGTTTTGTTTTTATTGGAGGACAGCTTAAAGGTATGACACTGAAATTAACACTTTGGCTAAAGGCCACTTATTTAGACACTACTGCACTCAGCATGCCTGTGCCTAATGATTTAGGAGCCTACGCCTCATTTCCAAAAAGCTGTTTAATTCCCTGGGAGCCAAAAATCCCATTGACAATCACTGTGATTGAGTGCAGCAACAACTATATATCTATAAAGACCTCAACTGCAGTCATTTTAAGTTAGAGGAGTATTCACGTAAAATTAAACAGTGACTAAGTCACTTTCCTTCTCAATTCATAAAATTATCTTGGCTTTCCAAACACAATTTCTCTGCCCTGGCCTGCAAATGATGTTTTCAGCAGCAGTCAAAGTTGATACACAGGTTACTTAAAATAAGTCGAAGGGCAATACACAGGTTAACATCCACTTTCCTCATCATTGCCCCTGCTCTGAGTCGAAGGGAAATGCCCTCCCTTCATCTCTGTGCTACTTCTCTTTAGGGGGTGAATTTCAGCAACTGACTTCCTGGTTGAATGAGTGAGTTTTCACAGACCCTTCAATCAAAGCATGAAGTTCGAATCAACAGGGGCAATTTGCCACCAGCAGTAAAGACATGTCCTCTACTTTTATGGTCATCCTAAAATCTTCCAGAGCACACAAAGCCTGTATTTATAACATTATAAAAGGCCTGCATATTTCTTAGACCTTCATTAAGGATCACAGAAGGGAGGGGTGAGAGGGGAGATCAAGGAGGGCACCAGTTCATTCCATACTTGCAGTCATAAGCCCCACTTTCTGCCATCACAACTTGCAGCTCAAGAAGTAGTGCCATTAAGGGACAGTGGGGGGGGCAGTCCTATTTACATATAGGTGTCTCCTGCAGTAATAAAACTGAGGTAAGGCACTTCAGGGAGGGATGGAGGGCAGACAAAACAAGAGTTCACAAGGCAGGACACCACCTACTCCTACAGGGACAGATCTGTTTCTATATACAGATATAAACGCTCATAAAATGGCTCAGAGGTGTAGTTATTCCTTGAGCCTTCAGAACAATCCTAACTAGCTTTCATTTAAAATGGAATCGATCTTTTTTCTTTTAGAAAGAAGCCCTCCAAATGCAACTCCAAGCAGAGCTGCTGTGAAGTCTGTAGAAAGCTAGCTTAAGAAACAGTTGAAGACTTACTTAGGTTAGAAGAAAAAAGTATATTAAAAAAACTCAAGAAACTGTTAGCGAACATGTTTTAGTCAACACCTTTTATCCCAGTCTAGACAAACCCTTGTAAGCCCCTCCTTTAAAATGGGTGAGATCTGTGAAGCCCATGAGCAACAACTGAAAGCCTTGTCCACAATAAAACTTTTGACTTTTCAGTCTTTAGCCAATCAGTGTGTGGTTGGCTCTAAAGGCGGTGTGTGTGCGTATGCGATGCAACAGTGCTAGATCAGTGCTTGGGGTGACCTGACAGCAAGTGTGATAGATCAGACAGGGGCGTGCAGGCAGGTTGGAGCTAAGAAGTTTCCACTCCTCCCTGAGGCCTAGGTTGATACCCAGCTGTCTTCCCCTAATTAGGTAATGCTTTTTTGGCATGTGATCTTGGCCACATGGCCATTTTTGTGGAATAAGTTGGATTAGTCCTTCATTCGCAGCTCTCTGCAATAAATCCCCAAATGCATTAACTCACACATCACCAGTGCTGCCTCATGCATGTCCACTGGGTATTCTCCTTCCTGCTAAAGTGGTGTGGGGCAGCTACCCAGATTTTCCAGAATGCAGTGCAATTAGGCAGGGTGGCATAAGAATGCATAAACAAGGTAAACATAGCTGTGATGGCAAAAATTGCCATGCTGCTGAGAAAGTGAACTACATTATTAATAACCAGTAAAGGGCTATACTTTCACCTCACTGCAAAAGTCATAGTGGGTACATGGACAGTCCATGATGTTAATTTCCAAAGGGATAGCCCTGTTAGTCTAGTCCAGCAAAAAAAACAAGGAGTCATGTGGCACTTACAGACTAACAGATTTATTTTTTTGTATGAGCTTTCATGGGAGAAAATCCCACTTCGTCAGATGCTTCAAAGACGGGTGAACTTACAGAATGGAATGAAAATAAATGCAAGGGAATGTAAAACATAGGATCAGGTCATACGGTAACAGCAAATCAGAGCAGTTGTTAGGTTCAAACCCTGGGAAGCCTGAAGTCAAAGCACCTTTTGTAATGGGAAAAGAACCCATAGTCTCGATGTGCCATCTGCACTTTGGAAAGCTTTCCAAAATTTGCTAGTTGCATTAGCAACATTGGGATTGCTAGTACAGACTGACTTGCCACAGTTTTAAGCATCATGTTAAGTCAACCTGATGAGCTAGAACACTGGATATCACAAACACCAGTGAAGCTGAATCAGTACCAGTCCCACAAAAAGACCCCAAAAGCATTACTGCTACTATGCAGGGCACATGTGGTAGGTGTTTTGTTGTGGACATATTTTTTTTTTTTTTTTACAGATATTGCCTCTGTGCTGGGAGTTGGAGGCTCTCCCTTCAAATAAGGCAGCTATTCCACCACAGACCCCAAGCTTCCAGAGAGGTGTCTGCAAGTTGCCACCTGTAGACAGCACAGAGCAGGCTGTGCTCCTGGGAGCCAATAGTGACGTGTGCCAAGATGCGGGTGTCCTCTGTGCTGGGAGCAAACACCAGGCAAAATCAGCAGCACGTGTAAATTAGAAATGGAAATCCAACCAATGACTATGGACACTGACAGACTTTGCTAGCTTTAGTAAAAACAAACAAAAAAGAAGTCCTGTGGCACTTAAAGACTAACAAATACATTCATTGCATGAACTTTTGTGGGAGAAAATCCCACTTCATCAGACACGTTGAAAATTGGGGAACTGTGTAGTAACTGATATGTGATATCAATGAATTTAGAAAGTCAAGTTCCAGAGGGACCAAGGAGTCCTGGGGCACTTAAAGACTAACATTTATTTATCACATGAGCTTTTGTGGGAGAAAAATCAAAGCATCTGACGAAGTGGATTTTCTAACACGAAAGCTCATGCAATAAATAAATGTTTAGTCTTTACATGTTACAGAACTCCTTAATTGTTTTAGAGAGACGAAGTGGAAGTCCCAAAGGGATAGCCATGTTGATGTAGTTCAGCAAAACAAACAAGGAGTCCTGTGGCACTCCCATTCTGTAAGCTCCACCATCTTCAAAGCATCTGATAAAGTGGGATTTTCTCTCATGAATGCTCATGCAATAAATAAATTTGTTAATCTTGAAAAGTGCCACCAAACTCTTTGTTTGTTTTAGAGCAGGGGTCTCACACACAGCCCGCAGGCCACATGTGGCCCCAAAGCCATTTCCTGTGGCCCACAATGACACAAGTGTTGCTGATATTTGCAATGTTATATGAAAAGGTTTCGGTGGTGTGGCCCTTGGTTGAACATATAGTTCTCCTGCAGCCCTCATGGTGATTTGAGTTTGAGACCCCTGTTTTAGAGAGACAAAATGGGTGACCATGGTGATTAGCTGAAGTTGACCTGATCCCACATCTTACACTCCCCTGCATTTATTTTCATCCCACTCTGCAAGTTCCACCTCTTCAAAGTGTCTGACAAAGTGGGATTTTCTCCCACAAAAGCTCATGCGAAAATAAATCTGTTAGTCTTTCAGTGCCACAAGATGCCTTGCCTTCCCCCACCGTGCCGCAGCCAAAGATACTGCCTCTCCCACTTTGTCTCCCCAATATTCTGGGACCCACAGGGCCACAAGCAGGAACGGCGCTCAGGTTTGCGGCGCCCCCCTCCAGCTGAGTGCTGCCGGTGCAGATGAGTGACCTCATCTGGGGAGTGCAATGGCGCTGTCCCCTTTTGGCACCCCTCAAACAGTGGCAGCCCCCTGCAATGCTTACCCAACTTACCAGGTTGCACTGGCCCTGGCCACCAGGGCACAGCAAAGAACAGAGGCGATGAGTTTGCAATACCAAGTAAGGGCAAAGCTCAGGGCAGCAGCTTCAGCAAATGTTACTGAGCAGCCTCACTTTGCAGGCTCGGTTCCCTCCCAACCCTGCACTGCCCACGCTCTGCTTTTTAAGAGGACTCTGCAGCTTCCAGCCACAAAAAAACCCAAGGAGTCCTGGGGCACTCAAAACTGAGTTAGTTTTAAGTGCTACAGGACTCCTCTTTTTTTTTTTTTTTTTTTTTGCAGGACTAGACTAACACAGCTGCCCCTCTGGAGCTTCCAGGCATCGCCACCTCTCCCGGAGGAGCTGAGATCCCGCTGCCCGGGGAGTGGGGCAACTAGCCGCGGATCGCCCGCAGCGAGCAGCCGGCGGCTCCTACTCACCGGGTGGCGCCTCCCTGCTCCGGCAGCCGGCCGCCCGCCGCACCGCGAGTAGCAGCCGGGCTGCGCTACCCAGCCCGCGCCGGCCCCACATGGCCCGCAGCGCTCCCCGCACAGCCGCCCGGCCGGGGCTCGCCTGAGCCCGGCTCTTTAACCTGCCTGCCTGCGGATCTGGAGCGTGAGCAGTGAGGGCGGCTAACCCAGCCCTCCAAGCGAGGTTTCCGGGGACGTGCCCACGTCAGCTCCCGCGCCAGGATTTGGTTTTAGTTTTGGTTTTCTGTCTTTTTGGTTCAGAGCCTTGTGGAGTCTGAAAGTTTCGAGCATTCACGTGGAAGTCCAGGGGAGCCGCGTTAGTCCAGTGCGAGAAGTGGAAGTCAGAGGATCTGACTGCCAAAGGGGCAGCCTGTTATAGTTCAGTGGTCTTCAGACTTTTTTCCTCAGGACCCATTTGAGAAAAAAAAAAAAGCCTGTGATGCAACAATTACATCTTTGAGCAATGCGTTCCAGTCTTTTGGTGGCAGCAGCAGCAGTGGGTGGCGCAACCCAGTTTCCCAGGAATGGGTCGGGACCCTAAGTTTGAAAACCACTGGTCTAGTTCAGCAAATCAAATGAGGAGTCATAAGGCACTTGAAGACATTTATTTATTGCATGAGCCAGGAGCGTTGCTGCCTCAGGGAAAGACCCGAGGCATGTGCACGGGCTGGGGTCCTGTCCCCTGGCCACCAGCCCTGGCTTCCCCCTCCCAGTGGCTCTGATCCAGCCTCAGGCTCCTGCCACTCACAGCCTAGCTGCAGATCCCGGGCCTGGGCGATGGCCTGGCAGGGCCAGCTCAAGTGGTTGTGGCACCCCAAGCCAAATTTTGATTTGGCACCCCCCCATCTCATTCATGGAGGTTGAAAAGGGTTTTCCAAAGTGTATAAATCTCCAGGGTCTGCCTGCAGAGGGATTTAAAGTGCACTCTGCCTACATGACGTAAGCTGCAGGTTGACTAACAGGGCCTTAGCTGCTAGGAAAGAGTTGAAGAGGCAGGAGCCAGCCTGATCTTCAGGGGGGCTAGTCACCCCTAAGAACTGTCACCTGAAGCCATGTCTGTCTCTTGCCTCACAGTAGAGCCAGCCCTGGGGCCTGGACCGGGAGAGGCAGGTGCTGCTGCAGGCGGGCAGCCCTGGATCTCCAGCCAGGGACGGGGATGGGAGAGGCAGGGGATGCCTCAGACATTCAGGGCACTGGCGCTGGGACTCGGGGCACATGCCCTGTGTGCCAGGCGCCAGCAATGCCCCTGGCATGGGCTTTCCTGGTAGAAAATCCCATTTCATTAGTCCCTGTGTCTTCCAAGCCTCTGACGAACTGGCATTTTCTCCCATGAAAGTTCATGCAATAAATCAATTTGTTAGTCTTTAAGTGCCACAGGACTCCTTGTTTGTCATAGGATCTGGTCCACTGTACACAGCAAATCAAAGCAGTTGTTAGAATTCAAACACTGAAATACAGCAATTCCTGGGGAGGGGGGTGAGGCGGAGATGGGGAGACAAGGAAAGCAAAATTACTTGTAATAAGAAAAGAACCCACAGTCTTTATTCAGCCCTGACTTGACTCAGAAGTGCAGGTTTTTGGGTTTCCCCATCAGCTAGGCCAGGAAGCAAAGATCAATCTCAGCTTGGGACAGCCACATGGCAGGCGGAGTGCCACCAGCTGAGGCTACAGCCTGATGATTCAGCCCGTAGCATTATGGGCACAGGTCCAGTCCTACAAGCTTACAGATCATGTCACTTAAAAGAAAAGAAAAGGCTTTGGCATACAGGTTTAGAAATTTATATGGGACTTGGATCAGCAGCAGGTGGCTTTCCTATCAAGCTTCCTGGTGACCGATAAAGTGTGTTTCTACACATATATAAAATAATGAAGATTACTAAAAATATGAGTATTTTATAATGCTTTTGAAAAGGCTCTAGCAGCCAGCCTAGTGGCATTGAATGGTTGCACATTTCGACATGGAAGACCTATCACTGGGGTAAACCAGTCCTGTCATATAATAAACTGTTTTCCAACTTTCAGGGAAAAAAAAGGCATAGATTAGAGGTTAAAGTAGGGATTAAGAGTAAACAAAAAACCTAAGCCCTCCTCCCTACAACGACCTCTGCCTTGGCCTAGGGATCTCCAAGGGTTCAAAAGTCATGAGTCAGATCCCCATAATTCATGAAATTGGCTTAAAATAGTGATGTTTTTTAAAATCATAGTTTTTCAGCTGCCTTTTTTTTCTGTATACTCTTGGGGGAAGCTGCTCACACTCAGTGTGTGATCTTCACAGGGTCAAAATTCAACCCTCAATATCTCCACAAAAATGCCAGTCTCCCCCCTTGCTACAGACCTCATAAATACATATAACAAAATAACGAAGTAGCAGTAGTATTTCTAAAGATCTCCTTACCATGTTACCTAGATTCTAGATGCCTTGATGTTAATTCAGAAGTACATCCGTTCTCTCAAGGAAAATGCACCGCTCTCATTGCCAGAACATTGAACAGCTTATTTAAGACAAATCATATTTAAGTCACCAGAACTGCATTCAAATATGCACAAATCTGACTGCAAGACTGGAGGCAAAGATGGCAGTTTCCTTGAGCATGCAGCGTAAGCTATTTGGGGTGTGTCTTCTGCTGGGAGAAACCTCCTAGCCCAGGTAGTCAGACTAGCGCTAGTTCATCTTGAGCTAGCACATTAATAATAGCAGTGTGGACATTGCAACATGGGTAGCTAGCTAGCCCTCTGAGCTCAGAGCTCAAGGGCTTGTGCAGGTTTGGGTATAGGTAACTAGCTTGAGCCAGCATTCATGCTGCTATGTCCACTCTGCTACTTTCAGTACTGGAAACTGTTTATCTTTAAATAATTTTATAACTTCTCAGCCATAACAGATAATGTGTGAGCCACAGCAAATTTAGCAGATTGTAACTTGACAGCAACACTTCTGTATGCACTGGTGGTGTAGCCATGCTGGTCCTATGATATTGGAGAGACATGAGGCAGTATCTTTTATTGGACCAACTTCTGTTGGTGAAAGAGACACGCTTCCAAGCTACACAGAGCTATGTTTCCGGACAAATCTGGTGTGGTATGAATGCTACCAGTTACCCGTGGGAAACCTAAAAGAAACAAGGAAGAGGCATTTTTTTCTTAGGGAATATCCCTATGAAGTTCCCTGAGCTAGGAGAAAGGACTATGAATTAAAAAGAATTAAGGCAAATAACTTCCCAAGTGGATGGAATACGACAGACAGAAGTGCTGATCTCAAACTCAAATCACCACGAGGGCCTCATGAGGACTAATAGAGGGCTGCATGAGGATGAGTATGGTAGCCCGAGAGCCGCACAACTGAAACCTTTCCATATAGTAATATTGCAAATATCGGTAATGATTGTGTCATTGCGGGCCACAGGAAATAGCTTTAGGGGCCACATGCGGCCCGCGGGCCATGTGTTTGAGACCTGTGCTCTAAGAGCATATGAAATAACTATTAAGCTCAGTGTAAGTCTGATGAAATTGGGGGAGGTATTGTTTATACCTGGCATGTATTGGAGATGGAAATGAAAGCTGTAGTGCGTAACTGACACCACTGTAAGCAATATAAAAGTGGAAGAGAAAATATAAGTTTTCCCTTCTAATTTCTTATTTCCATTCTTCTAAGGTTTTGGCTGGGATGGGATATGTTCTGCAGCAACGTTAACTATCACTAACCAGAGTTTTGGTTGCTGTTCATAACTGTATTCAATTTCTTCTTTTTATTGTTTAAATCAGTGGTTCCCAACCAGTGGGCGGCGGCAAGTTCTGAAGTGTGCTATGAGGCAAGGGGGGAGCTTGAGTTATTTTAAATCTCCCTCCCTGTGCAGTCCAGCCACATGAACTGCGCAGGGCAGGAAAAGCATCCAACAAATGCAGTTCGCATCTGCTGGCTTGAGGTAAGTGTGTGCTGGGGGAAGTGGGGTGAATAGGGTTTGGGGGGAGTCAAGGGACGCATTGGGGTTGGAGGGCTGGTGGGGGCACCTGTGAGACCTGTGGGGGGGGGGCAGAGGGCTGGTGCTGGCATGGGTGGGAGGGGCCACACTGAGGCAGGAGTGGGCCCCAGCTGGGAGCCAGGGCCGTCCTCACGGTGGCCATGAATTCCAGCAGGACCCACTCTGCAGAGTTGCCACATCTGGCAGCGGGATGTGACCCTGGCTGAAGTCATGGGGACACTGTGGCTGGTGGTAGCAAGAACCGGCCCCAGGCGCAGGGATGCTGCAGCCAGCAGAGAGATCCGGCCCCAGCTGTGGTCCAAAATCCAGTCCTCCCCCATTCAGCTCTGTCCGGGGGTGCTGGGAGCTGGTCCCAGATGCGATTCTGGGGACACTGCAGCCGGCGGGGGGCAGGAACCAGCCCCAGGTGCAGCGACACCATGGGCAGCAGCAGCAGGATCCAGGCACGGTCCCAGAGATGCCACAGCCAGCAGGGATGCTGCAGCTGGGGTCCTGGGGCAGCTGCCATACAATGTTCCCTCTAATTTTTCATAGTCTGTGTGCACAAAAAATTTCTTTTGTACAAATTTTCAGAACCAGTACCCAAATTTGTGCACACTCCAGTGAGGTGTGGTCAAACTCGTGAGTGCAACGAAGTGTGTATGATGCAAATAATATCTAAATTTTATTTTGATATGGTGATAAAATGATTTTATAAATTACAAAACCTTATTTGAAACATGCTCTCTGAAACCTCCTTCTTAAAGTAGCACAAAAATATTAGCACTGTTGAATTTTTTTTGTGCGTGCTTTATTTTGTTGTGTACGCGGCCTTCACAACCTGTGTGCACGCGCACATGCGCACAGCTTAGAGGGAACACAGGCTGCTGATATCAGGAGTGGGCCCAGGCTAGGGACCCTGTGCTGCCAGTGGTGGCAGGATCTGACCATGGCCCCAGCAGACAGAGCTAGGTGGGGGTGGGAAAGGAGCTGGATTTTTGAAGCTGCCTCCACTAGGGGCAGCTTCAAAGTCTGAACGGGGTGGGGGGGCTGATAAGGGGCCCCACTGGGGAGCGAGGGGGCACAGCAAGGTCTGCAGGGGCCTTGGCAAGACCTATGGGGGGGGAGGGCCGGACTTGGCAGAGGGAGGGAGGGTTGGTGCTGGCCCTGTGGTGGTGGTGGGGGCTCTGGTAAGGTCACAGGGAGCTCAATGGGGCTGGCACAGGGGCTGGTGTGGCCCTGGCACAGGCCTTGGTTATGCCAGGAAGGCTAGTGGGGGCAGTGGTGTGGGCCCCAGCACAGCCAGCCAGGGCCCAGGCAAGATCTGCAGGGGGATGGTATGGGCCAGATGAGGACCGGGGGCGGGGGGCAGAGGGCTGGTGCATGGGCCACCTAGGCGTGTGGGGGGACCCTGGAAGGCCAGTGGATGACCCTCACAAGGTCAGCATGGACCTCAGTGAGGCCCCAGCCTTGTTCCCACATGGTCACCCTTGGCCTTCTTTGCCACCCCTCCCTGCTCTACACCCTACACTCTTCTGCCACCCATGTAGCCACCTCTGACCTCCCCTCCCCTCACTTGGAACTGCTGCCTTACTACCCCTACAGCCCACATATTGCAGCATTTCTGTACTAGCGTGCCATGGCTCATGAATATTGAGTTGATGGTGATATGCCTCAAAATAATTAAAGGTATCAAAGTGTGCCATGGCAGAAAAAAGCTTGGGAACCACTGGTTTAAATTGCTTAACCCCAGTGCCACCTTTGAAGACAAATCCACCACCGTCTCCATGGAGATAGTAAATTCTGCATTTACCATAAGTACAAAAATGGCCATATTCTGATTTTATTTACAGCTAGGTAAATCCCAACTAGTGTTTTCAATTCAGTGGAATTACTCTAGATTTTCAGTGCTGCAACTGAGATCAGAATCTGGCCCATCAGCAGCAGCTGTTGATAAAGCAGCATTATAGTGCTGTGAATAAAATCTTATATGCAAATAATTTTAAACATATGATTTACATAAACAGTAGGACTTCTGATCATGTTCAAGAGAAAGTAAATAAGATTTTATTTAAAATACTTTGAAACTAGAATTAAAGAAGTATGCTAACTGCATTGTTACATTTTTGTGCAATCTACAATATGTTTTTTTGTGAGTACAGGATAGCTGTACCAGTGTCACTTGTGTGGTCTCACCAAGCACTCAGCCTGTGTGTCAGGCCTTCTGTCTTTACCTCTCCTGGGGTAGAATTACACTTTAGGACCAGGCTTTGAGCTACAGTACACTATGTATCAATGATGCTTACCAAACAGTTCCAATTGAGTTTGAACCTGCAGTTCTTCACTTCATGAGTTTGTGACCAGCATTTAAAACCAGAGTGTTGTTTACTTGAAGAGTGTGAACAAAACATTTAAAGAAAAAGGGTTTTAGGACAGTCTGCACACTTCTGTCTTACCTAAAGTACTACCACTTTTACTGATGGTGACCTAGGCAGGCCTTGCTTTTTCAGACATCCATGAGGTCCAGTGCCTCTGTTTAGTTACCCTACATAACTCCCCAGAATCTACTCTATGTTTGAGAGGGTATTTCTTTTTAACCCTGCCTTATTTTTTGTTTTTGTCTTTCCCAGGCCTTTTCCAGGTCTGGCATTGTGTCTCAACCCTCCTCAAATCTTTGCCGAGTAGTGGCTTATCTTGAGCAACTATTTTCCTTCCTCATTTTTCTTGACAACCCCTTATTAAACTAAACCAACACAGTCATACAGTAAATATTCCCATAATCTTGTCAATATATAGTGTTAATAAATTATTACAGAGCAGTTTCACTTCCATCAGAATAATCACCACTATTATCAATAATGATAGGCACAATTTAGAATACCTCCAGAAAGTCATCTCTAAAAAGCTAAGAACCATCTGATATTTAATTATTGACATAATTCTTTCAGGTGCTATGAGTTGTTAGAGACTTGGAGTATGTCTACATTGAAGGCTCTGTTAAGTTGACTTAGAGAGTCCCCATTGAAAACTCCCGTTGACTGCTTACATCCATGCTGGCAGGTGCTAGGCTGACCCTTCCTGGTGGCCAGGAACTCTGGAAGGGGGCCTGGAGGCCAATTAAGTCAACTTAAGGGCTACTTCCCATCTACATTGGCTTAAGTCGACTTAATAAATCCAACTTAAGCGTTAAGTTGATGTTAAGAGGTGGTGTTAGTAAGTCAACTTAAGGAAGAGCTTAAGTCGACTTAATAAAGTCCTAGTGTGGCTGTTGGGGGTCTGTAGGTCAACTTAAGATTCTTAAGTCAACCTAAGGCTCCAGTGTAGACGTACCCTTGGTTAGCAATGCGCTCTACCTCCTCCATTTAATATAAATCCTACTTCTATTTTTTTCTTAATAGTGATTATTACTCGTGTCTAAGAAACAACATTATTACATCTTTGTCTTTCTTTTACCCAGCTCCCCACCTATTTTTCAGCTGTGGGGAACTCCCACTTATATCATATTTGAACTTAGTCCCTGTTCCTATGATTGGATCTGCTCAAGCGTGAAGATTTCTGCCTTCAGGAAGCCCCACTGATTTCAATAGGGCAGGAGGGTCCACCAACACAATGTAGTTACATGACTGGATGCTTTGATAATAAGATTTTTGGGATTTGTTTCTGTAAGATCCTCAGTTCACTTTGGGATATTCTACAAAAAATCAGCCTCAAAACTCATGAGTTAAGACTTTAAAGTAGTAGGTAGTTCTCTTATTCAGGTACACAAGTGTGAGTGGGCTGAGTTTGTATCTATCCACATCAAAGTATAAAACCAATCAACTCACTCCTTTCATGGAATTTGACTTTACAGATAATTCATAAACCAAAGTACAGCATAAAGCCTGAATTTCCTCACAGAATTTTGTTACCCTAGGATCAACCTCCAAAATGTCTTTTGTTCTGGTTCTCTCCTTGTTGGGGGTATACTGCACTTTTTATAACCCATATGATGGGGTTATTATTGCGTATTATTATATATTTGAAGTGTGGTAATGCTTAGAAGCTGAAGCATCATTTTACGTGCCATAGACATGTACAACAAAAATATGATCCTACTGTAAACTGCTACATTGTGTCAGGAAATCATCTGCTGTTAGGGAGAGTTCTAATACCTCCTAACCCAGAAAAGTTCCATAAACCTCTTATTTTGAGCGAAAAGACCTAAACATTAACTAGGAAAATCAAAATAATTGTACTGATGAGCATCACAGAATATTATCAAATTCCCATGATACCAATTGTATACCAAGCTGTAGACTTTTTGACTGACCTTGACTCTGATCCTGCAAACTTAAGCATGGTTAAGTCTTCTTTGCAAAGATCAGGATCAAAATCTGCAAAGACTAACCCTGCAAAGACTTTCACATCTGCTTAACTTTGTATGTGTAGTCTGTTTACCTTCATGGGACTTCACAAGTGTAAAGGTAAACAAGCATAATAGGATCTAAGTTACTCACTTTGTGCAAACTTCACTTGACTTCCTATTGCCAAGATATCTTATTTGTAAGATTAGGTAAAAAGCTAGATCTTAACTAGATCGGGGTGAAATCCTAGACTCATTGAAATGAATGGAAAAATTTCCACTGACTTCAGTGAACATATGATTTCATCCCAGATATCCAAGTTCATCAGACTAGGTAGGTGAATTACACAAAAGATTTGTCACTGCATATGTACCATCACCAAGTTTATTTATGAAATCTGCAAGGTCTTAAGTCTTAGCATTTACAGTTTTTACTGCTTTTTCAAGCAAAGGAAGCTTCCACAAATATCTCAAATACTCCAAAAGCATCAAAAGAACAAAACAGTAAATTCTAAAAAAAATCTGATAAATATAAAAGTAAATGTAATCATGGGGAGTCAAGTCCAGCAGTCAGAAAAGCTTTCTTTAAAAAATGTAGAAGTATGTAGATGGGTGGGACTGCACTAGTTTAATAGAGGCCAGAATCTGGCTTCTAGCATTTTATTTCACTGTCCATATCTGTACTATTTTTGTTTGAAGACTGTATACATCTTAATTTGATATGTCCCTCAGGAAGAAATAATTTAATTTATGTGTCTACCACTTGTTGTAATCTAATAATAATACTTTTAGTCTGTTTATGTGCCTTGCATACTGAAGATATACTTCAAAGATAAAGCTGCCATTTGCACTGGAGGGAAATGAGTGGCATTCTAAACTAGAGGTCCTCACACTCAAAGTAAATGGTGTACTAACTGGCCTCAGAGGGTAGCTACCAACTCTTGTTGCCACTCTGACAATTTTTCCTGAAAAACTTAATTAACTTTAGGAAAAACAAATAAATATGCACATATACATGTCAAAATAGCTGTCGTTTATTTATGTAGTGTTTTCTTCTGTAGACTCAATAATAAAAATAATGTTCAGATGTAGTTCAGTGTTACTGGCCCACATTGCCTTCCTCCACTTTCAGGAATCTCCCCAGACCACCACTGCCTCCCACCACTCCTCACGGCTCCCTTCTCTCCTCTAGGCCCCCCTGCTTTGTTCCCATTGCCTCCAGCTCCTTTCCTTGGCCTTGAACCCCAGGTTCACCCTTCTCCTAGCCTCTTGACATGTTACCCGGTAAGGCAAGACCTGCTGAAGCCGACACTCGAGCCTCAGGGCTGGAGGAATGAGCTCCAGAGCCCTGCAGCTGAAGTTGGGGGAAGGAGGAAGAGACTGAAGCAAGGAGCCAGCTGCTAGAGCCCCATGGCTGAAGCAGGGAAGGGCATTAAGTCTACCCCTTTTTGAACCGGGGAAGGAGGCTGAAGCCTGTGCCAGGACTATTCCTGGAGCTCCTGGGGTCTGCAGGGAGCAGGGGCTGCTCCTTTGCTTCCTCCCCTTCTCTGCCCAGCCAGGAGGCAGTCCGGACCCCAGGAAACCCCCCTGACTGCCAGTTTGAGAAACTGCTCTAAATAATGTTCTTTTCCAGCCAATATTTCATACCTACAACCACATTCTTTAGAGCAGTGGTTGGCAACCTGTGGCACATGTGCCAAAAGTGGCATGCAAGCCAATTTTGAGTGGCATGCAGCATCCTTTTCCCTGTTACCAACAGAGATGCTGGTTCTGCCAAAACCACCCTGGGTGCCAACCTTCCAGTGAAGGGGGGCAGGGGGAGCGCTTCCTGCAGTATGGCCAAAGGCCAGTGGCAGCAGGTTGTTTTTTTTTGTTTTTTTGGGGTTTTTTTTGTTTTTTTTTTGTTTTTTTTTTGCAGAGAGGGTAGTTTCTGACTGCACCACTGGAAGTGTCTGTGAAAGCAGCTTGCTGGGGGGGGGGGGTGGTTCTGAAAGTGCTGCTGCAGCAGATTTGTACAGTGGTGGAGGGCAGAGCTGTTTGCTGCATTCCCCCACCAAAATTGCAGGTGGCATCTTTTTTTTTTTCAGCGGAGGGGGCTGCAGCACTGCGAAGGGGTTGGAGAGGAGAGCAGGGAACGACCACTCAAAAAGAGTGTAGTGAGAGTCCTGTGGCATCTTATAGACTAACAGATTTCTTTGAGCATAAGCTTTTGTGGGCTACAATCCACTTCATCAGATGCAAGATCAAAAAGATTGCTGACTCCTCTTCACAGGTTCAAGAGGTGTATCTGTGTTAGTTTATTTGGGTATGTCTACACTTAGGTTAGTTCGAATTAACTGAATTTGACCTAATCAATTTGAATTAATAATAATTAGTTCAAATTAAGTTAATTCGAATTAACATGGCAACACTAGAAACCCTAATTTGAACTAGCATGTCCATGCACAGGACTTGCTAGTTCAAATTAGGTAGGGGATACTATTGCATAGGGAAAATCAAGCCATGGCTAATTCAAACTAACAGGCATTTCGGATTAACATGGCTACATTGGGTTAATTCAAACTGAGTTTGAATTAAATGTCACTTCAATGGTAAACCAGGTTTTATAAATTTGAAGTTGGCTTTCATCAATTTGAACTAAGGCATTCCTTATTCGAATTAATGAAAGCCAGTGTGGCCATGCATTTATTTCATTTGAATTGATCCTCATAATTTGGAATTAATTTGTAAGTGTAGACATACCCTTTCAGCTCAACAAATGAGGAGTCCTAAGGCTCCTTAGAGACTAACAAATTTATTTGAGCATAAACTTTCATGGACTATAACCCGCTTTGTCAGATGCATGCAGTGGAAACTGTAGTTTGTTAGGTATGTATACACACATGCAAAGAAAGGTGAGTCATATCATTATGTGGAGAACCAGTGTTAATGAGGTCAATTGAAACAGTGTGGATGTGGCCCATTCAAAACAGTTGATTAGAAGGTCTAAATGTTTAAAGAAGGACAATCACTTTTTGTGAGCTTCAGGCCTGTAAAGGAGGACTAGTCTAAGTCTGAAGGCCTGAAGTAAATACTCCCCCTCAACTACTCATCATACAACAGAAACACTATCCCAGGAATCTATCCCTGCAACAAACCCCATTGCCAGTTCTGCCTGCATACCTACTCAAAACAAACAAGGAGTCTGGTGGCACTTTTAAAGACTAACACATTTATTTTTATTATTATAACAACAATAACAACAAAAAAAAAGACTTCAGCATGAAACTGCAGAGCTGGAATGTCAATTTTGCATATGGATTATCAGACTGGCTCTGAATTGGGACAGAGTGGAGAATTCACTACAAACAGGAATTTTCCCTCTTTACACAAAGTGGGTTATAGCCCATGTATGCTTATGCTTAAATAAATTTGTGAGTGTTAGTCTATACTGACATGTGATTTTGGCAACAATGGAAGGGAATTATGCAAAGTAATTAAAACATATCTCCCTCTGATTGTGTGCCTTCTACTTACGGAGCAGTCTTCATTAGCATGAGCCAGAGGGAAACCCTTTCCCCCCAACTCAGGGTTACTACTTCTGCAGGGGTGGTCTTCCATCATCTGCTTCCAGATTGCTGGAGCACATCTTCAAAAGAGTTGATCAGGGCGATTGATCTGACCCTCAGTGAAGACAAACCCTCTGTCTTTAAGGTGCCACAGGACTCTTTGTTTTAGTTTTTAGAGGGAAGTGCTTCACTTTATGTATCTGAATAATCATATGTAAAAAATGTGTGAGTAAATCTTTGCAGAATTGGGGCTTACATAACCAACATTTTCCATAATTGTATTAAAGAAAAGATTATTTTGATGAATCTGTAGCTGCAAGATATTTCTGAATTTGTTTGTTTGTTCTGTAACCCATGATGATATTGGGGAAATATAGTTTTAGATTATTGCTAAAATTATTGATAATTTAAAATAATATAGAACTTTGTGGGCATTCATCTTATCCCCTCAATATATGGGTTTATCGCAAAAGGTGGATTTTGAGGAATATATTCTTAACTTGTTCCTTGGAAAAATCTTCTTGCTTAAAACAAGGATAAAACATTTCCTAGTAAAAATACGTGTGACAAATTGAAACTGGCACATATAACTGGTTCACTAGTTGCCCTTCTGCCAGCCTTTCCATATGGCATCCTTTTCAACAGACATTTGCAATTTTGTCTTTTAGAAGCAAGGAATACAAATATAAGATTGGTTGCAGTTTTCTGGGATTTTTGGCTTTAACATGACCTGGGTTGGAATAAAATACTTCTGTAATTCCTCTTTTGAAATGCCTTTTGTAATACTATCTGAAGAACGTATAATTCTGCACTGATAGCATTCAGATCTTTAAAATGATAAATGCAAGTGCTACAGAGTATTTGTGAATGAAATGCCTATCCTATGAAAGGGAGCACTCTGATTCATTTACTGTCTTCATTTTACCGGTACTGAGAGGACTACACAACACAGTGGCACAAATAGGGTTGACAAGCAACCTTTCAAAAGGGCCCAAGGTGGGGAGTCAGAGATCAAGCCACAGTGGGAGTCCTCAGTAGGCAAAGGGAGAAAGCCCATAAATAACACCTACTGTTACCATTATTTAATATTTCTGACATAGTAGAACTCCACAATAGAACTGCATAGTAGCAGGGGCATTGCTGGCATTGGGTTTACAGGGCTCGAGCCCCGAGTCCCAGTGCCTGAGCCCCGGGTCTTTTCCCAGACCACCAGTGCTCCACTGTAGTAGGCTCCACTCAGGATTGGGGCCTAGTTGTGCTAAACCCTCTACAAACACACACAAAGACAAAAGCCCTACCCTGAATAGTTTACAATCTAAGGTCCAGATCCTGCAATTTCCACTCAGGAGTGTTCACAAACAAAATGACTGTTTGGGGACCCTACCGTTTAATCTTTTCCCAGCCAAATTCAACACTGGTTTAAGCAGACTCCACCCCTCTGCGCTTCCCAACTGTTGTCCTTTCAGTGCCACTGTGAAGTAATTAGTTATGCATAATCTCTGTCTTCTGGATCATGAAACTAAGATACAAGGCTAATCCCGGCCTGGTGTGATGTCATTTACTTTAATTAATATTTATACCATGGATGTGTTGGCACTGATTGCAGTAAAGGGAGTTTACCCAAGGCCCCTCAGCAAGTCAGTGGTAAAGTCAGGATGAGAATTCAAGAGTTTTTACCAGGAGTTGGTCTTTGGTTCTTTTAACACATCAGCAACACCTCCATCAAAGAGGGACTCTGGAGCCTCCTAAAATGCAGGAGAACCAGGAGTAGGGTTACTAGATACCAAAGCATGGAAAGGAGGACAGGGAATTACGAAAAGGAGGACATTGGAGAACACATGGAGAAAATGTAGTATTACTGTAATATTCTTGTTTTTAGGGGGCCCTGGAATGCTTCCCCCCTAAAAATAGGGTGTTCCAGGGGTTTCAGCATACTTTAACACCTGTAAGTAAAAAGCCAGACAAAATCATGTATTTTTAAATGCCTGCTGGACGGAGGATGTGAAGGTAGAAAAGGAGGACATGTCCTCCTTTTGCCTGACATCTGGTAACCCTAACCAGAAGTAGGGTTACCAGATACCAAAGCATGGAAAGAAGGACAGGGATATATGAAGAGGAGAACATTGGACGACAGATGGAGAAAATGTAGTATTAATATAACTGTCATTACCATATTATGTCATGGAAAATGGGTAATGATTAATGAATTCCTGCCCCCCAAATGACTGCCCCCCATCAGATCCCTCTTTCCCCATGTCCCCACTCTAGCCCTCCTACCCTCCCCATGCTCCAGCTCTCCATCTTCACCTCAGCCCACGCGCCCCACCCACTCCCTAGCCCACCACCTTGACCCCTTCTCCCTCCCCAAGGCCTTTCCCTGGCTGGTCGACTGTCCCCAAACCCCTTCCCAGGCCTCACTGGTGGGGCAGGGAAGGGGCCTGCAGGGACTCGCAGCCATGCTGGGAGGCTACAACTATGGTGCTGGCTGGCAAGAGGGACCACGTGCTGCTTGGGCCCAGTAGGGGCAGGGCCTCCCCAGGAGCTGGGAACGGGGTGGAGGGGTGGCCGGGCTTTCTCCAGCCTGCAGACCCTTGAGCCGCCTGTCGGGGGATGCACTAGAATGCCGTGTTCCACCACGTTCTATTTTTAGGGGGCCCTGGAACACTTCACCCTAAAAATAGGGCGGCCTGGAATGTCGTTCCAGCATGCTTAAGCCCTGTAAGTAAAAAGCCAGACAAAATCATGTATTTTTAAAACACCTGCTGGACAGAGGACATGAAGGTAAAAAGGGGGACATGTCCTCCTTTTGCCAGATGTCTGGTAACCCTAACCAGGGGAGCAGGAGTGACTTGAGGCGATCCAGGCCCTGAGATGTTCCTAGCAGTAGCTGTCTGGGGGACTGGAAGCAGAGATGTCTGGAAAAGTGCTCTTGCTATGGTTCAGGAGTCCCCCTCACCCTTGTAGCACAGGGGGCTATGGTGTGCATCAGGGCCAAATTAATATGTAGCTTGATTCCATTTTCCAGCGGAGCTGCGTGAGATGTTAGCTACCCATGGCTAGGTTTATATGCGGGTGAGTTGGTCAGTCAGCAGGAGGATTTTATCATGGCAGGTTAATACTGGCGGAGATGAATAAACTTGTTAGTCTTTAAAGTGTAGCGGCTAGCACCTCTGCTTAACATGCAAAAGATCCTGGGTTCAATGCCCAGGGGGTTGGACTCAATGATCCCACGAGGTCCCTTCCAGCCCTATGATTTGATTTGAAATGCCACAGGACTAGGGTTACCAGGTGTCAGGCAAAAGGAGGACATGTCTTCCCTTTTACCTTCATGTCCTCCACCCAGCCAGCATTTTAAAGATACATGATTTTGTCTAGCTTTTTACTGACAGGGGCTAAAGTATGCTGGAACACCCTATTTTTAGGGGAAGCGTTCCAGGGCCGCCTAAGACCAGAAGAAATGACATTAATACTGCATTTTCTTCACGTGTCCTCCTCTCCATGCTGTGGGACCCCTAGCTAGAGCTCACTGGGCAGGGGATGTGACCGTGGCTCAGGGCCGGGCTCACGGCACAGGCGGTTCAGGGCCAGGTTTAGCCGTGGCTGTGGGGGGCTGTAGCTCAGGGGCACCTGGGACAGAGGAGGCCGATGGCAGCTGTTTGGCGCGCGCCCGGCCGCCGCCGCTTTCCCGGTTTTTCCCGCGCGGGGCGGGCGGCCCCGGGGGAAGAGGAGGGGCGGGGCGGGGCGACGCGGCTGAGGCCCGAGCGCTTCGCTTCGCTTCGCTTCTTCCGCCGCCTCCCGTCCCGCCTGGCGAGGGGGAGAAACCCGTGAGTGGGGCGGGGGCGCAGCCGGGACCCGCGCGCGGGAGCCCCGGGAGGGAGGCGGCGGCCGCCATGTTGCCCCGGCTCGCCTCAGCGCGGCAGCGGCCTGCCCCTGCCCTGCCTCGCGCCGCCCGGGGCCCTGTCGCTCCCCTCGCCGGCCGCGCCCGCCGAGTCCATTCGGCCCCAAGCTGGGGGGTGGCTGGCCCGGCGCGGAGCCGGGGAGACGCCACCTTCGGAGGGGGTTTGCCCGGCCGCCAGACGGGGCTGGGGTTGGCCCGCGAGGCCTGGACGTCGCACGGGTGACCACAGGGGCTTCCTCGGTTCTCCCTGGCTAGCTACCAGATACCAAAGCCTGGAAAGCGGGCCAGGGGAGTGACCAAAAAAAGAGGAGGACATGGGAGGCCCCATGGAGAAAAGGCAGGATTACTGGCATATTCTTCTGGTTTAGGAGGGTCTGGAAGGCTTCCCCTTAAAAATAGGGGGTTCCGGGGCGTTCCAGCAGAGTTTAAGCCCTGTAAGTAAAAAGCCAGAGCAAATCATGTGTTTTTAAAATGCCTGCTGGACAGAGGATGTGAAGGTGAAAAAGAGGACTTGAAAGTAAAAAGGAGGACATGTTCTCCTTTTCCTGACATCTGGTAGCGCTATCCCTGGGCGTAGTTTGCCCACTTCACTGAGAGGGAGTAGCTAGGTTGGAGACTTCTTCACTTGACCATGCTCTGATGCAGTGGTTCTCAACAGGGCCGTAACTAGGCTCTGGTGAACGGGGCAGTGCCCCGGGCGTGGAATTTTAGAGGGTGCAGGGGATGGGTCCGAATCCATTGCCAGCCACTGCAGGGAGCCAGATCCATCCCTGCACCCTTTAAAATTCTGCACCTGGGATATCCAGTGCTGCTGGGGCTTGCTGCCAGAAGTTGCCACCGCAGCAGACTAGGGGGATCTGGATCCGGATCCATCCCCAGCCACCACCAGAGGTGGCGGGAAGCTTTCACCACCGTCAGCAGGCCATGGGGATCCGGATTCATCCTCAGCTGCCATCACCTGGCTGGGGATGGATCTGGATCCGCCCAATCTGCTGGCAGTGGCAGAAGGTTCCTGCTGCCCCCAGCAGTGTCTGGGGATGAATCCAAATCCCCCCAGCCTGATGGCAGCTGCGGAAGCCTCCTGCCACCTCTGGCGGCAGCTGGGAGACTTTCACCACTGCCAGCAGGTTGGGGGGATCTGGATCCTTCCTGGATGGGGAGGCGGAGAGTGGGGAGGCACCATCTGGGGCTGCTTCCCCCAGGCACTAAAACTTCTAGTTACAGCTGTGGTTCTCAACCTTTTGTGGGTTGCCACACACTTGGCAGAAGGCAACATCTTGTGCTCCTACAGGACGCACCAGCTCACTCCTCACGCGAGGCCAAATCCAGGCATCACCGCAGCTGTCCTTGACATATTTACTGCTGTGTCCCAACACAGTGGTTGAGAACCACTGCTCTAATGGCTGTCTCTCTCAGAGGTGTGGATTTTTCACATGGCTGCTTGCCTGTGGAGGAGTCCCATCTTCAATAATTTCAAGTTCCTGCCATGGTGTTACAGGAAACTTTCTTCACGCAAAGAAACCAAATTGCTTGTTACTTTTATGGGTCATTCTGTATGGCCTCTTTGCCGAATTGTGTGACGTTGGCAGAGTGGGAAGGAGGGTGGAGAAGTGTTTCACGATGTGACAATCTGGGCCCCTCCCGGGCCCCATGGAAAACAGTGATCTTGGGTTTGCAGAGGAGTAACTGTGTCAGTCTATATACAGCAAAAACGAGAGTTTTTGTAGGCTCCAACCCACTTCACCAGGTGCATCTGCGGAAGTGGGTTGGAGCCCATGAAAGCTTATGCCTGAAGATGTCTGTTAGTCTTTAAGGTGCTACAGGACTCTCGTTTTTAGTGATTTTAGATAAGCTTTAAGAGCGATCCCATGAAACTCAGTTTCCTGTCTTAATGCTTTTCGTTTGGAAGAGTGCTGCTTTTGTGGGCCCTCCCCTGATTTGCCAAGAATGACTTAACTGAGTTTAGTTATTTAAGGAACACAGTACAACAGAAATAGCAAAATGGGAAAATGTAGTTTACCTGAAGTAATTTCTCAGTTAAGTGTCTACTAATAATAGAACATTAGTGTCACAGTTTGTTGGATTGAAAAGTGAACTGCAGATTTAACTAAGAAGATTTTATTCACTTTGTTGATCAAGTTAACAGGGAAAGTCAATGCACTTATTTAAAAATTGATTTTCTTTCATGGCTGATGATGCCCATAACTGTCAGAACTGATGCCCACGCTTTTTCTGACATCCTAGCATATGCCTTGCTTGTGGTTCTACAGGCTCCATACAATTGCTCTGAAGTCATTCTTCTGGGAGGGAGGGGAAAGTTAAGTAACAGTGTGCCGCATGCCTCTTGTAACCTGTTAAAACCACTTAACAGAATTCCTGAAGTACGTAAAAATTTTTATTTTGTCATTTGAGGTTCATGTTTTAAAGAACAAGCTAGCATGTGGTGTTTAGAGGGAAATCCAAAGAAGAGGAAGTTAATTGGCTTGATACTTTGTATATTAGAAAAATTAATGTAATTATGTATGCTGTATTTCAGCAAAAGTTTTTTCCTTTTATCCCGGGTTTTAGAGCACCATCGACTTTATCTTATAGTTGACACTAAATGAAACTAATGAACATGACTCGTGACCGCATATGATGTATAGACACACAGCAGCAGCTTCCTAAAATTTAAATAATTTTGTGCAAAGTAATTTGACTACTGTGGATTGTCAGGTTGAAGTGTATCCACTGCATTGCTATGTTGTGCTTTTTACAAGTATCATATTGTCACGAGTTACTGAAATGCAGCCCTTCAAGAAAAGCTCCTTTGTAGCTCTTACAAGTGGAGGAACAAAAATATGATAACTAGTTGCACAATATGCCTTATGAAGTTACGCTGTAATTTACTTCATTTGTAAATATTTTGACAGATTTCATCAGGAAATATTGCAGAACTGGTATTCTATAGATTTGTTTCCCCTTGAGTTCTATGGCAGTACATCTGTCTCTTGGGTTTTGCTGGTAATGTCTAAAAGAGAACAACTTGTCCTTGATCTGAGATTGACATGTGTCACAAAAACAAATTGGGGCGCTCTTGTATTAAAAAAAAGGATATAATCTTAATGCTCATAGCAACTAGCCTTATTCTTTTTATATGTTCTCTGACTATCCTAGCAAAATCTGAGTTAGAGCATAAAATGTATTGAGCGTGCTGGTTTTCCACTCTTTTACGTTAATGTTTTCCTTTCTTTTGCGGGGTGAAGAGGGATGGATAGGAGACGTTTTAGTTTTGTTTTGCTTCATGAAACTGTATGTCGACAGTGGTGTTGGTTTCTGACGTAAAAGACCCTATCCGTTAGTCTAAAAATACTTGCTACACTCTGTAACAAGATTTGGGCAACATTTGGCATCGTATACACAGTCAAAAAATAGCTTGTGGGTACCGTCATTGTGCAGGTGAAGCTGTTTTCTGTGAGGCATAAGAAATCACAGAATAAAGGACAGGGTGAGGAATCCAAGGAGAATTTTGGGTTACAAACAATGAGAATGGACCAAGAGTGGTTGAAGAGTGTGGGAAGTGCTACAGGATCTTTAACTGTTATGTGGAAAGCTACAAGAGCAGGGCAGCCATGTCTGTTTAACTTCTCATCCAAAGCACAGTCACCCTTCTAGGAATGCAAGGTAGTGTCATTATTGGATTCTGAGCTTGAGTCATGGTGTGGGATGTGCCTTTGGGCCAGCAGATCATGGATATGACACTACTAAAATTTCAAATGACAGTCTCCAATAAAAGAAGTGTTGCTGCCACTACCAGTCAGCAGTTCTGGTCCTTTTATTGCTCCAGCAGGCAGTGAGTATTTGTTTCTTCAAAAGGCTTTCATGGCTGTCACAGCAGTGAAAGTCCTGAACTACTGATTGATCACCTTGTCCAGTTGCTAGCCATGATAAATGCAGTTCTTGCTCTGATTGGATACATTTTGATCCAGCAGCGAACCAGCCAAAATGCCACAGGTAGCTATGAAAAGTCATCCGAAGCATTCCTACTTGCAATTAACATCAGAATGTGCAACAGTTCTGCAATACTTGCAGAAGATAATGTTGATTTGGCACTACAAGTCCACAGGAATATGTTCCTTCTGCACTTTCCCAGATGTGACGAAATGTGTCAGAGCCTCCCCTCCAAATATAGTATAGCTACAGAACATCTTGGCTTTTAGATGTTATAAGAATGGGGAGGGAGGGAAAAAAACAGGAGTCTTGCGGAACTTCTAAAGGCTAACAAGTGTATTTATCACATGAGCTTTTGTGGGAGAAAATTCCACTTCACAAGCATCTGATGAAGTGGGATTTTCTCCCACAAAACCTGACATGATAAATAAATTTGTTAGTCTTTAAAAGTGCTGTGGGACTCCTTGTTTGTTTTGCTGAA
Source organism: Podocnemis expansa (assembly GCA_007922195.1). Taxonomy (NCBI): domain Eukaryota; kingdom Metazoa; phylum Chordata; order Testudines; family Podocnemididae; genus Podocnemis; species Podocnemis expansa. Next base: position 47,172,855 of record ML681979.1, on the reverse strand, counting down.
CTAGACTAACATGGCTACCCTTTGGAACCTATAATAATGAAGGCTCCATAGAGCTAAGCCACACCGGATCTAAATTCTGTGGCAAGGTCCTGTGGTTTCTGTGACAACCAGGAGATGATCTGCAGCACCATTATTTAATTCAGTGGTTCCCAGTATTTTCTCTCCCGTGGCACACCGTGCTGTCTTTAATTAATATGAGGCACACCACCATATAGTTTCCAAATAAATGTATGAATATGCATGAGTTAATGAGCCAATCCAGAGCTCTTCGAGTAGTTTTTCCAAAAATTTTGTGGCACACCTCTGTGCTGTGACACACTGGTTGGGAAACTCTGATTCAATCAGTACAGTAGCTCTGTGTTACTTATTTTAATATTCATTTTCTCTCTGCAGTGCGGTCCCCTTATTTTTTAGTGTGTTGCAGTGGTTTTTGTATTGATAAAGTAAAACTCCATCACAGTTGTTGAAGTTTTTGGCAGCTGGAGAGGGAACAATCGGTGCTTGTGGTGCCTGCAGAGAAATAGAAATTAGTTTGAGTTTAAACACATAAATTATAACATGTTATTGCTAAAATGCACTGTAGTGAAATAGGCAGTATAGTTGTAGCTGTCTTGGTCTCAGAATATAAAAGAGATATGTTAGGTGAGATAACATCTTTTATTGGATCAACTTCTGGTAGTGAGAGAGAGGAGCTTTTGAGTCACACAGAGCTCTTTGGGTCTGCAGAAGGAACTCTGAGCATCGCAGCTAAATGCAAGATAAAATAGATAGTCTAGGCAGCGTTTCCCAACCAGTGTGTTGTGGCATGTGGGTGTGCTGTCAGGCCTAAACAGGTTTGTCATGGAATTTTTTGAAAAACTACTCAGAGTTCAGGTTAGGTGCATGAATATTCATAAGTTAATTTGGAGACTATATGGTGATGTGCCTCCAAATAATTAAAGGTATCAAGGTGTGCCATGGCAGAGAAGAAGTTGGGAACCACGGGTCTAAGGGACAATTCAAGGTAAAGTGGCCAGTTAACACCTTTGTAGTCATAGGACAAATAAAAGTTGTAATAAGCCATGAATCTAGTGTCTCTTCAGTCCATTATTTTTACTGTCTAGTAGAGTTATGAATTATCCCAGGCTCATCTTTTGAAAGTGTTGGGCAAGTTTCCTTTGGGGATGAGTACTGACAAGTCAGACTTAGAGTTACCACTTTGTGAAAAGTGTTCACCTTTGGGTTGTGGGGTGGGTTTTTTTTTTTTTCTTGGTCTACCATTTTTGTATGTCTGTTCATTTGAAAGCATGGCAGTTGTTTGGTTTCACTCTCACAGAGCTGTTCTGCACTAGAGAACATTGTTGACAAAACTCAGCTGTGCTGTACACACTAAAATGCTTCTCCCAGTGATATAATTCTCCTTCTGCCCCAACCTAGGGAGAGGTGTAGTGCTTATGTCAACTTAGTTAGGACCACACTGTCAGTGCAGACACTGTGTCCCTTACATTGACTGTGTGGCTGTCATTCTTTGTCAGTATCACTGCTCTGCTGCAAAGGTGAAATTAACAAGAAAGCCCCTTGAGAGCTGAGCCTGGTCTCTTTTCCCAGGCAGCCTTGTCAGTTTCACAAATTGACATGCTACCACTCTCATGGTGGAAAGATTCAGAAGATTCAGATGGCTTAGCCCCTGCCCTGGTAAGGAACGGGGAGGAGAGAAGTCTGAGGACTGCATCTGGTGGGGAATGCAGAGATGGCGGAGAAGACTGCCTACTGTTTGTCACCTCCTCGTGCTCACTCTTTTGCAGTGCACCTGCACACACACACCACTGACCCTTCAGCCACTGCAAAGTTGAGCTATGTTAGTTGACTTATTTTTCTAGTGTAGACAAGGGCATGACTATTATTCAGGCAGAATTAGGTATACCACATGTTGTGATAGGCACATGTAGGATCCAGGAATCTTGAAAGGTATGTTGTGGGGGGACGGGTTCTCCTGGGACTGCAGAGGTATTAACAGCCCATTCTACCCTAAATTGTCCCTTTAGCTAAAGAGTCTGTTTCAGCTTTCTTCTAGTTGTGATGCTCGGAGCACCTTTCCCAGACTGGAGGAGCTCCATGTGACTTGAAAGCTTGTCTCTTTCACCAAAAGAAGTAGGTACAATAAAACATACTAGCTCACCCACCTTGTCTCTGGTGAAATAATTAATTATATTGGTTTTACAATTATTAGGCAACTGAAAGTAGAAGAAAAGTTTACACTTCTTCAAAGTATGGTTTTGGGCTGTCAGCAGACTTATTTAACTGTGATTCAGCTTCCATGCCATTCATGTTTTAGTGGGTTTTTTCGTATAAGCCAGTTGCCCATTATTGCCACTGATATTCTGTGGAACTCTGTGGCAGTTGATGTGCTCCCAAAAGAACTTGGGTTCTCCAGTTGTAGTTGGCAGTGCTGTTAGCTTTCTTATGAACCTTTGATGCAGCCTAGAGGTGATCAGGTGCTTGGTTTTAGATCAGAACAAGCAGTCCACTCTCCATTAGAAAGGTATGTAAGCTTCATGCTAGAGTTGACTACAGTTGGGTAATATTTTCTAATTGTTAAATTGTCTCTATACGAGGTGTCTAGATGGCGTTTTAAAACAGATTAATTAAAACTTGTTAGTTAACATGTTTTAAAAGACCACATATTTTTCTAGTCTGAATGTAGCCTAGGTCAGAGATCTCTGCTTGTGTCTCTTATTCACTGGTAAATGATATTCTAATTTGTAAATATATTAGGTGCTTGAAATTCATCTCTTCCAGAATGGTAATAAAAGGTGGCTTACTGGAAGTGTTTATTGAGTTCCTTTATTTAAAACAAATACATAATTTGAGGGGCAAAATTATCTGAAATTCCTACGCTATCCAGAGAAGGCTCTTCTCTCCCAAAGTCAGTTAAAAATATTCAAGTACATGAGGGAGGATTTTCACATCTTGTTCAGAAAATTAATCCTTTGCTTAATGTTTTCTAATGCAAAAAGCTATAAAACTTCTTAGGCAAATAGACTGTAGCCCTGATCAATAACTTGGGACCTGATTTCATGCAGGTAAAGCCTCTTACCGTTAGAGATTTTCTAGTCTTGGCCAAGGACTTCACTACAAGCACCACAGCTACACGACTGTAGCACAGACACTTATCACAGCAGTGGAAAGGGTTTTTCCATTGCTGTAGTAAATCCACCTTCTCTGAGAGGTGATAGCTGGATTGGCAGAAGAATTGTTAGCAATTAATAAAGTTAATGTAGATGTGAAATGAAACCATGGCTTCTTATGGAGGGGAAGCTTAAGTCATGTTTTATCACAGTCCAGACTATAAAAGACACATAGCCTTAGGTTCTGATCTTGCAAACATATGTGTGAGTAATTTTATACTCTTTCCTTAGCTCAGTGGCACTGCTCACATGCTTAAAGTTACTTACATAGGCTGGATCAGAGCCAAAGTTATGGGCAGTTCTTTATTTACTCTATAAGAAGGCTCAGACATTTAATACTGGGTAAACTGATCCACTATGTGACACAGTATTTTTCAAAAAGTGGAGTGCCTTCTGCTGAAGGAGGGCATGAAATACCAGTGGAGAGACTGGGGACTGGACATACATGCCTCTCAGGCTGTAGTTCACTGCAATGCTTGGTCATTATAACACATGTTAGGGTACAACTGCTGACTTTATGTTGTTTGGGCGCTTGTACACTTGGCTGCCTATGTTTGTGCTGTGTATACTTACCACCAATGCTTGCTAGCATTGACGGAAAATGTGGTGTACCACAGATAGGTATCCCAGTGTGCCCTGCATGTCAGTCTGGTGCAATGCCTTGCAGAATGTTTTTACATGGTTTTGCAGTATACCAGCAGTTTCCTTGGGGATTTCTGGGAACTAGGGCTACTTCTTCCATCATAATGAGTAAATCACTGTTTTGCAGAAGATTAATGATAATGTAATTGGTTAGGTATTGAATTATATCAGCAGAGTTAGTCACTTTCAAGGACTGAACCATGTGTGGCAGAACGGAGTACTGTGCCCATCTCTATGGAGGAACAGACATTCTGTGTGTGCTCATTAATTAAGTTTGCTGGTTAAGTTGTTCTGTTCTTGAAACTGAGTAAGTTTTCTGGCAATACTCAATTCTTCAATGTGAATACAGCACCCCTTCTAACACAGGGTACAATGTTGTAAGCTGTGGTAATTTTGGAAAGATCACAGTATCTAAAGTAATATTTAAAAGGCTATCATTTGGCGGCATTTTCCTGATTTTCACACTCTATGTGAAATCATGATTTGCACAGGCTCCTGTGTAATGCTTGTTCCATTCCATAGTTTTCACATCATTTTTAAACTCTCGCAATCCTGCACTCTTCTTTTTAGTCTTCGCCATCTCTCTGGTAGAAGCTTGGAACCAGCCAGAGCTCAGTGCAGTTCTAATGATCATTACTAATATAAGATGTGTGATTTTTCTTGGGTTTGCAGAACCGAGGCCTGGTTTACATTAGAAAATGAGGTTTGAATAACTAGTGATTTTATGATTCTATAGGGATGGTTTAAGAGGGTACTTGGTCCTGCCTTGAGTGCAGGGAACTGGACTCAGTCACCTCTCATGGTCCCTTCCAGTTCCTATGATTCTAAATCACTCAGGTGTGAAGAAATTATGCTGCCGAGGGGTCTGGATAAACCTGTCTAAGTCCATATGGAGACAGCATTAGGTTTTCAGAAGAATTTTTCCGTCAACCTAGGTGCTGCCTCATGGGGAAGTGGATCCTTCCCATTGGCAAAGGTCAGAGGTAGGCAACCCCTGGCATGTGTGCCGACAGTGGCATGAGAGCCTATTGGGAGTGGCACATGGCACCCTCTGCAATGCCACAGAAATTGTGGCTCCTGCCATTGAAAGCCACTCTGTGCAGCTTCTTTCAGGGGCAGCTTGGATGTGGAGGGTCCCCACCATGCCCATGTTCCAGGCATGATGCGGAAAGAAGATGTTGGAATGGCTTCTCTCCATGGTGCACAGCTGCCAAGGAGCCACTCTGGGTAGTTTCTTTCCTCAGCATGCCTGGGGACCCTCCAAGAGAAGCTGCTCTAGGCAGCTTCTTTCCATGGCATCCCTGGGGACTCCACAAGAGGAGCCACTTCAGGCAGCTTCTTTTCATGAATGGCTCTTTTCAGTGGCATGTCAGGGAAGTGTCCCTCTCCCTGCCCTCCAACCTCCAGCCATGGCTTCCACCAGATTTTCAGGCAGCCACTGCTTTTATTTCTGTGGAAGGAGATGCTGACAGTTGAGGAGGAGGGGCTGGCACAGGGGTTGGCAGAAGTTACTGACCCCTGGCATCAGTGTTCCCTCTGAGCTGCGCCCGTGCGCTTGGGCGCAGCAACCCCAACCCCTCAGCGCATGCCTCGCCACCCCTGGTGCAGGGCTTCAGCTGCTGCTCCTTCTGGCCGGAGCACACATTCTTTCAGGGGGCAGGGAGCAGTTTCTTGGAGTTTAAAATCTCCCCTGAATATGCTCAGGGTGGGAGATTTTAAATTTGTCAGAACAGATTCCTGCTGCCCAGAAGAATGGCGGCAGTGAGAGGCAGGCTCCTTGCGGGAGCGGAGGGAGCCTGGGACCCAGGGGAAGGGGAGCCCAGGGGACTTCCGGAAGTCGGCTGGAGGGTGCAGGGAGGCGGCACCCAGCTGCGGGACTCAGGCGGTGCCCTCCCCACCCCGCCTGCTGCCTGTGAGGGAGCAAGCAGCTTCCCCAGGACTAGGCTTGCCAGACATCTGGCAAAAGGAGGACATGTCCTCCTCCTATTTACCTTCATGTCCTGAGTGGCTGTCGTCCTCAGGTATTCTAAAAATTGGTGATTCCCCACCCCCATGTTACTTATGAATTGAATGTTTAAAAAAAAAAAAAAAGAAAAAGAAACACACCTAACACAGGACTCAAACCCATGAGCCTTAGGCTGTCTCCTGTACACAGGAAGCACAGGTGAGCAGAACATACTTGTCCCCTGGCTCTGATAGAGTTAAACAACACTAGCTTCTATGGCATAGTGGGTAAAACAACAGACTTTGAGTAGGAAGGTTGTGGGTTTGAATCTTGCTGTTGGTGTTTTGATTTTTTTTTTTTGGGTGGGGGGGGACTCTTAGTCCCTACAGAACAGCTACACTGAGGGGCAAGAAGGAGCAGGAAGAAAACCCTAATAAAATGAAAGAAAATAAAGTATACTGTGAATAAAATACTAACAGGGGCCAATTAAGTAAAACAAAAAAAGGCACATTGTTTCTAACCAATTCAAATATAGGACTTTTTTTTTTTAATTGTAAAATGGGCTGCTGTAGAAAATAAAAAAGCAGCACGTCAACTTTTTTACTTTTTAGGTGTTTCTCAAGTTTATATTTGCAAATTTAGGGTACTTTTATTTTTCTTAGTCTCATGAACGTTAATGAAAGGGTCATGAAAAATGTTCATTTACGGGGAAGAATCAATTTTCAGTAAAATAAGACATTTTGGTAATTTTAAAATATTTTTAAAAAACAGATAATGTTGTGATGTTTTAATGCTGCATGCATTATCATTACCATTTTCCATGACACAATATGGTAATGACAGCAGTGTTCCCTCTAAGCTGATGATGCAGCTAAGCAAGTTATGGATATGCTTTGGGGGCTAGCAGGCAGTGGGGAGGGACCCATATTGGTTGGGGAATTTGCTCAGCCGCATCCATAACTTGCTCACCTGCATCCATAAGTTGCTCAGCCACACCATCACCTTAGAGGGAACATTACCTGGCATAGGTTGTGTCTTTGCTGAAGCACTGCTGCGGTGTTGTAAGAGTAGACAAGCCCTTAGAGTACAGTACCACTAGGACTGCGATTGTGAGGAAGAAAAAGAGGTGATGTTCAACCACCATGATTGGATGCTAATGGACACAGTAAATAAAAATGCCTGGTTCCTCCACATGGTGAATCCCCACTTCTGCGCCTAAAAAATGAGCACTGACTGTTGGGTTTGTGTCGTAATGCAGGTTTGGACTGCAGAACTTTCAGAAGGGAAAGAACACATTCCTGGGTCTGTGTGCCAAACTTTCTTCAGATTTCCAGTACAGGGACACCAGACTTGAGAACTGGGAAAGTAAGTAGCAGTTATGCTGTGGAAACTCGCCTCACCTGATTGGTACCTGTCAGTGGGCAATTTGAAGTTGGAAAATCCACAGTGGGGGTTGTTATTAGGTTCTGTGCAGGACTGCAACTCTTGGCACTGTTTGGGAAATAGTGGATGGATTTCCAGACTGCAGGGGGATGATGGAAAGTATGCGTGTCTCTATTCTGGTGCCAGACCACCTTGCCACTGAACACTTAAAAAGAAAGTAATACTTTTCCATGGTTATACAAAATAATGGAGCAAATAATTAAGAAATCGATTAGCAAACATTTAGAAGTGAATAAGGTGCTAAGTGATAGTCATCATGGATTTGTCAAAAACTAATCATGTCAATCCAACCTGATAGCTTTCTGTGGTGGGGTCACAAGCCTTGTAGGTTCAGGGGAAGGAATAGATGTTGTGACTTTAGAAAGGCTTTTGATATGGTCTTGCTGCACTTGTTAACAAACTAGGGAAGTACAACCTGGATGGAGTTACTGTAAGATGAGTGAAAAACTAGTTCGATAACTGCTTCCAGAGTGTAGATATCAATGGTTTACAGTCATGCTGAAAGGGCATAATGACTGGGGTGCCTCAGGGATCAGTTCTGGATTGAGTTCTGTTCAATATTTTCATTAATGATTTAGATGACGGCATAGAGAGCACAGTTACAAAGTTTGCCGATAATACCAAGCCGGGAGGTGTTGCAAGTGCTTTGGAGGATAGGATCATAATTCAAAACAATCTGGACAGACTGGGGTCTGGGGGAAACAGGGTGAAATTCAATAAAGACAAGTGCAAAGCACTGCACTTAGGAAAGACCAATCCATTGCACATATACAAAATGGGCAATGACTGCCTAGAAAGGAATACAGTGGAAAGGGATCTGGGTGTCATAGTGGAACACAAGCCAAATATGAGTCAACAGGGTAACACTGTTGCAAAAACAGCAAACACTCTTCTAGGAGGTATAAACAGGAATATTGTAAGTAAGACATGAGAAATGATTCTTCTGCTCTATTCGGCCCCGATTAGGCCTGAACTGGAGTATTGTGTCCAATTGTGGGCGCCTCATTTGTTACCAACTTTGCCCATCAACTCAGGGTCTGCTCATTTATTAGGGTTACTTCCCTTGGGGGAGGGAGGTTGCAATTCTATTAGTGTACTGCTTGTGTCACTTATGTCTCTGTGTGGAGCTTATTTCTCCCTTCTGCAAATCCCTCCCAATGGAACCAGCCTTGCAGGACCTACATTTCCAAAGACTGGGTTTTTAAGTGTGACTGAGCGGACCGGGTCTGTCAGCACTCTCAGCTGACCTCTTATATGTCCCTGAACTCAGCAGGCTGGGTTACACAGCACTTCTTTGCTGCCACCCTTATGTGCCCTTGTACTGCACCAGACTAGACTGGAGTATGCATCTGAGCAGGCTGGGTTAAAACAGCACTTTCAGCTGCCACCCTTATATGCCCCTGGACTCAATCAAGCTGGGTCAAAACAGCACTGTCAGTTGTCACCCTTATATGCCACAGGTTCAGCATGCTGGTAACCCCTTAATGAGCAAACCTTACAGGGAACTGTGCAGCTCAGGGATCTTTGGCTAGGTAAAGGAGCATTGCTGCAGAGCAATAGAGGGAAGCCAAGAACATAGAGGAAGTCTGGCAACCAGCTTGATTATTGAAGTTACTTTATTGCCAGGTACATAAAACTTATGAATAATTATAAAAGAACAGAAAAATGCCCAAACAGTTACAGTAGTAATACCCATACAAAAGAGGAAAAAGATCAAACACTTACAATATTACCCAATTTCGATTATAGTATTGGGAAAGCTAGCCCAAATGGATTACAAAAGATCAGGTTTAGAAAGTTATAGCTGAACTAAGAGCTAAAAAAAGGAAAGAGAGAAGTAAGTGCGGGGGAGGAGGGGAGTCATCTCACCACTCAGTGCAGCTCAAAGGTACCCTGGAACAGGGGCGTCATTGGCGCTGGGCACATGGGGCCTGTGCCTTGAATCCTGGCGCCAGTGCCCCGGGTCTGGGGGGGGGGGGCACGTCTCCTGATTGGGCTGGAGATCTGGGGCCCAGCCACCCGTGGCAGAGTGGGCTGCTCCATCCCTGTCCCTGGCCAGGGATCTGGGGCCTAGCCACCCGCGGCCGCGGAAGCCACTACCAGCCCATCCCCGGCCGGGGATCCAGGGCCCAGTTGCCCACGGCCGTGGAGGCTGCTCCAATCCCTGTCCCCGTCCCTGTTCCCGGCTGGGGATCTGGGGCTCAGCCGCCTGCGGCCGGGAAAGCTGCTCCTGGCCCATCCCCGACCGGGTATCTGGGGCCCAGCTGCCCGCAGCTGCAGCTGCCCCTCCTGGCCCTGTTCCCAGCCAGGGGGTGGAGCTTGGTGGCAGGGCCTTGGCCAGTGGCCCGGGTCCTTCCTGGGGGCAGCGACGCTCTTGCCCAGGAATCAGGCTGGAGTGCTGGAGACAGGCAGAACCTCCACCATGATCAGCAAGGAGAAGGTGAAGTCCCAGTGGACCTGATGCAGCTTGTAGGTCCATGCAACAGATCAGGCATCAGAACAGATTCAGAACTAACTAACTCTCTAAACTAACTCTCATGTGGAACTTGGGTAGGGGTTTTTGTAGGGAAGAAACAATGGTTCAAGGCAGAACACTGGAGTTGTTTTGGGCTAAAAGTGACTTAAGGGGGCATACCAGAGGTGTTTGTTTAGGTGGACAATAGGAGCTGATCATTCCTGGTGATGGGTGGCATTCCTCTGGGGGAGCATACAGTGCAGTCAGGCAGATTCAGTATGTTGGATATCAGTTGAAGATCTGTTGACTAGAATTGGTCTGATAACTGCTGGGCTGGGTGTGTGCAGGCATGAATTCATTTGTCTCAGGAGTAGAGATTCCCCATCATGCAGTGCTTCTCTGCTTTTGCCAGTCCCAGAGTTCAGTGTGACTCCTGCCTTGGAGCTTGGTTCTCCATTCAGTATGCTAATTCTGGTTCCATCCTTGATGCAAATGAAGTTTCTGCTGTTGATTCAGTGTGCTAATGGTTCACAGCTTCTATGTAGATAAGGCTAGAGGAGTTGCCCTAATTCCAGCACCCTTGTTCAAAGGGGTTTTAGGTGTGTCTCCCACTGCCTTTCATTGTTTCTGGTTTCTGGTTGAAGCAGAGGCTGAAGGTGATGGGGGGGGGGTGAGTCTCAGTGGCTGTTTACTATCCCCTGATTCTCCAAGAACACAGAGCTATCAAGTAACACATTTCAGGAATGATGTGGACAAACTGGAGAAAGTCTAGAGAAGAGCAACACAAATGATTAGAGGTCTGGAACACTTGACTTGTGAGGGAGGATTGAAAGAGCTGGGTTTTGTGTATTCTAGGAAAGAGGAGACCGAGAGTGGACATGATAATAGTTTCAAAGTACCTAAGATAATGTCATGAGGAGGAGGGAGGAAAATTGTTCTCCTTCCCTGCCGATGATCAGACAAGAAGCAGTGTGCTTAACTTGTAGCTAGGGACGTTTAGGTTGGACATCAGAAAAAAATTCTGAACTGTCAGGGTGTTTAACCACTGGAATAAGTTGCCTAGGCAGGAAGTGGAATCTATCACTGAAAGTTTTTAGGAGAGGTTAGACCAACACCTTTCCTTTTTCATGAGTGCAAGGGACTGATGGTCTCTCATGGTCCCTTCTAGTTTCTATGATTCTATGGTGGATCACTGAGCATGATTCACTGTTACCCTTGTAGGCTGCTTACAGCATGATGCATGCATATTTTAAGAACATGGCACTTTTCCGAAAGCCGAAAGCAGTGACATTTTTCCTCTGATTGGTGCATTGCCATTTGTGATGCTGAAGTGCCTATAGTGATTCTGGGGAACCAGCCTATTTTTTACTCTTCTGTCCCATCAAAATGCGCAGTGGTCACTTTAGCAGCACCAGAGAAAGATTCACCTACTGATTCAGCAGGTATACAATGGTTGGCTGAGTTTGCTTTTGACAAATTGAAGGGATGTTGGCATGGTTTACTCCCTAGTGGGGATCTCAATGGTTATGTCTCCACTGGGGGGCCGTTTTATGTTGAATTCACAAGGTCAACTTTAAAGCGAGTTAAAGTTGACCTTGTGAAGTTGCCTTAGGGGTATGTCTGGGCCTGGCCCCAGAGGCCCAGTCTGGCTGCTGCCATCACTGGCAGGAGGCTGGGAGCTGGATCCAGCCCTGAGTGCCTTGCTGCAAGTGGCCAGGGGCTCAGAGCCAGCCCCAGCCACCTGCGGTAAGTGGTGTGGAGCCAGATGCAGCCCCGAGTCGCCTGCTACAGGGAGCAGGGGGCTCAGAGCTGGCCCCTGCCACTGGCAGCAAGGGGTGTAGAGCCCAATCCAACTCCAAGCCCCTTGCTGCAGGCAGCCAGGGCTTGGGGCTGGCTCCTGCTGTCTGCAGCAAGGGGCTGGGAGCCCAATCTGGCTCTGAGCCCCTTGATGCAAGGGATGGGGGCTCAGGGCCAGCTTCTGCTAGTGGTGGCAAGGAGTAGCCTGTGAAATTGACCAGCCTAAATGGGCTGTCTGGGGGGTGGCAGCCTTTCTGCCAGGGGGATACAGTCCAGTGACCCAGACTAGTCAATTTCACAGGAGATGCCTGAGATCAGGAGTTCCCTGTGAAATTGATCTGGCTGCTGTGGTAAATCAAGATGGATGCTTTCTAGCATCTTGTCATCTTATTATTAAAAATGTATAACACTACCAGCTAACTTTATGGATACATGGTGCACTTATTTGCAATTTGTGAAATCAGCTACCTTTTGTTTCTGCATGTTGCATTAGTTTGTCCTACAGCTCTGCTCAGTGGTTATTCCTCACTAAAAGTGGTTTTAGATGAAAGCTTATCTGTTGTAAAAAATATGTATTTTGTGAACTATGGCTTTTCTGAGTGCTTGATTTGCTACTACATCTATGCTTTGAGGTTGTAAATCTTTAGAGTTGATTTAACATATTGGAGGTAAGTAATGTGTGTTTTCCTCTTCCTTTCCCAGTAAGTAACAGATGCGGGTGAAAGATCCTTCAAGGCCCAACCCTGAAAAAACCAAGAGAAACAAGAAGCCTGATAGGCCTCAGGATGATGACTCTTCAGATGACATTGCAGGTAAATAAATTATGTGACATTTGGCAATCAGTGTGAGGGAGGGGGAAAAGCGTCCATATAGTTTTCATTAGCCAACAAAGCAGAAGACACATGTGGGAGCGATGTACTGCGTTTTGATTGAAGGCAGCAACAGAGATGCTTGCAGTCAAATATTAATGGTGTGATGAACTGTCATTACATTGTACCCAGGGAACTGATGCAAAAATGAACAAACAGGATGACAGTTTGGCTATATTAACATTTTAAAGAGGCAGGTGTAAAGACAGAGGTGCAATGTTGTAGTCAGAACCCTACAAAGACCTTCAGTCAGGGTGGGAAAGGTTGTCCAAATCAGTGGTTCTCAGCCTCTGTGTTGGGACACATGACTGTGTCGCCACAGAGTGGTAAGTGTATTGTGGAGAGCTGGGGAGATGGCTGGTTTTGGCTTGTGGGGGGGTGAGCTGCTGTGTCCTGAAGAGTCACGATATTCAATGAAGTGTGTCATGAACTGCAGAAGATTGAGAAACTACCTATATTGATGCACACAAAAATAGATTTAAATAATGGTAGCAATGTTGACAAAAGTAAAGCAAGTAAGTGTTTGTAATAATTTTGTCCTCCAGTTTATCTTGGATTTGTGGGATTGTCACCCACTTGTAGCTTTCTGAGAGTTCACTTTGTGGGGAAAATAGTTCTTTTAAAAAAGATGGAAATAAAATCTTTCAGATGCAACAGAAAATAGACACTAGTATGTCCTGGGAGCTGATCTGTCCTGCCTTTATAAACTCTGTCTAGCTAGGTAGTTACTTTGTAAGGTGTAATTTATGTAAATAGAAAACAACTGGTATATTTTACAACTGCAGAATTTTGCAAAAACAAGTTGAGGATACGCTGCAATTGAGATGTCAGTTTTGGTAGCAATCTTCAAAGTAATCTCTAATCAGCATTTGTGGTGTAGCAGGGATCAAGGATTGAGAGTTCTACACGAAAGCCCATAAGGTGTATCTTGAATACACAAGTCAGCTGTACCTCCCAAGTATTATGCACATTTTTACAGTGATGAGTGATGCCTGATAAGCGTAAAGTGAAATGTGATGTGTTATTACTGTGTTTTAGAAAAAGTCTTGAATCCTTATAAATGTTGTTGGAAGATTGACTTTGGCCTTTGTAAAGAAGTGAACATTTCTTGCTTCATAATTATGTTCCTTTTAATTTTGTGACTAGTGAATGAATGTTGCTTGTTCTATAGGTTTAACCTGCCAACATGTGAGTCAAGCAGTGGATGTGCATCATGTGAAGAGGGCAGTAGCTCAGAATGTTTGGGCAGTATGTTCAGAATGTTTAAAAGAAAGGAGAATAAATGATGGTGACCCAGTAAGTCCTTCTGACATATGGCTGTGCCTCAAATGTGGCTTTCAGGTAAAGAGGCTTGCATGGCGAATGTACAGATGTATTAACCTGATCCTCTGAAATCAGTTGCAAGTACAGATCCTTATATCCACATGGCGTCTCATTGGCTTCAGTGCAGCTCTAAGTGGGAACAATGGGATTCTGCCCAGAGGGGCAGAGGCTGGGCTTTTAAATTCCTTTGTAGTATCTGAGCCATGGACTTCTGTTTGTAAGTGTTGTTATCACTGCAGGCCCCTGCTTTGGGGATAAATCTCTGTACTGCATTGGAGTTTGAAACCCTCTGGAAAGCTCTGACTCTTGGAGACTGCATGGACTTTTCTTTGAGCTGTGCAGACTTTCCCTGCAACTCTATACAAAGAGGTGTGCCTGCCCAGTATAACCCATTTCTTCTAGGCATCAGAGCAGCAGTTCAGAACTCTTTCTGGTCTGTTGACTTTCAAACTGGGAGCAACTTTTAAGAGTGAAAGTAATTAACCATTGGAACAATTTACTGACGGTCATGGTGAATATTCCATCACTGACAATTTTTTATTAAGATAGATACAGTGTAGGAATCAGTTTGGTAAATTTTCATCTCCTGTGTTATTCAGAGGTCAGACTGAATGATCATAATGGTTCATTCCAGCCCTGGAATATATGAATTTGCCAACTGTGTGTGTTTTTGTTTCCCTCACTAACCCCATGCAGAGCACCCAGTGTTGAATCTTCAGTGCCAGGAACTGATCTTACTGAAGGATGACAGATCCAACCCAGAACTTTGGTTTAACAGATGCTTGCCTTATCTCTTATCCTTCCTTATGGATCAAGTCTTTATTGTTTTCCAGCCACACCCAGAGTCGGAACCAGTTTCATACCTTATTACTATGTCCTGGCCTCTGGTGTCCATTACAACCTTTCCTCTGCTAACAGCTCTCTAAGCACTGTCTTAACAAATGATTCAGCAATTCCCTGTAGACATTTTGTAAGTTGTGGCACCAAGATTAGAGAGAGTCTCTTCCCAATATTTTTCTAAATGGATGTAATCTGTTATAAAACATATTGTTTCAGTAGGTATTGGGACATAATTAACTAGGACTAAGGAGAATTGTATGGCTTATATCCATAACATTCCTATTGTTAAAACATGTAGAATTATTACCAAGCGGCTATGCGTATGTTTATACAACACTACTCTTGATTTGGCCTCTGAACTTGATGTTCCCATTCAAAAAAGGAAACAAGCAGTTGCTGTTTGTTTAATCTCCTCAATTCTACCTCTTTAGGTGGTTATTACTGCTTATTACTTTCCCAGGAGTGGAGATCTTTACGAACTGAAGTAATAGAGGAGAAGTTATTCCCTGTAATGAGTTCCTGTAGAAGTTTGTCTGTACAAATGCACGTTCTCCCTCTTTTTATCCTCAGTTTCCAGACTCTGCTCTGAATTCTGGGGAAATGGAAGGAATTGCAGGTCCATCAGGATCCATCCATCTATCATTGTTTAAAATCTTAATGAGTATTTTATGGCTCCATGAGAGGTCTGCTTTGCACCCTATTATCAGAGCTTTCCAGACAGCTTTGGGCTTTGGTGAACTGCTCCAAGGCCTCCCGTGTTGGTCTGTACCAACAGTCTACTCAATGAATTCTTGTCATAGATAGATATCTCCTTCTGAAAAATGAGACTGTGTTTTAGGGTTCTTGTAATAGATTAGTGAGTACAGCTGGGCAAGAACAAATTTTTTGTTTCTCCCTTGAAAATTTTTGAGATTTCACAACTTTTTCTTGTAGTAGACTGGGGTGAAACTGAGATCTTTTGATATTTTTTGAATGGTGAAAAATGAGAGTGAGACCTACCCAGAAGAGCCAGTTGCTTGGTGAGTAGGGGACTCAACCTGGCTCCCTCAAATCCCTGGTCAATCCCTGCTTTACCTAATTCAGAGAAAGGAGTTGAAGCAGGGCAAGTAGATAAATTCAGAGTGGCAATAAGAAATATGTTTTTAAAAGCAAAGGCAATTAACTGCTGGAACACCATAACAATGGCTATGTTGGATTCTCCATCACAGTAAACTTTTAAATCAAGATTTAATGTTTTTCTGAAAGATGTATGCTCTTGTCGAACTTGGAATTAATTCAGGGAAGTTGTATGCCAGTGTTTTACTGGAGGTGGGACTCCTATGATCACAATAGTCCTCTCTGGTTCTAAAATTAGTGATAGTGGGTTTCTGTATTATTATTCCTTAAAGTATATACATGAACTCTGTCGTGGGGAGCAGGACATATGAGAACACCATGACTGGTGCTGGCTGCAAAGAACTAGGGTGTTAGGAGATGAGAGTACGAATGCTGTGGCCAAGTGCAGTGAGATTCAGGGCAGATCTAAACTGAAAACTGCACTGGCATAGCTGCAGCACTTAAATGAAGACAATGCTACGCTGACAGGAGAGCATCTCCTATTGCCATAGTTAATCTGTCACCTGGAGAGGAGTCAGCACTCCCACTGGTATAGCTCTGTCTCTCTACACCAAGGATTAGGTCAATATAACTATGTTGCTCAGAGTTGTGGATTTTTCACACTCCTGAACAAAGTAGTTATACTGATGTACGTCTGTAGTGTAGACCTGGCCTCAGTCCTAGACATCTGGGCAAGATGAAGAGGTAGTACTGGCAGGAGCCACGGTAAGGAACAAACAGGTGCTGAAATAGCCCCAGGCCTGCTACTCCAAGAGTAACAGACGGGGCTCCATCTTGTAAAAAGTGAAGTCTCAGGGCCCAACACTGAGATTACCCCACCTCCCAAAAATGACGCTCTAAAGGTTGCTGGGAAAGCACAGTTTGTGAATCTGTGGCAGATAATCATAGATAGTTCTTAAAAATCACCTCTCTGTTTAGACTTTACTATTGCTGCAAGTAATACCTAGGATCATTATAATTGAAAGATTAAAGAAAAATAATTTTCTGTATTTCTTTCATGTTTGTTTTGTGCATTTGGGAACACTTTTTCTGTAGTCAATTTCACTGTTCAGTCTGTCACTTAAAAATTCGCTTTTCCTTATTTTCTGTGTAACTCACGCAGCAACAGGAGACGCTCTAAATGTAGGAGATGCTGTTGTGAAAACAGTTGCTGTTTTAGAGCTGGCACAGTGCCTGAAATTATCTTTTTCTGATTAGTAGATTTTAAGTTGACAGTGTGTCTTTAAATTAAAAAAATATATATATAGTCTTACTCATGAAATTCCCTGAATGTTTGTTTGTAGATGTACACATTTTTTCACACAAGTGCTTTAACAATGTTTTCTTAAGGGAAAAATTAATACTATCCTGCAAAAATTCTCTAGCACACAATTCCTTTCTTGTGTGCAGGCACTATTAAAGTGAATTGACAAGAATCCTGGTTTTTAGAGTTTTAGTTGACTTTCTTATTTTTCAAGAAAACGACCCTACGTTTGTAAAGTAAAATACTGTAATGATTTGTTGAAGTATAATATACATACCGTGTATAACTTTTTTTTTTTTTTAATGATCCCATTTTCAGGGTTGTAGTCAAAACTCAGAAGGCCAGCATTCTCTGAATCATTTCCAAACTACTCGTACAGAATCTCATTGCATTGTAATCAATCTCAGCACATGGATCGTATGGTAAGATTTTGTGTATGGGAGTGTTTGTGTAACACATTTATTTATATTTACATGTACAATTAAAAATAATTGTTTTAATAAATAAAATGCTGTCTTTGTAAAAAGCTAAATAAACTCGCCACTCTCTCTCCTCACACCTGCGAGACTCTTCCCATTTCTCTTGTCTACTCCATGGTGTCCTGCAGAGGATGGCTTCCCAGAAGGCAATAAGCGTTAGTCTGTTTTTCCTCTTTTATCTACACATACCTTCAGCACAAAATAGTTCTAGCTTAGTTCCACTGATGTTACTACTATCTCAGCCTGCATAATAGGAAATTCTCAGTGAAGTATTAGCTAGGTTATAATAGAATGCTATATGGAAAATCAAAAAGAGACATTAAAAACACTACTTTATGTAGATAAGTTGGAGGTTTTTTGTGGTTTCCTCCCCCCCACCCCCATACCTTGTTCTGGTTACAACATAGCTGTTCTCATTGCCAGTTTCATCCCATTAGAGGACTTTTGGACATGACTGGTTTCAGAGAGACAAATTGTTTACTCTGTGTGTGTGTGTGTGTGTGTGTGTGTGGTTTTTTTTCCTCAAGAAAAATTGTCTAGAAATTTAATCCTCTATGAAACAGGGTATGTCAGTTACTTAATATACCTTTTTTTTAGAGACTTTCCTATATTCTTAAGCTATGGTGAGCGTGAAAACACAAAATGTAATGTAAATGTTTTTATTTTATATGAGTTCTTGGGGAACACAGAATATTGATTGGCTTGTTTTGGGATGTTTCTAGAAGGGACAGTAACTGACTTCCAGGCCGAATTTCAGTTTGGAGTGGCTACAGTATTACCATGAGGATGGTGCAACTCTCGAAGATGGGTTTGCAAGCTTTGCTGACCCCCCTGCTGGCCCCTCTTTCCCAACCCTTAGCCAGCACTCCCCTCCACTAGAGGGAAAAAAAAATAAAAGCAGTGTCCACCTGTAAATACAATGGCAGCCATAGCTGGAGTGGGTGGGGACTGGAAGCGGCGTCTCTCAGGGAGCCGCTTGTGGAAAGAAGCTGCCTAGAGCATCTCCTCTTGGTGGTGTGCCTGGGGACAGGGGTCCTCAGGGATGCAGTGAGAAGAAACTCCCTAAAGCAGCTCCTCTTGGTGGCATGCAAGGATTAGGGAGCAGTTCCTCTCAGGGGTCCCCAGCACGCCACAGAAACAAGCCACTCTGAGTAGCTCCTTTTAATGTCAGCATGCTGCGGAGAGCAGGTGCTCCGGATGGCTTCTTTCCACAGCATGCCTGGGGCATAAGCATGGCAGGGACCCTTTGCACACCAGCTGCCCCTGAAAGAAGCTTCTTGGAGGGGCTTTCAGTGGCAAGAGAGGCAATTTCTGTTGTGCTGCAAAGGGTGCTGAGTGCCACTCCAAATGGGCTGTTGGCACATGTGCCGGGGGTTGCCTACCCCTGCTCTAAGACAATGATGGAGATTTTGCTCTACGAGGGCTTGTCCGGTCATCTGTCGTTGACTTGCCTTCTTGTTTTCAGCTTCCATATTGAATTAAAAGAAACGAAAAATGAATTACTTTTGTGATATAAATTTTCTGCATAATTGCCTTAGCTGCCCCGTGTATGGTATGTGGTCACAAATAAGAGGGAGTGGACAACGGTGCATGAGGCTATTTTGCAGCTAAAGTGTGATCTATGTAATGGGAAAATGAGAACCTCTGAGTTAGAATAGAATAGACTCATAGGGTTGGAAGGGACCTCATGAGATCATTAAGTCCAACCCCCAGATTTGTGAATATAGCCTTTTAAAATAAAAAATCAGATATACTTTTGCTCCCCTGAGTTCAGATATAAAGCACTAATAACAAAGCTTGGCATGAACCACTGTGGTAGAATTTAAAACAAGTAAATTCAACCCACAAAATGAATTTTCTTCTTTCTTTAAGTTTGAACAGAAAAGCAGGCTAAATAGAAGTGTGAGCTGAGGTATTCTGTTTTATGATAATCCTTCTTTTGCAAAACTACATTTATTCTGCATACTATATGTATACAGCAAAGCCCTGTTAAATGCATGTTTGTAAAAATGAAAAAGTGTTAGTATTATTTGCATGATTTATTTTATTATTTTTGTGCTCAATTAATATTAACTATTAAGTTGTTGATTCTGTTCCACTTGAATTAAGTAGGAGATCGAGAGAGATCCATATCAGAATATCCTATAGTCCAGTGGGTAGGGAAGTTGCCTGAGAAGCAGGGGAACCCAGTGCACACCTGAGTGATCAGTCCATATAGGTAAGATAGGCAGAGGAGCCTTTTCCTGGTTTGTGGATAGTGATGGGACTTAGCCATCCAGAACCCTGGAGTGAAACGAAAGGAGCATGTCCAGGGGCAGAAGCTTAGGCAGCTAAGATACTTCTACAGAATGGCACTGAGGGAGGATAGACAGCAGCCATACAGGGGAGTTTGTGGATGTTGGTGCCTAAAGCAGAAAATTAGGTACTTAAGACCATTTATAGATCTAGCTCTAGGTGACTATCCCACAGCCTCACAGAAAGTCTGTTGGATCTGGAAAGCGAACCTGGATGTCCTGAATTCCAATCTCTTTCTCTTTCTTTAATTTTGTGTATTGCTTAGGTGTTATGAATGTGATGAAGAGCTGTCAACACACTGCAACAAGAAAGTTTTGGCTCAGACAGTTGACTTTCTTCAGAAACATGTAACTAGGACTGAACCAAGTAAGATACAGTAGTAATTTTATTTAGAACTCTAACCTAGCTCTAGAAACAAGATCTCTGATTTTAGGTTGTATCAGTGCTTTTTATTATTTTTTTAAAGTTCTTTCCCCAGCTGAACCTGCCTCCCCCCACCCCCAGCCGAATAGCGGGACTGGCAAAAAAGGTGCCAGTACTCCATACCCCTGTATACTATCACCAAACACCCCCCCACCCCAATCACTGAGTTGTATTAATAATTCAGTTGAAAAACCATGGATGGTGTGGATACAAAAGTAATGTTTGTCACAGTTGTTTCAAGAAACATTGCCTTCTGTTGTAGTAGTGGAAGTAACATTTTGGGCACTGTAATGTAACTCTCCCAGAATTTTACCTTCACTGTCAGTACTTTGTTACCTCAGCTTAGGATAAATGGTAAAACTTGGCTTTGGTCCCCAGAGATATGCAATTACTGGTTAATAAAACATTCACTATCTCATATAAATTCACATATATAGAAAGCATTTAAAAAATACAAAGTGGTTGAGGTTTTACAATAAAAATCAGTGCCATTTTGAAGCTGCACAGTGGTTGAGATTTTACAATAAAAATCAGTGCCATTTTGAAGCTGCAATTATTGATGATGATTGCACAGCAGTTCCTTACAGCTTGTTACTTTAAGTCTTATTTCACTCCCTTGACTGTATTGAGATTATTTACACTCTGTACTATGTGTAGCAATGAGTTTTGGGGTGATCAGGGTTTCTTCAGTGTTCTTCTTTTAGTATGTATATTACTGAAGATAATTTGGTATACTTGCCACTCTATGTACTGACAAATCTTGCAGCAGGATTTCTGATACAAAACTTTGCTGGAACTGTACAGATTTCATACTACTAAGATTTCAGTGAGAGGGAAAAACTTGCAAATGGCTTTAAATTGCACATTCCCAGAAGGCAATAGCTCTATTAGCTGGTTAGGGATGGGATCAGAATTGTATATCTTCATGGGTAGATTTTTATATGCCCCTCAATGCACGTGCATAATTCCTGTTAGATTTAATAGACATTTTTTCAGGTGAGCATCTCACAATGGGATGCTTTCAAAATGATGTATTTTAAAAGAATAAAGATGTCTTATCTTAGTTCCAAATTCAGCTTATTGCATTTTAAAAATAAAACTCTTCACTGTGCTGTTTTTACTATTTGCATTTCTTTCATTTTTGCAATGAAAATACAGTCTTCAATTTCACTTTCATTTATAGTCTCTCTTTAATTTCAGGCACTAGTAAAATTCTGCCTCAAAGTTTTGGTGTGCAAATTGAGATGCTTTTAAGGTGTCATGATTTTGCTCTTCACTTTCTGAAGATTGGGCACCTTTGAGATGCCTTAAACTGGACACCCAAAATTACCAGCCATCTTTGAAAATCTTAGCCATCGTCAGGTCAGATTAGGTCCAATGTTCATTCAAAGGAGCAGAATTTTGTAGGCGTGGGGGGAGGGTGTTCTGTTTTTTAATAGAAACACATTGAGTGTGCCCTATTATTTAAGTTGAGGTGTAAAATTAAGTTTTATTGCCATTGTTTGAGAATGCAGGTATTAAAAAGTGAGGTAACCATTAAGAGACAAAACTTGTAGTTTTTTCCTCACATGAACAGGTTTGTGAAGACATTTTTGGAATGAAGGAATAATGTCACAAGACAGTGAATTATATGGAATGAAATTTAAAATCAGTGGTAAACTAAGTCCAGCTTATTTTGGGAGCCTCAGTGTGTTGCTTACTGGGATTCTCGCCCATGAAAGCTCATGTGATAAATAAGTTTGTTAATTTTTAAAAGTGCCACCAGGCTCCTTGTTTTGTTCCGCCGTCAAATTCACTTTAGCTTATGTACAGTGGAACTGATGCTGCATTAAATACTGTTCTTGAACTGTCTGATGTGGTGTTGGATTTTGATTCTTCCTACCTTAATTCTGGGCCAATTTTTTGACAGGTTTTTTTTTTTTCATTTAGAATGGAAGCTAAAGCTAAAGCACACTGATAAAATAGTAGCAGTTGATTATCACTTCAGTGAGTGATTTGGTAGGAGAACTAAATTCGTTCACTATTAATAAAGTGAAATTAAACTGGCTTCTGTTCCAAACTTAGTTTTCCTTTATAAATCAATCCCTAAAAATTTTCTGGGGAAAGGAGAGTGGGTTAAAGTTCCTAGTTGTCTATGTCCATGTAATTGTGAGGGGCAAATTAGACCTAATCACACAAACACTTATTCATTAGTGTTTGTGAGTAGCTACATTAACTGTAGCATGATTATTCACATGCTTAAAGCCAAATGTATATAAGTACTTGTAGGATTGGAATCTTAAAGAACCTGGAGGCTTAACATAAATGGTTGGATTCTGTACAGTGACCTGCTTTCTGACCCTTGTTCAACAAAGCACTCAATCCCTTGTTTAAGTGATTCAGTTCATGGCTATTGCCCTCAATACTAAAGAAAGAAATGTGGTATCTTTAGCATTAAAGAAGCAAGGAGAGTAGGTTACAGACTACAGAGGAAGAGGAGAGACTTTAGCTGGTACAGATAAGGTCTTAGTCTGGTGAATTGATACGGCTGCGAGAAGAGTTTGTGAATAATTGATATGGATAAATCACTGGCGTGTGTGAGGGGACACTTCTGAAAAAGTCATCTGTCTTGATCCAGTTCAATAAATTTAATTGCAGCAATTGTTCTTCACTAAATGACTTGTTACATTCAGAGATAAACCAATTAAATTCTTTCAGTGGAAAAACTAACTTAAAAAAATTTGAAACCTTATTAACCTTGAAGGTGGAGAAACCAGACATCATGCTAAAAATCTTGACTGAGACTCAGACTTACCTTGTGTTATGCCAATAGAAAAAGGGATGAAATACAATGCTGTGAATTAAATATACGCATTTTCTTGTCTTTTGTGGATAGAGCTGAGGCCTTTATTGCTTGTAACTTTCAGCATAACTCTCAATCTAATTTAAATCTGTTTCATAATTTTCTGATTTTTTTTTTTCCCTTTTGACTTTTAATATAATGGAGAAGATTTTGATTTTTTAAAAATGGTCAGGTAGTGAGGCTAAGAAATATCTAAATAAATGTTGCAGTTTTAAAATTATGAATCAGAAAGTATTGACACCAGCATGCCATACTTGCTACCAACAATTGGCCATCCAGTATTTTAAAATGTATCTTATGCTCTTCTATGTTTTCCCCCCGACTCCCCCATTTCTTCTGGTTAGTGAATAAGTATTCTGAAGCGGGGAGGAAGATTGCTACTTATTTTTCTTCGAAGGAATTTTGGCATCTATAATAAAATGTACAATGTAATGCCTTTGTTCTTTAACAATGATTGGTATAGCACTTCATAAAGTAAAAATATTATGTGGAAGTCTGAGTACAAATACAGGAGACACATGAATATTAGATATTGGGTCTTGTCAAGTTCTTGATAATCAAGAATCCATTTAAAGATAAAGTAAAACATTGGAAAACTGGAAAGGGAGGGTGGGTTATATAGATTTCCTAATGAATGCATCTTGGAGGATAAACAAAAGCCAAATGCTTGTCATTTGGTACTAATGTGGTGGAATAGTGTGGCAGCAGGATCCCTGTCTTTGACTCAGTCTCTCATAAAGATTGAACTTCACTTCAGCTGCAGAAATGTGCAAATTACATTACTACCACATGACTGACCTTTGTAATTACATTAAGCGATTGAGATGAACTCCAGTGCTGGGTTCCCAAAAGAATGCTTGCAGCTGTGTGGTTTTCACATCTGATCCTATGGTTTGCTGTACCCAGCAATGTCTTTATTTATTTTTTAAAGGTCTGATTGGTTAAGAGGTCATGTTGGGCATAAGATGGAAGAATAAAGCAAGACTGCTTTCTAGGGAGTACCACCCAGAAATTTGTTTTGTAGAAAAGGTTAGCAGGCCACGATGGTTTTCACAGGAAGGCAGGTGCAGTATTGTCAGGATGGCACACTTGTGAGCTTCACAGGAACATAATGCACATGTACTACACAGGAACCATGCTGAGATGCCACTATTTGAGTGTCTGATTGTTTTCTAGGGAAGAAGAGATTATTTTGCGGTCTTAGAAAATTAGGTATATTTGTCCTCATAGGAGCACAGAGATACAAATGTTTGAAGTTTGATTTAAAGAAAAAACTTTAAAGTTAAATCTGTCACAGATGCTTGTTTCCAGTGTGGATTCTGAAGAGAAAGTAAGAGAAGAGTTCTTAGTCTTTTCAGTCATAACCCCTGCTGGGGGGGTGGTGCAAATAGTGGAATAGTTCAGCTGTGCATCTCTGCTGAAGCAGCTGACAATAGATGAAAGTTGGAACTTGATTTGTATTTTAATAGATATAACTGATACAATACAGTTTCTGTAATAGTCAGGAAAGTAATGAATTTCTAAGGCTGATAAAACAGGGTAATGGTTTTCTAAGACTGGTAATTAGTGTGAAATTATATGAGGAAAAATAGATAGTCTGAATAATCACCCCCACTCCGTATTTGTGGGTGGATAGTTGAGTTGATGATGTTTTACACTAAATCAAAAATTGCAGTTTCTTTTTGTAATAAATATAATTCAAAATTTAAGGAGCTAGATAAAGCTGTTGTTTTTGACTTGGAGGTTGCCATCACTGCTTTGGCAAAGCATGTTAGAGAGGGCAGATTTGTAAATTTGTATAACCTGTTGCACCTAAAAGTTAACACAAAGTAAGAATTTTTAAAGCAGTGGGTTTTTGTCCTGTGGCTGTCTGCAGAAGGGAGCCACTGCCTAAACTCCAGGTGGAGCACATTGCCAGTGCAGGGTGCAGCCAAGAGGGTAGGACATCGACGCTCCGTTCACTTGCTTGTAGCCAGAGGCAGCCTTAGGCAATTGGGAGCCCTAGGCAAAGGCCCATTGTGGGTCCCCCGTAGACCCCAACTGCCACCCTCCCCGTGGCCCCAGTCCCACCTGCAGCCCTAACCGCTTCCTCCCCATGACTTCTTGTTTGTTTGGCTGAACCAGACTAACATGACTATCTCTCTGGAACTTATTAATTATTCTTGAGTATATTTTTAAAGATCTTTCTGTCAAGAAGCTTGTAAGTTGATCATCTTTTACTTAACATGAATGAGCTAATGATGAATTACAAAGTTAAAATGAACATTTTAAAAAAAATTAATGTGCATTAATTAACAAATAAAAAGTGGTAAAATTAATGATGGCTCAAAATAGCTGAAATATCACATTTAAAATTTTGGCAGTCAAATCTTACAGATTTTTCATATAGGCTTGTATTTATGTGCACTAGAAGTTTAATACAAATAGTAATAAATAAAAATAAGTGAAAAGAAGGTTTTTAGTGTGTAGCTATAAATGAAAAATAGCAGATTTCAATAAAATTCTCTTAAGTACTCAAGTTTATAAGACTGGCCTCCTCAAAAATATTAAATTGTAAGTACAAAAGAAGATACAAAATTACTTACCAAAAGAAAGACATACAGCACAGGCATCACACAAAGCTGTAATGATTTCTTGAGGGTAGGGCTGTATTTATGTATAGCAGCCTATGTGGACCCACCTGGTAGCCTGAGCTAACCAAAGCCGAAGGAAAAATTGTCACAAAGGCAAAGGAAAAGGCAAAAGAAGAACAGGTAAAAAGAAAAGGAAAAGGCAAAATTTCACAAGTGGGATTAAAAAATGGCAGAGTAAATGGCCACACTGAGGAACTAAAAGATGAGATCATTGGAAAAGTTCCTGCTATTGTGCTATCTATTGGTGTCACAAAGAGCTTGCTCCTGCTTTTTTAGCATGTCATTGTGAAGGTGATGGGCAGATAATGGTAAAATCTGCAATTCAGATGAAGCACAGATCTTAATGATAGTTTACCTTGATGAGCCAAGACTCAAAAGTGCTGAGGCTTCCAGCCCTCTGCTAGATGGGAACAATTTCTATATTTATCTATATTTTTATTTTGTCCACCGAATAGAGGGTAGGGTTCCTTATTGCTCAGGGCCCTAGGTGGCTGCCTGCTTTGTCTACCCTAAAGCCACCACTGACTGTAGCAGCACTCTTCCTGGTCCCTAGGCATTGGGGTCCCTGCTGGAGCCACAGAAACGGAAGCACTGATCTCCCGTTTCCCTGGCTGCAGACAGGAGCCACTGCCTAAGAACCCAGGTGGAGTGCACAGTTTCCCTGATTCAGTCAGGGGGACAGGATATCCTTCTCACTGAACTCCTTCCTTCTGGCTGCAGTGGAGGGGTGGAGGGCTGCTGACGGAGACAGAGGGTCCTTCAGGGTTGTAAAAATTGTATTTGTAGCCCTCAAGTAAAAAAAAAAAGTTGGGAACCACTCTTTTAGAGCATGCCAGCTAGGGCACTTTACAAATCCCACACTCCTACTGCACTTTGCCAAAGTTGTATAGACAAGCCCTAATGTCTGGAAACAAAGTTAACAAGCAAAATAATACTAAATGTGTTTCTTACCAAAATAAGAAGAGGTATACTTCCCCCAAAATGTTCCTATGTTGCCAGCCTAAAATTCAGTTTGACAAATATGAACCTTTCATCAAGAAACCCTGTTAATTAAGAAAATAAATTACTTTGGGGGTGGAGGGGAGGAATGAGATGATGAGTCAGTGACAAATTGTTCTTTCCTAGTGTTTCTATAACAAAATAATTTGCCTCTCTGAAGAATGATTTTGATTCTGTTTCCCACTTTCACCCTCATCTATTTAGTAGTGAACAAAAGTACAAATAGTCTGAATGTAGAGACTCAAAATTAGTGATTGAATAGCAGCACAATGTGAAAGAACCAGACGTAATTTTCAGTTTATTACATTCTGGCAGATCCATAGAAATAAAACTGTAGTCTGTGTTCTCTAATCCTGGCATTATTTTAGCACTGAAAGAAAAAATTAAGCTTTTAAAACATAAAATTAGGGGCCATTTAAGAAGAGAGCAGTTTCTTTTTTCCAGGGGTTAGGTTTTCGTGATTGTACAATATTGAGAAAACTAGTTTTAGTTCCTTTTTAAAAAAAATAAAAAGGAGTGCTAGGTGATTTAGCATTTCATAATGCAGCATGATGAGAATTTACTAAAAAAGAAAGAAAATCTATTAGCCTTGCTTTTTCCAAGAAGGCCTTCAGCTGAAGTACCAGAGATATGCTCGATAGAAGAGGCTTGACCTTGGACTAAGGGTGCATATTCCTGGAACCCTCATTTTTTTAATTTTTTTTTAAATAGTTGCATTGAAAAGATAAACAAAGATGTTTAATCCCCCAGCTGAAGGAAAAATTGAACATCATTTATGTTTTTGTTTGCTTACCAGATGTATCCCCAGGTACATTTCTGTTTTCAGCAAAAATATTTGTGAAGGATGCATACACTGCAAATATTTGAAATAGTCATAATAAATTGATACAAAACCTACAATAAATCTTTGAATCTCTTGTGGAAGTCAGTACTTCAGAGCTGCATTGTTCTTTAACTTTCGGACTGGTAATTTTTAACCTAAGACATAGTCTGAATCGAGTTTTTGTCAACAAACCTTATTTCAAATCTGTTAAGTGTTGCAACAAATCAGAAAAACTAAATTTAAAATGTCTAATTTTTATTAGTTGCATTTTTAGTTACTTTGGACTCAGTCTTCAAGCCCTTCACCTTCCTGACTCCTGTTGACGTCAGTGTGTGTTATCTAAGGGGATCAATTTCGGGTTCTGGACCTTTATTCTTAAACCCTACTAAATTAGCTGGGCACCCTTCTCTACCTTTTTTTTCTGCCTTTCCTAAGAGCCACTTTCTTCAGGATGCTACGCACTCTCTGCTCTCCTTCACAGCAGGGTTCATTACCTTGTAGGACCAAGTTCTAAGACTATACTGTCTTACTATTTGTGGGGGTTCCTAACAGGTGGGGGACAGTGAAGCCTCTAGAAAGAGGTGGGGAAAGCAAGACCAAGACCTCATATAGATAAGGCCTAATACTTCCAAGTAAATGTACTTGTTTTCTATTTTTGTTTGCTTTAAAGAAAATCTGCCTCAAAGCATCCATTGTTCTTTATGTTCTGCTTCTTTTTAATGTATAAAAACCTTTTACTCCCATTTGCAAATCACCTTTAATTCAGAAATTCTTTTCTTAACATACAGTATCTTTAAGTAAGTCCCTCAGAACAGAATAACGTTAAAAGATTACTGTCCTGATTAGAGAGGAGGCCCTTTTGTTTTTAAAGGTCTTTAAATGCTTAGTATGATGCACATAATGTACTAGATAGAAGAAAAATTCAGTGTACTTTGCATTTATTTTAACTCAATTTTTTTCTTAATATGTATTTGTACTTTGTAACTCTTGCCTTTTAAAGATCTGAATTTAGAATTGCATACGTACTTTAGCACTTGGCTAAGTACAATGTAATTAATGTTGGCTAAATATGCTCTCATTAAGCCAAATATTTGATAATTTTGCCCAGACTAAGTAGTGGTAATTCCAGTTCAGTATTGTTAGACTAAATCAGTTCCATAGGCGATCTCCTGATTAAGTTTGTTCTGTTCAAATGATTTTACTGTATAATGCACCTTATTGATCATGGGGCTAAAATCAGGGAACTGGAAGCAAGATGGAGATAACTCTGCTAAGATACCGATCTTCAAAAGAGAAGATCTGTGCTTGTAAGCAGTTTATGGTTATTGAGGCGGATAGTTTACAAAGTGCTTATGAGTTTTTGAAATGTCTCCCCAGATATGAATCTGTCTAACAGAATGGATGTGTAGGTTCACAGGATAATTCACTCTAAATGAAAATACTGACTAACACAATTAGGAACATGTATTTTAATATTGTATTTACACTTGGCATTCAGAGAAGTGCTTCTTGCCCCATTTCATTAGTTGAGAATTGCTTACTTGAAATTCCTGCAAAAGGGAATAAGCAAATCTGTTATCTTAGTGTTTGAGAATTTTGGATAGTGTGCATATGAAAAATAGTAGGACTTTAATTCATGTAGTAGTAGTATCTAGTGGCTGCAGGCAATAAAATGCCTTTTGGCCCAGCTATAGTTTATATGCTTAGTGCCCATTACTGTTTTTTGATGTAAGATATATTTTTGTAGAATTCCAAGCCCTTGGTAAAATGTATTACTTATTCTGTTTAAAAGCTCTATTTATACCATCACTAATTTTTAGACTATTTCCAGTATTTTGAAAGTCAATAGGAGTAGTTTTATAGGCAGCTCCTCTTTATTAGACCACCTCTGTAATTTTCCTTCTTGGGAATTGGTTTGATTTTATACAGGGAAGATTCTTTTTTTCCTGTTTACTCCTTGGAATTGTGAGTCTCTAGTGGTTTGTGTTTGTAGTCGCATACAGCTGCTTTGATAGAAGAGTTTAAATTCCTTGAGAGTCTTTGTTGTGTCTGCATTGGCCTGAAAAGTCACATTCCGTTCCTAAAAGAGGAATGATAAAGTATTTGAATATGTGCCACACTGAAATAAGAATAGTCTGTAAAATGGTTTTGTACACAAGCACTGTCCACTTTTTAAAAAAATGCAAGGTTGTAGCTGGCTTTTAGCCTTGAGTTACTTTTCAGTCAAGCCCTGCAATTTGTCTGTAGAACTGTTAACAGTTAGCAGTTGCACTTATTACTGGTGTCACTTAATAAGTTGGCTGGAAGACTGGTTGACCAGTTCTTCACATGCCCACGAAAAATAGCAAGCCTTATCAGCCGAAGACCCAACTGCCATTTATCATTGATCTTGGTGTTTTCCAGTGTGGAATTAATAAACTCTGTACCTTTTGAATTGGAGATTGTGTGGATGTATGAACATGCTTACAAATTACTGTACAAAATGAACTAGTTATGCAGTAGTGTCTGTATTGGCACCAATTTTCAGCTGTATCCAGACTTTTATAGATAAAAATACTTAGTCTTCTAAGAAAATGTCATTTGGGAAATCTATCCAAAGTAGAAATAAAGGCAGTATTTAAAATCTCTATGCAGGAAGGAGGGTGTCTAGAACTCATTAATAAAATGGATATCGCTTTTATCATTTACTTAGATGTATTTTTAGTTTTATGTTTTATCTCACTAGCATGACACTGGGATTATATAATTCTGGTTTCCGTGTTTTGTAATTAGGTGAGCATTCACATAAAACAAAAATTGGACATCTTTGTTTTGTTTTTTTTCTTAAATTATTTACATGTGAGACTTAGCAAATGGAACTGTGCTACTTGTGTGAAGCTGCCATTTAACCATGAAAGGAAATGCTTTTATTGAGTTTGCCCTGCAGATATGGTCTGCTGTGGCAGTGCTGTCCATATTTGGTGGCTGTGCAAGGAGAGCCAGGTGGTGCTGCAAAGCATAGCACAGTGAAGCGTGGACAGATCTAGGTTTGACATTTGTCATCCTGTACTGCTACAGGGAAGAGAAAAATCTGCTTTTCCATATGCTTATGCTTTAATTTTTGCCTGCAGTTTTGTCCAGATGGCCTTGTGAACATTGTTTACTTTAAGATGCTGTCCCAGATGTTTTTGAATGCCGATGGATAAATGCAACAACTGTGGTATACCGATACACAAATTATTTACACAGTTTTGACTTTTTTTGTTTAACTATCAATTTTCTCCACATACTGTGCAGTTTTTTTTTGGGGGGGGGGGGGGAGTTCAAATGATTTTTTATTTGTTTTCCAATGATGAATGTGACATTGAGTTTGCAGATAGTTGGAGATTTTTCTCCTCCCAACCTCCCTCGGTTCTCTTGCCTAAGGAGTTTTATGTGGATGGTACTATTGCAAGACATTGTAGCATGCACCTTGTAAGTGGGGCAGTAAAAGGATATGACTGCACATATCCTGGTTTGTGGGAGCCTGTTTCAGTGATGAAGGGATCCTGAGCTGTTTATCATTTTTTGTGTGTTCTCTTTACTTTTCCAAAGAGCATTTGCTTGCTTGCTGTGTCCTGATACTTGTCAATTTGCACACCCGAGTAAGTGAGAATATTTGCAAGCTGCATAGGCGGTATCATTGGTTGTATTAAAAAAAATTAAATGGCAAGTGCCTCTAACTGCATTTTAATAAACTCGTATATAACTTGAAAAATAATTATGCCTTGAGCCCAAAGGAGTGCATGCAAATTGCATCAAAGGGTTGTTGTCGGCCATAATAGGTACTTTTAAATTGCATCTGCTTTTCTTTCTGCATTTAATTATATTTTTCCATATTCTAAGCAAGCAAGTACCTAGGAGTATGTATAAAATAACCTTTTGGCATCAGCATTTCATTAACGTAAATAGGTCTGTTAGTTATTTCTCAAGAACACTTTAATGAGACTTCACTGTGTAACTCATTAGAACAAATATGTGAATTCATATGTCAAGATGTAGATTGCAGCATCACGATGCTTGGCATCCATTAAGTCCATAACTCGTTTACATTGACATGCATTGTTAATCAATACTTAAAACACTGCAGATGTCAGTAATGTTCATATTTAGTATAACAATCATGACAATATGAAAGTTGCTAGTAGAATTCAGGGCTAAATAGTGTGTTTCAAGTCTTTACATTACCTCTAGGCTACAAGTTAATGACTGCCTAACTTCACTGCCCCTTGTCTATTTAAGTAATAAGGCAAATAGGAAAATACAAAGACACCACTGGTAGCACATTCCATTATGGTTTATTAAATCTGGTTTTTGT
The DNA here is from genome assembly GCA_007922195.1 of Podocnemis expansa. Taxonomy (NCBI): domain Eukaryota; kingdom Metazoa; phylum Chordata; order Testudines; family Podocnemididae; genus Podocnemis; species Podocnemis expansa. The sequence goes on along the minus strand of ML681979.1, from coordinate 47,141,185 downwards.
TAAATTTTAAACAAGTAGCAGTATCTAATGCAGCTGGATGTGGCTTAACAGATCCTGGGCCCAGTGACAAGGGGCAGGAGAAGTATGTGCCATTAGGGAAAACAAATGTTAGGGAGATCCAGCTGTTGAATGGGTTGTACAAGCCAAATGGAACAAAGTACAATAATTGAGAGAAATTGACTGTATTCAGGTGGGAGCATTTGAATACTTCCTTTCAGTAGCATCAAAAAGCAAATTAAGAACTGCTGCCTTGTCTGAGTCTAGTGTGTGTATAATGCACATAAATCTGAAGTCTTTATTGTTCTTAGTGGCTTAATGAGGGCATTCTGCAAGGCCCATCTTTTTGCATGGCTGGTTGAAGGGGGTGGAGCCTGACAGGGTTGATAATTTTCTAATGGTGGGTAGAAGTTTTGTGGGAAGGTTTCATGTATTTGGTTGTGGTGGTGATAGAGTTAGTCTGGGGGATTTACAGCTGATTTTATTTTTTGTTTATAATTGTTTTAAAGAAAGCCAAAAATAGCCACAGTATGAACTGGGCACCTTTTTATATATTATGCATTTCAATAAAGAAATAATCAATGGAAGGAGTGAGCTGGAGGAAAATAAGGTAAAACCAAGATCCCATTTGTACAAAAATGTATGAACATGCGCTTAGCTTTAGTTAAGCACTAAAGTCAATTGAACTGCTTCTGCTTTCAATGAAATATGTGTGTAAATGTTTTCAGTATTAGGGCCTATGTCAGTACTTGTACTATTGGTGTGTAGGGCCCCACTGTGGTAGGCATCATGCATATAACAGAAAGATAGACCATATCTTTGAACAGCTCATGATATATAAATTATTAAAACTATTATTTTTGGTAAGTAGACCTCTCAGCAGTGGAATATAAGGTTCCGTATCAGGCATATTTAACAGTCTCATATTGGGTACTGAAATTAGTTTTTATGTAAGTAAAAGTCCTGTGGCACTTATACAGACTAAAAATGTATTTATCACATAAGTGTTCATGGGTGAAATCCCACTTCGTCAGACACTTGAAAATGAAAAACTTACAGGATGGGAGGGAAAAATAAATGCAGTGAAGTGTTAGTCACAAGATCAGGTCAGATTATTTCAGCAAATCGAACAAGATGTTTTGATTCAAATAGTATGTAAAAGGAGATAAGAAGGTGGGGAGGTTGGGGGGGGTGTCACATTTTGTAAAGAGAGAACCAGCCCATAAAAGCTAGTTTGTTTACAGCCTTTTCTTATTTCTTTTATAATAACTTTAAATCCAACAGTTCAACCAAGTAAACTGGTGTTACTTTTAGGGGGTAGAAAATCATTATTTCATGCTAAATATCTAAGCTTTGGGTCACTGTTGATGTTAATCTATAGTTTTAATTATAGGTTCATCATCAAAAATTATACGGATTTGTGAAGAAAATAGTGAAGGAAGTGAAATATTGAAAGGAAAAAGTTCTGCAAATGGTGCATCATTTCCAGTTAAGGGAATAAATAATTTAGGAAATACATGTTTTTTTAATGCTGTGATGCAGGTAAGATGCAGAAATGACAACAGATTTTCTTGCTGATAGTATTTTTATTGTGTTTCATTTAATCATTTAAAAATGTAAATTTTATAAGGGAGTTTCTTACGCTGTCATGTTAAGTATTGCTTTTTGAAATTTTATTCTAAGAAATGTTTCCCAGCCCTTTTCTTTCTCCTCTTCCACTCTTTGCTCTCCCAAAAATATTTCCCTTAGTAGCAAACTGTGTCAGCAATGCTTTACAAATGTATGAGATGCAGGAGAAAAAGTGAGCTGTTGCACATTATGTTTGTGTAAAACAAGCAAGGAGTCCTGTGGCACTTAAAGACTAACAAATTTATTTATTGCATGAGCTTTCATGGGAGAAAATCTCACTTCGTCAGACGCTTTGAAGATGAGAGAACTTAAATCCAAAAATTTCTCATTAAACAACAGCTGATTTGATCTCGTCTTCCTCAATATGCTGCTCCCCAGTGCTTGAATCTAAACAACTGCTTTGAATTGCTGTTAGTGTGATCTGATCCCATGACTTGCACTTCTTTGCATTTATTTCCTCCCATTCTGTAAGTACCCTCATCTTCAATACATCTGACGAAATGAGATTTTCTCCCATGAAAGCTCATGCAATAAATAAACATGTTAGTCTTTAAGTGCCACAGGACTCTTTGCTTGTTGTTCTGAACTAGACTCACATGGCTGGCCCTTTGAAACTTGGAATCGTGTTTGTGTGTGGATTGTAGCTGGGTTCAGTTGCAGTTCAAAGTGGTTCTTTGAGCGCTGCTCGGATACATTCAGTCATAGTTGTATCTGTGCCACAGCGCACAATTGGTCAGAAACTTTTTGCCCTAGCTTGTCAGGAGAGGGCTGGTGGCCCCCAGCCCCCAAGCCACCCCAAGGCTATTTATGTGGCCACAGCTCAGCCCCTCCTCAGTTCTATTTTGTCCGCCTCAGCGACGGTTTGTGGAACAGCCCGCTCCTTGTGATCGCGCAAGCAGCCTGTCATCTTTGTTTATGAGCCAGCAGCTTGAATGGGAACACCTCTTTGTGGACATCATTCCACGGAAGAGTGCTTCCTCTTCCAAGCGTCTGTCAGAGCAGCAACACTGCTCCCCTCTGCCGCCTGCCATGGTGGTGTTTAAACCTTGCGCTCCCTGTGACAAGGCCTTCATATGGGACGACCCCCACACGAAGTGCCTTTGGTGCCTGGGTGAAACCCGCTTGGTTACCTCCTGCTCCATTTGTCTGTCCTTTAAACCTAGGACAATAAGAGACAGGGAGCAAAAGTGCCATCCGTTGGCCTCAGGGCAAGCACGGCAGCCCACCCCCAGGGCTTCGGGGTCTCCTGCGGCACTGTGTGCCTCTTCGGCACTGGAGCCCTCCTGGCACTGCTCTCCGAGAGGCTGCAGAAAGGCCAGCTCGGTACCAGTCCCAGTACTGGGCCACCGGCACTAGTTCCGGTCCCCCTCTCAGGGGTCACCAGTGGACCGCGAGGAGTCGGTGCCACTCCCTGCTGCACCAGAGGCATTCAAGGCAGCGAAGGAGCTCCTCTTATTGCCTACACTGCTCTTTCCAGTACTCCCCAAGAAGAGGGGCAAGCCAGCGTTTGCCTCTAGGGCCTGGCCCCGCAAAGAGCACTGAACACCCTTTCTGGTCTCGGTCCCGAGTTCCCCAACTTCCCCACACAACAGGGCCCGGGTACTGTTGAGCCTTCTCCCTGGCAGCATATCACCTTGCCGTTGCCAACACCATCATCACGGTCCCAAGGAATTTCTCCTCCTCAGCAGTTCCTTAATACCCACTGCTCAAGTCATTAGGCTGAGTCCCTTCCTTGATCACAGCCCCATAGGCATCTCCATTGGAAGTCTCACACTAAGGGACGTTAGGCCTTGCTGCCTTTGTGGATCAGCAGGCCCTCCATTACAGCAGGACTTATACTTTACTGGTCCTTGCCTGGAAGCTGGATCTTAGCAGCCATGTACCTTGGCTAGTAGGGTCTCAGTGTTGAAGGCCCTTTTCCTCAGAGACCCCACGTATGAGGCTTTTCTTAGTAGGCCTTCTGTACCCCACTGGGGTTAGATTCCCTGACTCATGTTCCTCTTTACCTGGTCCTAGGTTCCAAGGCCGACACCTTAGGCCCCTCTGGGGGACCTCACTGTCTTGAGCCTGCTACCCTGGGAAAAGCAGTACTGGAGTTGGACAGAGCCAACTTTGCCTGCTGTCCTCTATTACTGAATGTATCCGAGCAGCGCTTGAAGAAGAATGGTGGGTTACTTATCAGTAACCATCCTTCTTCGAGTTGGGCTGCTCAGATTCATTCACAACCCTCCCATCGTCCCTGCAACTGGAGTTGGCGACTTTTAGGGACTGAAGAGGGGCCAGGCAGCGGTCACATATATAGCCATGTGGTAGCGTGGCGGGTGGTGGCCGCCAGCTCTCTCCTGAAAGGTTAGGGCAAAAAGTTTCAGACCAATTGTACGCTGTAGCACAGATAAACCTGTTACTGAATGAATCCGAGCAGCCCATCTCGAAGAAGGACGGTTCCTGGTAAGTAACCCACCGTTATTTGCAGTTCGATATTACATAACTATGAGTAATGCACTGAACTTGCCCTACCTGTGGGTGTGAAAAAGGTGTTTTACTCAAGATGTGGGATATTGAGCTCTTAGATACTGTCTATACACAAGAATTATATTGCTTTAACTATAACCCCAACCCCATAGCACAAGTAGCAGAATAAAAGTACTTCTAGCAGTTGCTATAGTTTCTTCTCTAATGGGCACAATGAGTTAAGTACTTTTATATCAGTATAACTGTAGCCACACTGGGGTGCTAAAATAACTAAGGGTTTGTCAACACTATGGAGACTACAGTGACATAGCTATGCTAGTATTACTCAATAGCGTTGATGCAGCTTATGCCAATAGAAGGAGTTTTTCTGTTGGTGAAGGAATGCTACCTCCCTGAGTAATGGCAGCTATGTTGACAGATGCATTCTTCTGTTGACTCAGCTGTGTCTATACTCTGGGTTAGGTTGGTGCAGCTATATTGACTGGGGGTGTGATTTGTTTTTTCCACTCCCCTCACCAATCCAGCTGTTTTTACCGATATGTAGACCAGTTATTTTTTTTATTTAAGTGTAAACCAGGACTAATTTATTTTGAAAAATAGTACACCTTTAACAGACATAGCTATACCAGTATAAAATATGTGTAGTCTAGGCCTTTACCATGTTGACTTAACATTATTGCTCTGACTATATTTTTAATAAAGGCCAGTTATATTGAATTATTAATGACTTTTCCATCTTCTACGTGTTCAGGGATGTGACCACACTTAGTTCTGGATTTAGGCACAAGCTAAGTCAGTCATGGCTTAGTGCCTCACATTATGAGGGGTCTCTAAATACATCTGTTATAATGTAAAACATTTTTTTTCCTTTCTATTTTTATGGTGTCGGGCCTCATAATCTTGACATAGTTTAGGGCTTCAACATGTTTTAATCCAGCCTTGACCACACTATGTATCTTATAAAAGCTCTTAAGCTACAGAGGCCACTGTGAGTTAGGGTATGTTGATAGTACAGAGATTATACTGGCATAGTTATGTCACCACACCTATGTAGCATAACTCTGTACTATAGATGTAGCCATACCTATGGAATGGATTTTTCCCATTGATTTAGGAACACCACCTCTATGCACAACAATTTAGGAGCACCACCTCTATGCACACCTCTATGCATTCTTTTATTAACATAGCTATGTCTTTATTGGTGGTTAGGTTGGTATATCTACATTAATTAGAGGTATGGATTTTTCACTCCCCTGTCCAATGTGCTTACATTGAACTAACTTTTAAGTGTAGACCAGGCCTTACACTAATAGAAAAAGTCAAAGTTAAAAGTAATAAATTATTTGGTTTACAATGAAAATAATAAACGAGCCAGGCACAGAGACAGTGCTGGTGTAGTTCCAAATACTTTGGTATTTCTTATTTGGAGACATACCAACAATGACTATACCTTTTATAAGAGTGAGACCTGTTTTATCTACTATTTTCCTCAAGGACCTGATTCAATCCCGTGAAGTTTTTCTGTTAAATATACTTTTATGCATGCCAACAATTAGAATTTGTGATTGAAGAAGTTTAGTTGTTGAGAGCAGTGGCATTGCTAGGGGGTGAGTGGCTCGAGGAGCCTCATCCTCCCTCAAATTCAGGGTCAGCCCCAAGCCGTACACCCCAAAACTGCACGGAGATACACTGTCATGCCCCCGCACAGAAACACAGCCAGAAGCTGCTGCCTCTACCCGGCCAGAAGACAGAGTCTTCTGGCCAAAGGAGAGCTGCCCCAAGCTAGGCTGGGAGTTTTTAAAACTCCCACCCTATCTTGACCCTGCTCTGAGCATGCTCAGAGCAGGGTCAAGCCAGGGGCCTCAGTCTGTGCTGTGACCCTGCTCTCTCCCGGGCGGCCAGATAAGGGAGCCAGGGGTGGGCGGGAGTCCGGGGGCAGGCACACCAGTGCGGCGGGGAAAGGACATGGGGGTGGGTGTTAGCCCGGGGCAGTAGTGGAGAGTGGTGGGACCAGGGGGTTAGGGAAGAAATCGGGGGCTGTGGGAGGGGGGTTGGGAAGGGCTCAGAGAAGCAGTGGGGGGGAGGGGGACAGATTGGGGCCTTGGTGGCCGGTGGGGACAGGGGCACCCTAATATTTAAGTATAGTGACGCCCATGGTTGAGAGATCGGTATGTTTAATCTTCTTTTTCTTTTTTCTTTCTTTTTTTTTTAATCTCTTTAAGAACCTGGCGCAGACTCACATGTTAAATGAACTAATGTATGAGATGAAGGAAAAAGGAATAAAGCTAAAAATTAGTCAAGCTGAAGACTCTCAATTGGTAGGTGTGTAGTAGGACATCCCGTTTGTGTGAAATGTGCAGTGGGAGAATTCCAGATCCAAACAATGATACTCTAAAGATAAAGTAGGCTGAGAATAGTTCACAATGATTACACCCTTGGCCTACAGTTTCTTTTGTCTTTTCATTTTCAGCTTGTTTACAGTACGTACGATCTTGTTCCTTTTTGTAGACTTAATGTTATTCAAATCAAAATCCATCAACATTTAAAGAAGAAGAGTGATCACTGTCTTAACATTCTGCTGAACTGAACTAGGAGCATAAATGAATGCAAATAATGTCTGGCTTGAACAAGGGATGAAAGACGGGAAGGTGATATAGTAGAAATTTAACGAGAAGTTTAAAAAAATCTCTTTTTTAACATACATAAGAAACAGTATGTTGGTACTTCACTAAATGTGTAAAAGATTTTACTCTATATCCAGCCTTTCATATAAAACATGTGAAATTTACCAGACATCGAATAGACATAGGGGCCTGTCTGTGCAACCCCCCTATCTGAAATCAAATTCTTGTTTCTCAGGCTTTTTACTGGGCTACTATTTCTGAACCTTTTTTTAGGGTCTGGCATCTTTCATTGTGTCTGTTTAGTGGATATCTAATAAATTTGATACTCCTTTATCTCCATCCATCTGCTGCATGCACTCTCTGGCTATGTAATAGAGAAGAAATATTCTCTCTTGTTTTCCACACCCACCCCAGGAGTCTTATGGTTGCTGGGAAAGAGATGGTGGTTGTGTTTCCACACACATTAATACTAACCAATGCATATCTCCATTGCTTGCCTCTCCTGCTCCTCATAATTTTTCAAAACACCAGTGCGACATTAATGGGAGTCGTGTCAGTTTCACAATTGCTAACAGTATTCTGAACAGAAGCAGTGAATATTGATAACTTAGCTTTGAGATGCAACAGAGCTCCTAAAGTTTTATGCCTGGAGATTTGGAGGACAGTATTGTGCTGGTTTAAATTCAGTTCAGCTTGACATGAAGCCTATGCAACCTTAAGGGGTAGAAGTGTAATTTATTTGTTTGTAGTGAAATCTTAGGTTCCGAAGATTGCAAGATTCTGTGGACCAAGGACTGTCTTTTAATCTATTTGTACAGTACCTGTAGCCTTTGAGCCCTATAGAAGTGTAAACAGTAATAATACAGAAACTGATAACTTCCTGTTAGCATTTTTCAAGCTCTGATTATTTTTCTATGATGCATAAATGATGTGATGTTCTTATTTTTAGAGCTTATCATTTAGAGACACACTCTAGTATTTCTGCCAGAGGTGTCAATCTGTATATTGCAGATTGGAATGGTTCCTGTTAGCCTTAACGTCTATGAACAATAAAGAGACCAAGGCTGGCTAGAACCATTTTGAAATGGGCTTCAGTGGAAGCTCTGTGTCTCTGTCCACTAAATTAAGGTGCAGCTGGTGGTAGGCTGGGAATAAAATTGAAACACACAAAAGAGCTAAAAAGTATGATCTAAACTTTCACTTTTTATATGCCAAATAATTGTTGCAAGAAGTAGGCCTTTTATCGTATATGCTTGACATTGATACAGTCATCATTGCATTGCTAACTTGCATGAAAATAGAAGAGGAAAAACTCTTTATGTGACATTCATTGATCCTGGGAATACTTATGACCCCATACTGAGTGAACCCATCTTGTGGTATATGAAAATGAAACAAATGTCTGATTACTATCTCAGACTTATCTAGGATGTGTGTGAGGGTGCTGTGACCACGGTTAGGCCATGCAGAGAAACTGAACACTTTCATGTCAGAGTCTGAATTGTCAAGGTTTGGCACTGAGCCTGTTCTTGTTCACACTGGTGCTCAGTGCACATACAGAAACCATTCAGAGAGTGGCATCTTGGTGCATGCTTTTCACAGATTTTATAGTGTGAACGGCAAAGAGAAGAAAAATATAGAGAGATGGAGGTATGTATTTAAAAGAAAGGGAATGTAAGTCTGAAGGCCAGTGAGTACTGAAGGTACGGAATGTAAGGACCTAGATTCAGTAGTGTATGATAATGGCGAACTCAGTAGTATAGGTATGGCCATACTGGGTCAGACCAATGTTGCTTCTAGCTAGTAACCTGTCTCCTGGCAGAGGCCAGTGCCAGATCCTTCAGAGGACATGTATAAACCAGGGAAATTTATTGTGGGATCATTTTCGCTAATTCCTATTGATGGACCTATGCTCCATGAAATCCTCTAGTTCTTTTTTGAACCCTGATGCGCTCTTGGCTTTCACAAAATCTTCTGGCAAGTGGTTCTACAGGTTGACTATGTTGTGTGAAAAAATACTTCTTTTTGTTCATTTTAAGTCTGCTGCCTGTTAATTTCATGTGGTGACTCTAGTTTTTGGGTTATGGGTAAATAACACTTCCTTATTTACTTTGTCCACACCAGTTATTAGAGACATGTATCATATGCCCACTTAGTCATCTCTTTTCCAGGCTGAAAATTCCCAGCCTTACTAATCTCTCCTCATGTGGAAGCACTTCTATACCCATAATCATTTCTGTACCTTTTCCAATTCCAATACATCTTTTTTGAGATGAGGCAGTCAGATCTGCATACAGTATTCAAGGTGTGGTCATACCCTGGATTTGTAGAGGCAATATGATATTTTCTGTTTTCTTGTCTATCTCTTTCCTAATGATTCCCAACATTGTTATCTTTTTGGCTGCTGCAGCACATTGAATGGATGTTTTCAGTGCAGTTCCATAATGATTCCAAGATCTTTTTCTAGAATGGTAATAGCTAATTTAGACCCCATCATTTTGTATCTGTAGTTGTGATAATGTTTTCCAATGTGTATTACTTAGCATATATCAACACTGAATTTCATCTGCAATTTTGTTGCCCAGTCATACAATTTTCTGAGATTCCATTGTAACTCTTTATAGTTTGATTTGGACTAATTGTGCTGTCTCACTATTCCACCTCTTTTCCCAGATCATTTATAAATATGTTGAACAGTACTGGTCCTAGTACAGGCTTTGGGGGACACCACTATTTACTTCTCTTCATTTTGAAAACTGACCTTTAGTCCTACCCTTTGTATCCTATCTTTTAACTCTAGTCATTGTCCAATGGAGAACCTTCCCTCTTATCTCATGACCACTTACTTTACTTAAGAGCCTTTGGCGAGGGACCTTATCAACAGGTTTTTGAAAATCTAACTATGCTGTGTTCACTGGATCATACTTGTCCACATGCTCAGGTGTGGGCTGGCCATCAGGCAGTTCTGGCAAATACTAGAGCGGCCAGTGCCCGTTAAGTATTTCTGGGCCACTTCTTTCCCCTCCTGGCCCTGGCCCTTCCCACTGCCCCTCTCTCACTACCTGGGCCAGTGTGATACCTTGGCCAGAGCATGATGGCCACTCTGCAGTCCGTGCCCGGCTCCATTCCTTTCTTCTCCCAAATCTCATTGCATGGGACCAGAGGCAGGACCCTGGCCAGAGTGCAGTGGCTGCTCCTGCCGCCTCCCCCCCCGCCCCCCGGGCCCGGCAATGCCCTGGCCAAAGCACAGTGCCTGCTCTCTCTCCAGACCCTACCCTTCCAACTGCTTCTCCCAGCGCAACCCTCCCCACCCCATTCCACTTGTTTAAATGCCAGGGCTGATTTCTAGGCCCAGTCCATCATTGCACATGCTAGCGGACTCCCTTATAGAATTTTAGTAGATGAGACGTGATCTCCCTTTATGAAAAGCATGTTGCCTCTTCCCTAACAAATGACATTCATCTATGTGTCTGATAATTCTAAAAACAACAAGAGTTCTGTGGCACCTTGTAGACTAGCAGATTTCTTTGGGCATAAGCTTTCGTGGGCTCCAACCCACTTCATCAGATGCATCTGATAAAGTGATTTGGAGCCCACGAAAGCTTATGTCTGAAGAAATCTGCTACCCCCTAATAGGGGTCTCAAACATGCGGCCCGTGGTCTGCATGCTGCCCGTGGAATTCCCACATCTGGCCCCTAACATAAGCTGGAATTTCAGAGGTTTCATACTCCTGGCCAGCTTTTCAGGACCCCCACTGACTGGGAGCCAGCAGCCGAGCTGCAGCTGCCTGACTCCTGCCCAGAGCCCTGCCCTGTGCTTCTGGGCCACACGTCCCCCTCCCCTGCATGGCCTCGGCACAGGAACTCACAGTGCTGAGCAGCTGGGAAGTAGCTAGAGCCTGCCACTGCCTGTGAGTCAGGTGGTAGGCAGAGCCCTGCAGGGCCATCTCTTGGTGGTTGGGGCCCAGGGCCAAAGGGAAGGGAGCATGGCGGGCTGGCTTGCTCCATCCCCCAGGGACACCAGTCGTCCCCCTGGGGACTGGGAAGGGGGGCCATCACACAGCCTCTGGACCTGCTTTCCTTTTTTCAGGGGCGTTACTGGATGGGGTCGGGACCAAGGACCCCCACACATGCGGCTCTGATCTCGATCTAACCACTGCTGCTGCCGCTTGTTGGCAGCTTGCAAGAGGCTTGGAGCCAAAGACAGTCCGTGCCACTTTTTAAAAGTGGCAGAGGCACGGAACTGAGGATGGTCCCTGCAAGTTGCAAGAGCAGTCTTGAAGTGGCTGCTGCTCAGAAACTGCCTCTGCCACTTGTAAAAAGCAGCACGGACCATCTCTGGCTCTGAGCCTCTTGCAAGAGGCTTCAAGAAGGGGGTGGTTCCTGTGGCTTCTTACAAGCAGCAAGAGTCATCTTTGAGCAGCTGTTGCTCAGAAGGTGCCTCTGCTGCTTGTAAAAAGTGGCATGGGCCCTCTTGCATGCCTTCTTTTTATCTTTTCCTTCCTTTTCCTTTCTTTTTTTCTTTCTCTTCCTTTCTTTTCCTTCCCTCTTTCTCTTCCTTCCTTTTTTCTTTCTCTTTCTTCTCTCTTCCCTTCTTTCTTTCCTTCTCTGTTTTTAAAAAAACTTTAAAAATTATTTTAATTAAGAAGCTTTCTAAAAATTAATTTTCAATTGAAAATGCATACAAATTCAATTAAGCCCAATTCATTAATTCTATTTGCAATCACTTTGAATTCAGTTATTTTAATTGAATTTCAATTAAACAAACTGGTGACGCTGCTGTATGAAGAGGTTTCAGTAATGCAGCCCTCGGGCCAATATGCTAGTCCTCATGCAGCCCTCGTGGTGATTTGAGTTTGAGACCCCTGAACTAAAGGCTGAGGGAAAACTGGTGGGTGCATAGGAGCACATGGTTTGGACAGAGAAATCCCTTAGGAGATGATCTATTAGTGAAGAGTCTAAGGAGGAGAAGGTGGAAGATGAAATATGGGTAGGATCTGATGATAAACATTCAAATGAAAAAGAGTGCTATTCAGTTATAACACATAATGGCTGACAGCTAAAAAGTGACTGGTTTTTTAGTGCTTATATGCAAATAGTAGAAGTCTAAATGCTAAGATACGTGAACTTGAGTGCCTCATATTAATGAGGATATTGATAAAATAGGCATCACAGAAACTTGGTGGAATGAGGATAATCAATGGGACACAGTAATACTCATGTATTATATATTCTGCAAGGGCAGAATAGGTTTTACGGGTAGGAGTGTGGCACTATATGTGGAAGAAAGCCTAGAGTCAAATAAAATAATCTTTAATTAAATGAATTATACCATAGAACCCCTGTGAACAGTAATTCCACACTTGAATAACGAGAATACAGCAAAAGAGAAATATTGCCATTCACTTGACCAGGATGCTGATATTGGCTGTGAAATGCTTGGGAGATTAGAGATTATAAAAATAAAAAAATCAGTAATAACAGGGGATTTCAACTATCCACATATTAACTGGGTGCATGTCACCTCAGAGTGGGATGCAGAGATAAAATTTCCTGACACCTTAAAGGACTGCTTCTTGGAGCAGTTAGTCCTAAAAGCAGCAAGAGAGACAATTCTTGATTTAATCTTAAATGGAGCACAGGATCTGGCCAAGAGGTGAATACAGATGAAGGGCTTTGTAATAGTGACCCCAACATAATAAAATTTAAGAGCCTTGTGGAGGGAGGGAAGGGCACCAAAGCAGTCCATCATGCTAGGTCTCTTTTCTGATATTAGAAGCTACATAAAAATGAGGAAGTTAGTTAAACAGTAATTAAAAGGTACAGTGCCATACGTCGGGGGGGGGGGGCCCTCAAACTTAAATCACCGCAAGTAATCCATGAGGATTACTACATTAGCCTGAGGGCTGCACCACTGAAACCTTTTCATACAGCGATATTGCAAATATCAGTAACGATAGTGTTGTTGCGGGCTACAGGAAATAGCTTTAGGGGCCGCATGTTTGAGACCCCTGCTTTAGTTTAAAAACTGCTCTATGACCTTTTTAATTTTATAAGCCCAGCAACCAGTTTCCACTTGGGTTTGGATGGAGCCTTTCTTTCCTGTATAAATTCCTCCTTTCCCAAGAGCTCCCCCAGTTCCTAATAAATCTAAACCCCTCCTCCCTACACCATTGTCTTGTTCATGCACTGAGACCCTGCAGTTCTGCCCATCTAACTAGCCTTGCACATGGAAATAGAAGTATTTCAGAGAATGCTACCCTGGTGATCCAGGGCCTCAGTCTTTTACCTAGCAGCCTAAATATGGCTTCCAGGACTTCTCTCCTATTCTTCCCTATATCACTGGTACCTACATGTAGTATGACCACCAGCTCCTCCTCAACACTACACATAAGTCTGTCTAGATGTTTCAGGAGATCTGCAAGCTTTGTACATGGCGTGGAAAGGACCATGCGGTTCTCATTGGTCACAGATACAGCTGTCTATGTTTCTGATGATTGAGTCCCCCATTACTATTACCCATCTTTTCATGAAAACTAGAGTTCCCTCCCTGGGAGAGGTTATCCTCAGTGCAAGAAATCTCCCACGAAAGCTCATGCGAAAAATAAATCTGTTAGTCTTAAAGTGCCACACGACTCCTTGTTTTATTTACAGGATAGTTTCCGTCCACTCCAGCCTGATGAGCTCCTTCTCTTAGATTTTCATCCTCCTCAGCAGTACCAAGGCCGTCATACAGGGGTGGGACTCTTCTGCTGTGTCCTGGAAAGTCCCATCTGTGTACTTCTCTGTCTCCCTTAGCTCCTCCAGTTCAGTTATTGTGGCCTCAAAGGCCTGTATGTTGTCTCTGATGGCCAGGAACTCCTTGCACTGAATGCACATACATGCTACTGTCCACAGGGCAGGTAAACATGCATAGTGTATTCAGTTCGATAAATTGGATAACTCCCACTCTGTTGCTGGACTTCTGCCTGCATTCTCTTTTTACTCCTTTCTTTTCTTTTCAAACATGGGGGGGAGGTTATTGTCTTTAGTTTACAGAATGTTAATGAAGTATTGCTACTCTCCCTCTAAACTCCCTTGCAAAACTCCATGGTTAGTTGCTCTTGCTCACTAGCTTAATTTCAGTGGGTTACCCTTGGTTCTTGTGTTATGTGAAGGAGTAAATAACATTCCTTATCTGCTTTCTTATCACCATTCATGCTTTTATAAGCACCATTCATGCTTTTTCTGTCATATCCTCTCTTAGTTGTCTCTTTTCTAAATTGAACAGTCTGTCTTTGTAATCTTTCCTCATATGGAAGCTGCTCTATACCTGAAATCATTTCTGTTGCTCCTCTCTCTTCCTTGCTCAATTTGTATACTTTTTTTTTTGTCATGGAACAACCAGAACTGCATGTAGTGTTCAAGGGCAGATGCATTATGTATTTGTATAGCGACATTATGATATTTACTGTCTTCTTATCTATCCTTTTCCTAATTATTTCTTATATCCTGTTAGCTGCTTTTTGGGGGGGGACGGGGGACTGCTGTTGCACATTGAGTGATCGTTTTCAGAGAGCTACTCATATAGCTGGGATTATGTTTCCCATTGTCAATTACTTGCATTTTATTTATTTATAAGACCAGAAAAGTCATGGCCTAAATGGAGAGAAGTGAGCAGAGTGATTTGTAATAGGAGAATGTCAAACTGAAAACTAAACTCTACAAGACAGTAATTATGCCTACACTTTTGGATGGGTATAATGCCGGACACTAAGAGACAAGCACATGTCTTCAGTATAGTGGAAATGAATATATTAAGATGAATCCTTGGAATTACAAGGATGAACCACATTTGGAACAAAGAAATTATGGAAAGTATGAAGATGATAACTTGCACAGAAGAGCTGAGGGAATCCAGCCCTAGGTTGTTTAGATATGTGAAAAGAAAACTGGGAGAATGCATAGTGGAAGATCAAGGAAGGTTTGGAAGACTTCAGCTAGATGGTGGATGTCATAGCAAAGGATCTGATTAGTTGTGTTGTTTCTGAGGAACTGCTTCAAGACAGACTGGAATGGAGAAGGAGGGCTCCATGAGCTGACCGAGTTATAGATGGGACTAAGACTAGAATTATTATCTGTGCTTGGCAGATAGTTTAGGTGAAAATAAGGAGAGCTCTGTTGTAGCCAACTCTGAGGTCTTAGAAGTCTAACATAAAGGAATTCATTGTTAATTTTTAGAGCAAAGATCTAGTTACTTTTATTGTTACCAAATAATTCATCCATCTTTGTTGAAGTAGTGTGTTTGATGGGTGGTGTTTTAATTGTAGATTATGTCACTTTCAGCTTAATTGGTATTGTCTTATGAATAGGAAACAGAAGGAGGGGGAAAATTACAAATTATTACATCTGATGTCTAACAAATAATGTAATCCAAGAATGTACATAACCAAGGGAAATGAAATAAGAGCTGAGCTATATTGTTTACTTCCTCTGGCTTCATCTTGATGTGATTTCTAGCTCAAACTTTGAATTTGGGAAGCTAGTTTTAGATGAAAGGGTGAGAAATGTGCATAGATGCTGCTGTGCTGACAAAAATCGAGGTTCTAGAGTATCTGACAGGATTATTTCAACATCATAAACTTACCTTGGAAATGCAGTTGACATTTAAAAAAAAGAGTAAAATGAGGCAGATCTACACCTGAATATTTCATAGTTCTACCTGATTGTAAAAACCATGCTTAAATTCATTACAATATGATCCACCAAGTGAAATTAAATTTCACTTCAGTCTTCAGTTAATGATGCACTTTTTTTTCAAAATTAGTACTAATCAAAAATTTATATGCATGTTTGAATAGTTGCTTGATTCTGTACCAATTTTCTCTTAAGAAAAAATGTACAAGAGATTTTTCTTTGACAAAGATTCAGATGGGGTAAATTAAACTTCAGAATTCAATGTATACATTGCCAACTACTGCATTCAACTTTTAAACTTTTATCATTGGTTACATTGATCTTTCGTATAAATGTGTTAAGAATAAAAAAAAAGGCTTGTGCATCAATTATATCAGTTAATGGTGTCCATGTTACTGATATATAATTTAATTTTATTTCAAAGGATCCATTGGTGGTGAACCTCTCAAGCCCTGGCCCACTGACTTCAGCCATGTTTTTGTTCCTTCACAGCATGAGGGAAGCTGGCAGAAGCCCTCTTTCTCCCAAAGTTCTGTTCAGCCAGCTCTGTCAAAAGTAAGTGAGGTCAATAGTTTTGTTTGTAGCAGATTACAAAGGATGCAATCTCCATTATTTAAAAACATTAACTTACTGAGGGTCAAACTAAAATGTGAGCCCATGAACTAACAGTATTAATAGTACTCTGAGGTATGTTGTCATCTACTGCTTGCTTAGTTTTGGCAAAATAATATAGTCTTCACTCAATTTTCAGTAACTCGTGATGGGAGTGTTGCTACTTGGGAGACTCTTGGATGGTGGTATCTCTCGTTTAGGTGTAGCCCTCCAGATGCAGCCAGTGGGAGTTGCATCTGCCTGGCCGACATTGCCCCTTTATATTTTACACTGTGGAGTTTTTTCTAATATTCAGCAGAGTTTTCTTTTGTTTAATTGAATCCCATTCATTCTAGGTAAACCTCTTATGACTATGCTAACTACTACTTTCACTCTTTGATGTTAAACACTTCCAAAATGTGACCATAACTTGCATGTACGTTTTAGTTAGCATTTATGCAGATTATACTGTATTGGCTTGAAATCCAGTTGACTTCCCTGGGCTTTGGACCAGGCCCATAAAAAGCAGGTTGGGGTAGAAGCTAAGGAAAAAGTCTGAAAAGAAAAATCTAATTTTCTGCCTTCTGAAAAGGTAATATATTAGGAATAAAATACATTGATAGTGGTTACACAGTGTCAAATGTATGTATGTGTTTTTATTCAAAAAGTGTTAAGCTTTAAATGTGAACCCTATGCTATGATGTTTTGTTTTGGCTTTGATCCAAAACTAAAAGGGCCTAGCAAGCAAGGACTTGAAGCAGTACTGAGATGGCATATGGCTCCAGATTGAGGCAAACTTGCAAGCCCTAAAGAAATGCATGTTTCTTAGGGTGGAAAACGTTCACAGTCTTGCTTTATAAGTGTATGTAATAGTGACCCAGACACATCTACTTTTTAAAACACCTGTAGAAGTGCTGTAATTGGATTAAATATACTGTAAGCAGAAGAATCGGGAGTTTATAATAGAGCAGTATAGTGCAATAAAGTTGCAATTGACAGTTTTAAAAAGTAGAGAATGTTATTATGTGGTGTGAGGTTTATTTTTCATGTAATTATGGTACACCACTCAATGCCTGTATGTGGAAACAGAAACAAGTTGTAATAAGCCCTCAACAATTCTTGCTTGCACAGTGCACAAAAAAGAACTCCAGTGAATTCCCCCAGCTTTTTATTTTGATCAGAAACCAGTATTGGTATGAAACAGTTGTGAGATTAAGAAAAACCAAAACCCTCTTTTGGATCATGACATAACATGACCATGGCTAGTGGCTCACTTTCCCCTAAACTTCCAGTATTCTTTACAGACACAAGTAGTTTTTAAACTGGAGTAGGATTGCCCAATGCAAGTAAGCAGTTCTGCATTATTTTCTTGTTTTCCCTGAATTATTTACCACTCAAAATTTGCCTGCAATGCCTTGGGTTTGCCTAGTGTACTTTTTATTGTACTTGATTTTTATTTGGTATTTTTACTGTAGAAGAAAATATCAAAAGCACATTTAATAGATTTGAGCAAAACCAACAACCGTATAGAGGTGTAGTGTTCTTCGACCTCTAGAAAGCATGAGAGATACTTTCTAACTTCAAAAAGCCAAATCTTATGTTATAATAAATAAAATAAAAAAAAACACTTAATAGAGATTTATGGAAACAGATGTGATTACTTTTTTTTAAAAAAAGGAAAAGGATTTATGGGAAAGTTACAAAAGTAGGGCCCACAACACTTGTTTTGAATGTATTTGGAGGGACAGAGGGAACCAATAATATGCTTTTATAAAGTGCAGAAGGATGAAATACAACATTTTGGAGGAAGCAAGATTTGTACCATGGTGCCTGCCTCAGTAAAAATATCCTGTGAACTTCAGACTTAAATGTCTTAAATGACAGCTGGTTTGTGTGCATATAGATCAGGAGTCTCAAACATGTGGCCTGTGGGCTGCGTGCAGCCCTTAAAAGTATTTCCTGTGACCAGCAATGACACTAGTGTTACCAGTATTTGCAATATTGTTGCATGAAAAGGTTTCAGTGGTGCGGCCCTCAGGTTAACTAGTCCTCATGTGGCGCTCATAGTGATTTGAATTGGAGACCCCTGATATAGATAACTGTTAATTCAAGGCGTCAAGTAGTGCAACAAATCCAAGTAGAGCTAAATTTCATAGCAGGACTGCACTTCATAGTGACTGTAATAATGTTACCTTCTTAATCATCTGATCATCTTTTTGTTATGAAGAGCTATCCCTGCTGTCTTTAGTAAGATCTTATTTCATCGCTACTTTTTACACATATAATCTTGTACAGTAAACACAGTTCTGAAGGAGATTCTAATTATTTTCTAGCTCATGCTTCAATACTAGAGTCAGCCAAGTCTGCATTAGCAGGAAACTATGAGTTCAACTACACTTATGGAGCCTCACTGATGACAACAGAAGGCTGGACAGGTATAACAGAGTGCACCATTTGGCTTGCAGAATCCTTTGTTACTGATGGTGAGCCGGAAAGAAAACAGACTGAAACTAAGCAACCTCAGTGAGTTTGCAAGTCTGGAAACTAGAAAAAATGTCCTTTTTTAGTTAAATGGTTCCATTAACAAATTTGTTCTGTTTAGAAGTATGAAGACTTAGTTCTAGACTGGCAATTTAGTAAACTTAATTCTCTGGTAGCACTGAAATGATAAAGTCAGTTTACCAATTTATAAGCACAGATATAAAGAAAGACTTTAAATCATTATTTGAGGACTTCAGTAACTCAGTTTTTAGGTTTACAAATCTGTTACAGGAGTGGATGGGTGAAGTTTTGTGGCCTGCATTGTGCAGGAGGTCAGACTAGATGATGATAATGGTCACTTCTGACTTTTATAGTCTTATGGTCCATGATGGGTCAGCAACCCCGGCATGCGTGCCAGCAGTGGCACATGAGCTGATTGGTAGCAACATGTGGCAAAAGTGCAGCTCTTGTTGCAGAAGAGCAGGTGGCATTGTCACAGGCACCTCAGATGTCCCCAGGGACACCACGGAAAGAAGGTGCCCTGACCTGCTGTGACTTCTTTCCACAGTGCGCGTGGGGACCCCTGCCCCAGGCACACCGCGGAGAGGAGCTGCTCTGAGTAGCTTCTTTCCAGAGTGTCCCTGGGAAACTCTCCCCCATCCCTCTGAATTTTCAGGTGGGTGATGACAGCTGCTTTTTTTGGTGGAGGGGGCAGCCAGCACTGTCTGAGAGTCAGGGAGGAGTGGTTAGCATGGGGGGTTGGTAAAGGTTACTGACCCCTGGTCTATGACTTAATATTGAGTGGTGTCCTGTAAGGTGATTGTGAGTGGCCCTAACCACTAAGAATTCCTTGTTGCTGCAGTGTTCTCAGTAAGCTGCAAAATAGACATCTAGCTGCTAGTGTGCCTTACAGAAATGGAATTGGAGTAATAGCTCCTTGTATTTACAAAGATGATGTATTACTGTGGATCTCATCAGTTAAAGGTGCAACTGAAAAAAATTCTCAGACTAAAAAAGCCTACTTTATTTGATTCAGATGAATCTATATTAATCTATTTACTGTAATTCTACAGTTCTTGTTCAAGAACAGAAATGTTCTGCACTTCAGAACACAAAACATCTATATTACAATTGTAGAATAAGAGTTTAAAATCTCATACAGGTGTTATCTTTAAATATAATGCTTTGCTTCATTAAAAGAATTAAATTATGGTGAACAGAATTATAGCATTGTTATTTGAAACCGATCAAAAAAATCGGAAGTTGCTTAGTATTGTAAAGTATCATTGTTGTTGAAACTTATGTTACCTCAGTAGTTCTCCTCCATATTCAAATTCTTGTGTTTCAGAAAGCCATTTAAAATTGAGGTTTATTACACCAGAAGGCTTAATGCTTTTGTATACCAGATACACATCCATTGTCAATAAAATAGTCTGAATGGTTCAGCCTTCAGTTTTAGTAACCTGAATACTGTCAGTAGAGATTTTTGTCATGGGTCTACTTTTAGGATGATTCTCTGATTTCTTTGAGGAATTGGTCCTTCAATTTGTTAATAATTAACTAAAATAATCTCTGGTTAGATGGCAACTTTCTACAGCTAATAATTACAAATCTCTAGTCATGTTTACTGAAAGTGATGAAAAACAATTAAGGTAAAGATCGGAAGATGTGATGTTGACAAGATAAACTGTTCAATTTCTGAGGTATTGCTCAAGTAAGAGGTGACCGAAAGTTACATTTATTAAGATAGTAAATAAGAATGGCATGGGAGCTGTTAATGTCTTTATATAAATTGTGTTTAATTTTACTGCACAATAGGGCTTTACAGCTTTAATGTCAACAAGCGGCAAAAATGTTATGAAAAAAGTAAGTAGGCAGCAGTTAATATTAGACCACAGTAATGAAAGAAACTTAAATCACAGTATAAATAGAAGGGCCTGGGTTTACACTTCTACAGTTCCCATGGAGGTTGTGTAGTAGTACCTAAGAAAAGTATCCACAGGGATGTACCATTCGTAAATCAGTATGGAGTCTTGTTATGTCTGTCCTCCTTTTTCTTCTTGTTTCTGTATGATGTGGAACATATGCCTCCTCTGAGCCCCATCTGGAAAAATATGTAGGGATAAGTACAGGGTGATCCGTTGGCTCAAAAGTGGAATACGTATTCTTCAGAACATCTGCCCATGCTCACCCAGACATGAAACAATTAGTTCCAAACACTCATATCCTACAAGATGATAAATTGCTTTACCAATAGACTAGTCTGGCCCCAAATGGATGTACTTCATTTGTCCACTCTTGTAACTTACATTAAATGGATTTTTTTTTTTTTATTGTATGGGCTGAGAAATATTACAGGTTGTTGTTCGTTTTTTTTTTGTTTTTGTTTTTTTTTTAAGTGGGACTGTGTTTGAAGTTTTAATTATACCTTAATTTTGGTATAACTGATTTTGGTATAACTTGAACTAGAAACAGCTCATTCTGCCTAAAAAGATCACCAGTCTGCTTGGTATTTGAAATTTAGACACACATTGAGTCATTTATATTTCAGGAATTACTAACATTAATTACATTTAATGAAACTTTGGATTTGATCTCCAGCACTTACTGTTTTGTATATTTTATAGTGTATTTAAAGGGGAACTGTAAAGCTAAAACAAACATTGGGTTCTGTTCTTTTTTGCTCTTTATAATACATATAAATAGTTTGTCAAGCTTACTTTCTTAAAGAAATTCACATCGTTTGTTTGGTGGGTTTTTCTTACATTGTCAAATATGAAGACTGTCTAGCCCTCACTTCCTTTGAAGGTTCTTGGAAAAAGAAGGTCTGAATAGAAGCGGAGGTTTGTGCTTCTCTCTCCCCCCAGCGCAAAACTGAGATGAATAGGAAGCTAAATTCTCCTTTGCTGTAGGATTCAGCTAAGACTCAAGGAAATATCGTCACCTCTCCCTCTCCCTCAGTTTGATATAGAGAGAGTTGCCATTTACAAAGCAAGTCTGACAAGAGAGGTGGCTGTGTTAGTCTTGTAGCAATTTAAAGACTAGATGCCACAAGACTTCTTTTTTATTTTTACAACTTTGTCACTCTAAAATTCTTACTAAGGGCCTCCAGCAAAGGAAAAGGAGAAAGACCTGTTATTTCTAAAATGTATAATATTTTGCAGGATAATTTTAAATATATGCTTTTTTGCTTTACAATTACTTTTAACTAAAAAATCCACAAAATGTGTTGACCTACTAAAAAATTGTACCCCAAGTCTGCCAGCAAAAATTAATTAAAAAAAAAAAAGAAGAAGAAAATATTGAATTTTTATGAAGGCCATACATTTTTTTTTATGTTGGAAGATATGTCACTATATCAAATGATGGTAGGCTTGTTTTTTAAAGTTTACCTTAAAACACTGGAAATATAGCAGTAGTGATTTGCCAGAGCTAATTTGTGAACCACTACTAGTCTATTGTCGATCAGATTGCCTGCTTAGAGAATGGTGGGCTTTAAACTGGAATCAGAAGTCAGCATGCTAAAAGTATTTTGAAGCCAGTGTTATCTAGAAAGATGTTCTGAGATGTTGGTGAGTATACTAGAATGGAGGAAGAAACTGTAATTGACATTCCTGTGAAGATGTGTTCTAAATGTATAGTGAATGCTATCCAAAATAACTTAAAACAGGCCAAATTAGCAAAAATGCACTTTGTTTTTGCTCTTATATAATTTTACCTCATTTATAAGGAATGTATTCAACTAATTATTCTTGAATGGATTTAAACAGAATCATCCACAAAATATTTTTCAATGAAAACAACCTAATATACTCCACACTTATGTATGTAGAATTGGAAATTTGCAAAATTGTGAAATTGAGTTCAGAGCCTTTCTTTATTTTGTAATTTTTATTTCCAGTAATAGCAAATTAAAAAGAGGAGTTGATATATTCATCTCTAATTGGGGAAAAGAAAGTCAGTGTCTCAGTCCACATTATGTTGGCCTACTAATGGATCTTTTTGGAACAAGCAGAAGTATATTTTGCCAGTGATTACCTTAACCAGATTTTACTTGACTAGTTGGTTGCAGGTTGCGTGGTGATTGTGAAGGTGGGCGATCCATGCGTCATGATCATCTAGAGTGTAAACATAATTTACACAGTGGTCAGCTATGTTCCCTGTAAGGTGTGCGAGTGTGCGTGCGCACACAGGTCATGAAACCCGTGCATACAACAAAATAAAGCGTGCACAAAAAAAATTCAACAGTTGCTAATATTTTTATGCTACTTTAAGAAGGCGGTTTCAAGTAGCATGTTTCAGATAAGGTTTTATAATTTATAAAATCATTTACATCAGCATATAAAAATAAAACTTAGATATTATTTGCATCATACACACTTGCTTCATCATGCTCACAAGTTTGACCACACTCATTGGAGTGTACACAAATTTGGACAATGGTTCTGAAAATTTGCACGAAAGAAATTTTTTTACCCACACAGCCTACTAAAAATTAGAGGGAATATTGGCTGGTCAGTATAATCACTTACCTATCACTGGAACAGTTTACCAAGGGTTGTGATGGAGTCTTCATCACTGGTAATTTTTAAATCAAGACAAGATATTTTTGTAAAATATGTGCTTCAGGAAAGATTTTGGCTTCTGTTATAGGTCAGACTAGATGATCGCTAGCCTTGGAATATAGGAATGTATGACAGAGTGGCAATTTCATAAGTCTAAGTAGGTGAAATACAGAAGCTGTCTGTAACTCATAAATTTTCCTTATTGTTTTGTCTGCTAATTTTTTACTAGAAAACATGCTGCACTCTAACAATAATGTTTTCATGTGTGATTTAAGGCTGATTCTTCAAAAACAGGTAATCTTCCTTTGCATCAATATAGGACAGATGGGAGTGTAGATCTGGGTAAAAGAGGTATTAATGTGATTTTTATGCTCTGGAAGGGTGAGTGGTATTCTCTGAAATAAAGGCCCTAGTAACACTACTTGTGTAGGACATAAAAAGCATTGTTGTTGTTAAACATCTGATGCTAGCAGTCCTTCTAGAGCAGGGGTCTCAAACTTAAATCACCAGGAGGGCCATGTGAGGCGTAGTATGTTAGCATGAGGGCCGCACCACTGAAACCTTTTCATACAACAGTATTGTAAATATGAGTAACAACAGTGTCATTGTGAGCTGCAGGAAATAGCTTTAGGGGCCATGTGTTTGAGACCCCTGCTCTAGAGTTTGGTACTCGAGCAGGGGTGTCAACTCATTTGCTATAGTAGGACAGATTTGGCTTAAATGTACTTCAAGTGGGCCATGCATGCCATAAAATGAAATAACTATGGCACTCTTTCAACATCGCAGAGTGTTGTGTATTCAAAACTGCTGTTCGGTATACCTCTCTCTCTACTGGGGGAGACTCTGGTCCCACAAATGGTAGTCACAGGCTGGATGTAAGAAGTTTGCGGGCTACATGTTTGACATCCCTGTATTAGAGGTTCAGTTTTCAAATGTAAATTCTCAGTTTGGCTTTCTTCATGTTAGTAGGATGTTAAGCGGCCAAATATTTGCTTAGGTGCCAAGTGCCACTTTCAGTTTTCAGATGCAAGAGCTAGGTACCATAACTGTTTGAAAATGACACTTCTAAACTCTTGCTATTATCTCAGGCTAAAAGTGCTTAGTGAAAGAGAATTCAAGAGGCTAAGAGGGAGAGAAAAACAAGAAGGGAGGGGCTGAGGGGGAGAAGAGTCAGGACTGCAGAGGTGGGAATGGAACAGGTCGTGCAGAGAGATTAAACAAAAAGGTGGTACCATTTATTAGCCTGTGACAAGAAACTGTGACTCTGAATATAAAACTAAATGTCGCCCAGGAAGCAGGGAGTAAAAGAATCTTGAAGAGCATATGCAAATTGGCTTACTACAGATAAAACGAAAAATGGGCATGATCCCTTTGTGAGATCTTTTTTGAAGTTCTAGATGGGCCATGAATACATTCACCCTCATATAGAAAAGGGTAATTTGTGGTCATTTATAATAAAACAATGAAGGACAATTCTGTTAATTGTGGGGGGGGGAGGTGAATGGTGACGGTGGGTGGATAGGTTGGGGAAGGGGGAAAAAGAAAGACATGGATGATTCTTTCCATGGCAACTATTTAGTGTCTGGTACTAATTCATCCACTGTTAATTTTGTTAGTGTTGCAGCTGTCAGACGTTTTGCTAGGACAGATTGTGTGCATAGCTACAGGGCCCTTCTGTTTGTTTTCCACTATTCTGAATATTAGGACTGCAGACTTCTGACTTATCTAGAGACTTAGTGACTGACATGACATTTATGTATTAAGAGGACATAAATATTTCCTATATTTGATATGGGTGAGTAATTTTATCAGTGGAAGGAACTTCAGTTATTTGTTTAGATTTGTGCATCAAGTTAATATTACAGTATTTCAGTGATAAATGCCAATGAGTGTATTTTCAGGTATCTGAAAAATTGCTCTATATTTCCTCCAAAACACAACTAATTGTTTTGCTGTATGAATGTCACTAAACAAGATTTTATTGCTGGTCTCCAGGTTCTGGATGATGTGGAGCAAGGTACTTCTGGTGAAGAAGCAACCTCATTCTCTCTCTCTCTCTCTCTCTCTCTTTCAATATATTATAGAGGGCAGGGAGGGTTTCATTCTGGATATGGTGAATTGGGGTCACAGGCACTTAGATTATTGAGATTTTTGCAGACAACCTTAAAAAATGCCTGCAATGTTCCACCATAATGATCATCTGCTGACAGAAGTAATGTTTACAGGAAGTTGAAATAATGCTACAGCTGAGTCATGGAATGAAGGAAAGAGTGTTTTGGTCATTCTGTTAGAAGACATTTATAGGAGGATTTAGGATTTTCTACAACTTTTTCTTTTTTTGTTTTCTAAGTTAAAAAAAAGTTCTGTGTTCACACCCTATGTCATTAAAAACAGACAAACAAAATCTCTCTTCCAACATTAGTCTATAGGAGCTGCTTCTTTCCTGACTGATCACAGAGAATTTTTATGGGAGTGTCTGTGACCTGCTGTACTTCTGGAGTTCTTTCAGGCTGACCTCTTCTCCTTTTTGTGCTGTGAAAATAAAATCAGATATGTTGGTATTGTGTACCCACTTTGAGCCATGCAAAAATAAATAGATGATGCACACTTTTTAAATTAGGCAGAAGAATGCTGTAAGGAACTTCAGAGAAACCTAACAAAGCTATCTGAATGGGGGCAGGACAAACATGGATGAAATTAATTGCTGGCAAGACCAAGGCATTGCATGAGTGAAGGAGTAATTTTTATTGGTCTTATATGTTCCTGTGTTCTAAATTAACTGTAACCACTCAGGATATGCATCATTTTAAACAGCTCATTGAAAATATTTGCTTGGTCTGCAGTGGTGGTAAACAGGCAAACAAAATGTGTATTTGGATGTATAAGGAACAGGATGGAAATCAATGCTGAAAATATTTTAGTGCCATTATATAAATCATTGGTATGCCCTAACCTATAATACTATGTTCGGTTCTGGCCAGTCTGCCTCTCTAGTATGTGTCTTAAGACAAGGTGGGTGAGGTAATGCCTTTTATTGGACTACCTTCTGTTGGTGAGAGAGACAAGTTTTTGAAGTTTTCAAGTCTGGGAAATGTGCTCAAAGTGTCACAGCTAAATACAAGGTGGAACATGGTGTTTTGCGTAAGTAGTAGCACACTTTTAAAGGAGCTGTTCAAGTCAAATTGGCCTGTTAACACCTCTCCAGTCAGGCGAAAAGAAGTGGAGTATGGGACAGAGAGGCAGCTGAATAAGGTTTGTTACTGGGTTATAGATTGTTTGTAATAAACCATAATCAAGCATCTCTATTCAATCCATGATTTTTAGTGTCTTGCAAAGTAATCTGTTCTATATTATGTGTAATTTAGACATTCTGAGTACATTTCTCAGATCTGAGGAAGAGCTCTGTGTAAGCTCAAAAGCTTGTGTCTGTCCAACAGAAGTTGGGCCTATATATAATTTTATCTCACCTGCCTTACTTCTTTAGTGTCCTGGAACAGACAAGGCCACAATAACACTGTATACATTTTTTAAAAAATACGGTAGAAATAGAAAGGATCCAGAGACAAGCAATAAAAATTATTTAGAGGCACGGACACACTTGCATATGTGTGCTTTGTCATTGTTTCTAATGCTCATGAAGGAAGCAGAGTAGAGAGAACAGAAGAACAGCCATACTGGGTCAGACCAATGGTCCGTCTAGCCCAGAATCCTGTCTACTGGTAGTGGCCAATGCCAGGAGCTTCAAAGAAAATGAGCAGAAGAGGTAATCATCAAGTGATCTAGCCCTGTTGTGCATTGACAGCCTCTTGACAAATGGAGGGTAAGGACACTTCAGAGCATGGTTTTGTAACCCTGCCCAACTTGGCTAATAGCCATTGATGGACCTGAACTCCATAATCTTATCTAGTTCCTTTTTGAACCCTGATATACTCTTGACTTTCATAACATCCTCTGGCAAAGAATTCCACAGGCTGACTATATGTTGTGTGAAGAAATACTTCCTTTTGTTTATTTTAAATCTGTTGTCTATTAATTTCATTTGGTGACCCCTAGTTCTTGTGTTATGAGAAGGAGTAAATAACATTTCCTCGTTTACTTTCTCCACACCAGTCACGATTTTATAGATATCTATCATATCTTCCTTTAGTTGTCTGTTTTTCAAGATATAAAGTCCCAGTCTTGTTAATCGCTCCTCATATGGAAGTTGTTCTATAATCCTAATAATTTTAGTTGTTTTTTTCTGTTCTTTTTCAATTCCACTATATCTTTTTTTGGGATAGGGCAATCAGATCCTCACACAGTATTCAAGATGTGGGCACACCATGGATTTACGCAGCAGAAATATTATATCCTTTGTCTTACTGTCTGTCACTTTCCTAACGACTTCCAACAGGCTTTTACCTTTTCTGATACCATAATTACCTTTTTGGACTGTTGCTGCCCATTGAGTGGATGTTTTCAGAGCACATGCTACAGTAACTCCAAGATCTTTCCTGAGTGGTCACAGCTAATTTAGAGACCAACATTTTATGTATATAATTGGAAAAAATAAATCCAATGTGTATTGCTTTATATTTGTCAACATGGTGGGTTGTTTGTTAAAAAAAAAAAATCAGGATAATATATTGCCTCTATATATTGTGATTATAGTTGTGAATTTTTTGAAGTGCTTAATTCTGGAAAACAAAGAATGATTTAATATTGAGTGTATATGAAGATTATTAAACTTTTAAAAGAATTGCATTATTTTAACTACCATAATACTGTACTAGTAGCTAGTACTGTATAATTTTCATTGTAGAATATTGCGACATTTTGACTGGTAGATGGTTAGAGACATCTTTTTAGCTGAAGTACAAGATATAAATGCAAGATCAGCAATGAAATGATAGGCTTAAGTAACATGTACATGGCTGTCACAGTTGTCCTTCACTTCTTATGACCATTAACAGGAGTTCAACCTGTTATGTCATTATACTGCTGACACTGTACAACAGGTTGTAGCGCATTGGCACTGGCTTCCATATGTCAGCACATCTGTGAGCGGTCAATTCAACCAACCATCTTAGAATCCCCCACTTTCGCCAAGGATCTTGCTTGAAGCATATTTTCAAGGAGACAAGAGCACATCTTTTAGTTGTCAAATAGCTATGAATCAATGAGGATTTATTTTTTTACTTCCAAATTTCTGGTTTATAAGGATTGGAAACTTCCTGTAAATACTCCGTATTAGATTAAATTTACTTTGGTTCATCTCTGTGTATCCTACTTCTCCCCCCACATCGTCTCACCAAAAAGCAGACCTGCTAATCCCAAGCAGTTTTTCACAGTATTGTAGAGATCTAGAGTTAACTGTGGCATTATTCAGCACATTACAGGCACGGGTGCCCCACTGTTCATATATTAATCAGTTTGTTAACAATGACATCACTTGTCAGTCACAGTGAACCAGCCAAATATTACTTACCATCTTTTAAAAAAATGTTTTCCTGCCACTTCATCTTTAAAATGTTTACTGTTGTACTCTAATTTTCATTTCCTTCCATATTATATCAAATGATAATTCCTTATTTGTTCTTTCAGTTAATCTGTTTTAGCTATAATGAAGAAAATACAGGAAAAGCAGGAGAGTCTAAAGCAAAGAAAATTTAAAGAGAACCCCTTCTAGCCCTGTTAGGTGCCCCTCACACTGCAGTAAAACTACCGTATATACTCGGGTATAAGCTGATCCGGGCACAAGCCGACCCCCCAATTCCGAGCCCAAAAAAGAAGCTAAAATTGCTGATCCAGGTATAAGCCGAGGTCCCCTTTTGGCCTTGGCTCCTAAGCCCCCACCCACTGCTGCTGGCTTCCTCTGGAGTTTCTGATAGCTTCCCTACCCCAAAATCTCTGCTGCTGCTTTTCCCTAGCCACCCTGCTGTCCATTCCTCACTCCTGCTCTTCTGCTCTGCCGTTTCCTCATTTCCGTCACCCCTGCTGCCCCTGCTCTGCCCTTTCCTCACTGCTGTCACCCCTGCTCACTTCTCCGTTTCCTGCTGCTGCCCCCTGCTCCCACCTGCTCTGCCCTTTCCTCA
>ML681979.1:46973598-47112063 GCA_007922195.1 Podocnemis expansa | reverse complement strand
ACTGTTGCCCCCTTGCTCCCACCTGCTCTGCCCTTTCCTCACTGCTGCCCCCCTGCTCACTTCTCAGTTTCCTCCTGCTGCCCCCTGCTCTGCCTCTTTCTCACTGCTGCTCTCTGCTCCTTCTACTGCCCCCTCCTCACTGCCACCCCCTACTCCGCTCTTCCCTCACTGCTTCCTGCTGCTGCCCCCTGCTCTGCCATTTCCCCACTGCTGCCCCCCTGCTCCTCCTGCTGCCCCCCTGCTCTGCCCTTTCCTCACTGCTGCGCCCTGGGTCTTCACTGCCGCCCCCCTTCTCTGCCCCTTCCCCACTGCTGCCCCCTGCTCCTCCTGCTGCCCCCTGGCTCTTCACTGCTGCCCCCCTGCTCCCTTCTCAGTTCCGTGCTGTTGCTTCCCCGTTCCCCAACACCCTTTCCACCCCTTCCCCCTCACCCCCCCAACCCCTGCTGCTGCTCTTCCCAGCCTGCCAGCCCCCCCCATCCCCAGTCCCTGTTGCTGCTTCCCTGGGCTCCCCAAAAACCCTGGGTCTTCCTGCCGCTTTCCCTGGACTCCCCAACCCCCCCCCCCAATGCCTGAGCTCTGCCACCCCTTCCTGGTCTCCCTGACACCCCCCCCCCAACCCTCCCGGCTGTCCCATCACTTTCCCGAATGCCCTGACCCTCTCCGCAACCTCCAGCCCCTGCCGCCGCTTCCCTGGCCTCCCTGAATCCTCCCTGAATCAATGTCCAGGCCGACCCCCCCGCCAGGGCCCCCTTACTTTGCCACTCCAGGCGCCGGGGTCCCTTCCTTCCTCCAGCCCCAGCCCTGGCCAACTGCTCAAGATGGCCGCCTGGCAACACTGGGGGTCTGGCCTGCTGCACGGTCAGGGAAACTGCTGGCTGGGGCTGTCTACCGAATTCTCCCGAGTATAAGCTGAGAGCCTGTTTTGAATCCAATTTTCAGGCACAAAATTCTCGGCTTATACACGATGATATACGGTAAACCTTAAAACAAAAGGTAGCTTAATGATTTCTGCTTATGTATCCTTTCTCATTTAAGATAAACGTTAACATGTAGGACATCAAATGAAACTATTCTCTCTTGGAATTTTTTACTAAATTCATTTTGATTAGTGGTGTATGTTGTCAATTAATGGGAAATTATGCTACAAATCCATTAATAGTGAAAAATTTATCCGATCATCTTTGAGTTGCAACTCTTTTCTCTGGTTTAAGTGATTATCCTACAATAAAAAAGGACTTCTATAGCCTTGCTCATTGTTTTGGCACTGGAAAATGTCAGGTTTCATCCTCATCAGTTTTTCTACATTTTTCTATCCTTTGTGGGAGCTGTGTGCATGCATAGATGTGTGTAGATACATAGGAGGATGCCTGCTGACTCTATTAACTAATTTTGGGTGCTTTGGAGCAACGGGGGCGGGGGTGGTGATATGTGTAATAATATTGGAACTCAGACCTGTGGCAAAAGAAAAATTAATTTTCTGTCTTACTGATTTTGTCAAAAGTAAATTGATTTCAAAGCTTGCAACTAAAATAAATTTCAGAGTGAGGAGGGATTTTATAGCTGTCACTGATCTTACCATATGTTAACCATAGAAGACCTCACTAGTATATGACAAACCAGCACAGAATGCAAATTTTGAAGTACTGTATTTGCAAATAAGAGTGTCTGATCTGCACATATATTGTGCATTTGAGTAATTATAAATGCTCATTATTATTGATTATTTTTGTTGTAGCATTTCAGAGCCCTATATTCACATCCCTTCACTGTTCCTCTGACAGGATATTGGTGTGTTTCTGAAGCAAAGCCGAGCAGCTCTTATATGAGGCTAGGGAAAATCTTGTTGTCTTGCAACCTGAAACAGCTCAAGACCAGTCTAGACAAGTGAAATTACTGTGCGCTGGACAAGATGATGACATGCATTTAAAAATAGATGTATTGACTAGCCAGAGTGCAAAAACCTGAGCCTGAAAATGAAATGAAAAATGAAAACTAACACTCTTGCATTGATTGCATTTTAAGTATGACTGAGCAGTGAAAGAAATGTTTTTCTAGCTAGTCTGCTAGTTCGATGAAAGTCCTGCTTGGATTGTGCTCCATCAGGTGTGTCCCATGCAACATTTTCAGAGGGGGTGTATGTGGCTGACTGTGCATACATGGTTTCCAAAGTGTGATGGGGCTTACACCTGCCATTTGGTGGCATTTACAAGGACACTTCAACTTACATCTCAGGTTAAATGCATTGGCCCGGGATTTAATTGATGTTCAGATTGGCAGCTTGTTCTTGGAAACAGGACTTGCACTATTGTGACAGAGGAGCTGGCCTATAAGTAGAGCCCTGCGTGGATACAAATAAGTGGATCCGTATCCGACCTGAATCCACAAGAAATGGTCCGCGGATATCCGTGTTGTATCCACGGATGTGGATATAAGGCGGATATCTGCAGATATCCGTGGATTTGCAGGGCTCTACCTATAAGCATCTTCAATGTGAAATAAAATTTACTTAACACAGTCTCATTTAGGCTAAAAATAATTTGAGGACAGCTATTTGAGGATCTGTGAGGTACTTTGACAAGTTATCTAGCAAGGAGTCAAATCAAATCAAATCAAATCATAGGGCTGGAAGGGACCTCATGAGATCATCGAGTCCAACCCCCTGGGAATTGAACCCAGGACCTTCTGCATGTTAAGCAGAGGTCTACTAACAAGTCTGTCATTCAAAGGAAATATTTACTTTTACAGTAGAAATTATTTCATTTTTTGTTGTAGAATATGTGTTAAATAATATGTTGGACTGTTAATATGAAAGAAATTTACAGGCTTTTGGATGGATGCCATGCTACTGTCTGTCTACCATGGGATCCAATGCTTGTTTTATAAATAGATATAAACCATGTAGCTTATAGACATGTCATTTGTAGAAGCTGTTGACCCACCCTGCATAAATTTTGCAGCATTTGAGTTTGAGAGGGCAATGGTGCTGCTTTTATTATGGGGGGCGGGGGGGAATTGCTAGTGGTCTTTCCAGGTTTTTTTTTTTTTTTTTAATTTGTCCTGGGTAATAACTGTAAAATCAGCTTCTGTCCATGTTTCTTCTGTGTCCTTATCGTGACTCCCAAGCTGGCTTGTTTCTTTTGCTGCTGATGCCAGATACCATAGAAGAGGACAGCTCAAGGGACGATGCACTCTGAGCAGAAAAGGACAATACCAGACTTGTGTTTCCTGCAGCATGTGGATTCCTTATTTGACAGATCTGTAATTCTTATGGACCAAAAATTTTGCAGGACTAGGCTGCTTTTTGTGATTCCTCTGAAACCATTAGTAGTTCAGATCGTTATATAATGCTGGACAAGTTTAAATGGGGAATGATAGGAAAGGTAATGTCTACTAGTAACTGTAAGCACGCATTTGATAGTGCATATTTTAAAAGATACTGAATTTTTAAGGCATATTCTCCTTTTTGTTGTTACCAAAGTAAGCACACTGTGTGTGTGCATATGTGCCTTATTGAAAATGTAATACACTTGAGCTTTTTATCCAATTACTTGTTATTCTCCTAGCACTGTTATTGTATCTAATATAATGAACTCTTTTATTTAAAAAATAAAATACAAAATAAAAACAACCTTTTCTGTGGATTGGGAGCAAGAATGGTTAACTTTGGCCAATTAACCCTTCCCCCATTTATTTCAACAATATCCTGTTTTGTGTCCCAGGTACTTTAAAATATTCAGCATGCAGTTGGATAATGTCTCTCTCCTTTTTCAGTACTTTAAAGGATCTTCACTGTAGATTCAGTGCTTTCCAAATAGTATTCAGTTCTATACTTATATTTGTCAGGGCATTTGAAATTCATATTTCCCAGTTTTTCCTCTAACAAGGTGATCAGATCTGTGTTTGTCAAGTGCATATGTTGCAGAAATTCTACATTCCCCTGACTTGTATGAACTGCAGAAGGTGGTATTAGATGCGGCAGGCCATAGGATGGTTATTTTGTTGACTTGGGGAATTCATGCACAGGGTCTGAGTGTAAATTTCCTTCTTTAATCATTTTTTTGGCTTTTTGCCTATTCATGCATGCATGCTCCATTCCACTTAATAGTAAGATGTTAAGTGAAATAATCCAATAAAAATATCTGTAAATAAGAGCAGAGGTTAGTTGGAACATTGAGAAAACATGACTTTCTTAATCAGTGAAATTGTCTGCTATTATTTTTATAGCAAACTTTCTCCTTCGGTGGGGGCTTGAAAAAATGGTAATGAATTCCTTGAAGAACTGGTCTCTCTCAAAATTGCTGCTGCCTCTTTCTGTGATCAGAGAACTGAGGCCACAAGCTTCCTTCAGTTAATATGGTTACTGCTTCCATTCATAGAGGGTTGTTACCTTGAGGACAGCTTGGCTTCATTCCCATTGGGAACAAAGAGGAGCAGTGGTGGTTTTGAAAGAAGGCACTTGTCAATGAGTGTCTCTTAGGAAGCTGGTTTGGTTCTTCATCCTCTGGTGAAGGATTAACTTTTACTTCATGAAAAATAGCAGTAATTCTAAGCTTTTTTCTAAAAACATTTATTTGCACCAGATCTATTGAACAGGTTGTTGGGGGTGATGTGGAAGGATGCAGGGGCCAGAGATGGAGGCAAGGAAAACCTTTGTGTGTGCATTGCAGAATGTGAAGTACAGTCAACAGGAGAAATGGGAAACATGGGCCTATATATACAAGGGAATGTGGAGTGCAGTCAGGAAACTAAAAATAGAATAATACTCTGACTGCTTTATTCTGTCCTGATGATGCAAAGCAGCTGTAAATCTGCCTTAACTGGCCAATATACTCTGGCCTCTTTGTGATATGGTTTGTCACAAAGCTACCGGAGAATACCAGTGAAACTGACCTTGACAGTTAAAATGATTTGTTTGATACTATTTATCCACATTTCTTTAGAAGCATTAAAAATATCACACGGTGACATTCTTTTTGGGCTTCTTTTTAGTGTTAGTGTATACAATTTTTAGGAATTTTTTTTATTTGCAAGCAAAAACTAAGTTACGATGGAATTAAGGTAGATAATACATCAGTAATATGCAATACAAATAGTAATGCGAAACGTATCAGTAATATACAATAATTATACCACAAACAAGCATTACAAACTCTGGAAATTCAGAGTTAAGGTTCAACTCAAAAGAAATACAAACATATGAAGATACGGAAATGCACAAACAACTTTAACTCTGCTCTGTGGCGTCATCGTGCAATAACCAGTTGATTATAGTGAAAACATTTTACAGTTTTTAGTCCCAGAATCGACTGGCTTTTAAAGATTGATTTGAATTATTTTTCATCACTCTCAAGATACTACTACAGGGAGCAATTAAGGTTGTTTGGGTGACTAAGCAATGTATTTTGATATCCGAACTTGTGTAGATAACCTAACAATTTTTACTTCAGCATCTAGATTTTTTTTTTTTTTTTTAAATAATCCTGGAGCCTCTACCATTCATTTTACAAGCATGCCAACTACATTCATAGCAGGCTGTTATCATCCTAATCACCATTACTATTAACGTCTCACTTTCCTTTCAAACACTGCCCTGGCCACATCTATCTTTGTAGATAAACATAACACAACTTCCATGAGGCATTTAAGAATTCAAAGACTATTCTGGGTCCATCTGTTTATTTGCTAATCATGCTGTCATTCTGTGTGGTTTGATTATTTTTAGGTCTTATAAAATTGTTTACATATACTTCTGGTATATAATTCCATTCCATTTTACAAGTAGAGGGGCCTTTCACACACTATATGGTCAAGCTTCCTTACTGGGAACAATTAGGCACCCTTACAAGGGTTCATCCTCTAGTGTTAAGGGTTATAATCAGTGATTAAAGTTCCACATTAGAACTTCTCTGATTCTGCTTTCTTCCATGTGACCTTTCAGCGATAGTCTTTTCCCTTTCTTCTGACCATCCATTGAAGTGGCCTGTTTAAAGGAGTTTACCTCTGCAGAAGACATTAGTAAATTTCT
Organism: Podocnemis expansa; assembly: GCA_007922195.1. Lineage (NCBI taxonomy): Eukaryota > Metazoa > Chordata > Testudines > Podocnemididae > Podocnemis > Podocnemis expansa. The sequence goes on along the minus strand of ML681979.1, from coordinate 47,106,038 downwards.
GCCTTTTGCTGTAAATACCTTTTTACAGTATTTCATAATGGCATAGAACATTACAGTACCCAGTTTTATTCCTAAATCTAGTTCATGGGAATCAGATCATTTAATCTCCTTTCTTTATGTCCAAAGGAGGCCTTTAGGCATATGCCTGGATATTGTGTGGGCTGTGGCAGTGCGTTTCCACAGAACAAGATTGCTTTGTTAATTCACTTTTGTGCTCTTCAAAGGGCTAAACAGGTATGAAAATCCTTTAGATAAATTGTAGTTAAATGGTTATGATTATGTATTAAGGGAACGGTTCTAGTGGAAGGCTTGTCTTAGCCATCTTTAGAGTAAGGCCTCATTCTTCTTAGAGGGTGGTTTTCTCTTGGGCTGACAAGGAGGTCTGTTTCAGTGGACCAGATCAGCCAGGTGTTAGTGTGTTGATTCATCCTTTTACTCGTTGTTAGAGAGTGACTGTAAGAATTTTCTTCACATTCAGTCTTTGATGTGGAATTCTGGGACCAGATGTCTTAGATAGCATGCCCTACTTTGCTCTGTAGGAGGTTTCTTCACAGAAAGGAATATTTTGATTTGACTTTCTGTGTACAAGCCAACCTTGATCCAAGCTCTAGTTATGGTAGTGTAGTTTCCAGTTGTGTTTTGTCTTGTCTTGTACAGGTCAGTCACATTATGATCAACCCTCAAAAATATATAAATAAAGCAAAGAAGGTGGTTGTCAGCTGGAAATCAGTTTGAAGAATTTTGGCCAACAGGGTAAGGGCACTAAAAAGAAGCTTCTGTTGGCATAAGCATCAAGATGTGCTGCAGAAAGTTTTCCCATAAATGAAGGGAGCAGAATGTCCAGACAAACTGGGGGCTTTGGAAACTGATTCCAGGCACCATGGCAAGGTAGTATTGAGTCATGGAGGCCCGGTCTAATAAAATCCTGGTATTATCTGATGATTTTTCTTCTTTCCAATTTTATTTAACTATTTCAGTCTTTATCTAATTTCTCATTAGGTGTGTTTGTGTTTATTTGGGTGGGGGATAGTTCTAAAGAAATACTCTCTTTGGGGAAGGAGCACTGGAATTGAACTCCAGCTCCTTCTGAACACTTGCCTCAGGTCATTGTTGCAACGCCCATTGAGGTAAATGTTGGCAGTAGAATAATTGTTCATGTTGGTGGCACAGTAACTGCCATTAAAAGCATGACTCATGAACGTTCAGGAAGAGAGGAGGAAAATAAACAGCTGCAATCTTTTTCTGAAAAAAATTAGACGATCTCTATGCTTCACGTATATCCTGTAGTTATACTTTAATGTCAGAGAGTGTGATAAGTAGTTGAAAAGAATTAGCATGAGGAAGGACGGCAATGTCATTTAAGATTGTGATGTGCAGGCACATGCAGGTTTTACCTATGGCCAGGGTCTTGAAGAAAGTTCCTGGCATGTTTGAACTTACATATTATTTGTTCCACTCAGAAGGCAGTAGGGTAATGATTATACAGACACCTGGTCCTGTGCTCAGTATTGTACAATGCTTTTGTTCCAGTGGTATAGATAATTAGGATTTGCAATATGAGCAACTCATGGCAGAAACTGACATAGCATCAACTTTATGCTAAAAGATATAAATTCTGTTTGCTATACTTGAAGATATTATTTGTCTTAATAAGAGTATACTAGAGCTTATGTAGTTTCAGGTTGTTATTTTTAAGTGTAGTACAGTTCAGGAATGGGTGTCGAAGCAGAAGACATGCCAGATCATTCCTTTGATAATTAGGTGACTCTTGCTTTTTGATGGAGAACCCTTTAAGTACTGTTACATGTCAGGAGTTATTGATGGAATTGGGGAAGATTTCCAAAATGATTTTCAGGTTACGATAGCTGATGCAAAGGTAAACAACTTTTGGATGTTATTGTATTATCAAAAATTGTCTAACACTATTGAAGTTTCTTTGTATTCTCTTGCTACCAAATAACATCAGAGAACATTACTATCATATGTTGCTCTCTGTGTACTTTGGACCATGTAATGGGTAAAAATTTCTAAGGAGACTGAGTCTATTTTGCTAAGCATAGCATTAGCTAAGCTTAATAGAACTAACACCAGTGCTTTTGTGTATAGAATTGTCTGACTCCTAGAATCCTGTTTGCCCCCTACTTCCAAGTTTTTTTGATAGCACGATCAGAATTAGAAAAGGTACAATAATATATCAGTACCCTTTTTGATACAGCTTAGATGACTTAATCAGGTGAATCAAGCATGCTATACAGTACAGCAAGAATAAAATCATCTTTGTAATGAATGAATAATTTTAAGTGATCCTCTTTGGGTTTTGACAAGATACCTAGATAACTTACTGCTATATTCAGTTGCCACACACAAGCTGGAGTGTTTAACTTTTGTTATTTAGCCATGTTGTCATATCAGAATATTTTATATAACTGAGGATGGAGGGTTCCCTTGAATTAGTACAGTGAGACATGAACTGACCCCTTCAGCTAAGATTTTTCAGAACTACAAATGTGCATCCAAATCCCCTAGGCAGTTTTGACGATGTCAGTAGTCATATACACCAAATTATTACACTGCTGTTCCTGACCTCCTTTTATGCAGTGTAGTGGCTAGGTCAAAAAGAGGCATGACAGATTTTACGGCCAGTGTGAGGCTTTTTTTGTAGTTGAGAAATAAGTGTATCCTTTTGATCTACTGTAATATAGTCTTAATGCTTTCCAGAAGTGGAAAGAGGTATTGTAATTAAGAACATAGTCAGATGTGGGTGTGCTGTGAGTTGAGAATTCATGATACAGTAAAACACTAATACATATGAAGAGATGACAGGAGTTAATGTTCTCTGATTGTATAACATTAGTTAACTGATCATAAAACCAAAAATTATTTAACTTATGTTAGTGATTAAGAATGATTACCTGGTTTTCAAGAATAGGAATATGTATTTAAGAACACCTAACTCCGAATAGGTACAGAATAAGTTAAAGAAGTTTAACCTAAAAAGATTACTTTGGGTTAGTGGAAATTATCTACATCAGAAAATCATGAGACATGTTGTCTCTTCTGTCTTTTTTTCTAGTACAAACTAAAATTCATATGATGCATAGCATTTTTTTTAATATACCTACTACCTTACAGATTCAGATGCCTTTCAGTGTGTTCAGTAAGTTACAAATCAATAGGTTGGTTGAGCAAGTAGGCTTGAAGCTGTCATACATAGATCATTAAATTGTAAATGATAAGCTGTCATCTTACTGTTATTTTTAAGTAACTATATTTATGTAATTTCTGACCTGGATTTGACTTGTTTGATCCAAGACTTAAGCTTTTCCTTCAGTATCAAAACATAATTTTTCCAAATATTGTGTGTATTACATACATGTATTCTATTGTGGCCTGAATTTTTTTCTTTTCTTTTGAATGGTGGAGGAGGGGCAAGATCATGGGCGGGATTATAGGGCTTTGAAAATGCTTCCCTGGCAATCCTAAGTGGAAATCACTGGAGTCGTTTTGAACGTCTGTGGCATTCCTCTCCTGCATTCTGGACTGGTGTGCCATGGTGCCACCCCATTTCTCCAGTCCAGAGTCCCAAATTGCCCCACTTTGCTGTGTGAACTTCCCACTCCTGGATCAGCTCACATGTAGCCTCCTGCAGGTAATGGGTCTTTCAAAGAATTGAAGAGCATTCTCACTAGCCACTCATGGGATAGTTCCCAAGCAAACACCTTCAGTCCCAGAACAAATCTTGTAAGGTTCAATGCTTTCCTACTGGGTCTTGCAAACTCATTTATACTGGTTTGTCAATTTGACAGAGAAATTGATATGCATCAGGATTTGGTCCCAGTGAGGCCTTTATAAATCCTCTCATTCAACATTGCACTGCTTCAGGTAAAACAGCCATAATTTTATTGACTACGGTAAGCTTCTTAGTGAATATCATAGACTCATAAGGTTGGAAGGGACCTCATGAGGTCATCTAGTCCAGCCCCATGCTAAACGCAAGACCACTCTCACTAAATCATCGCAACTGGGGTGTTGTCTAACCAGACCATAAATATCCATAAAGACAAATATTCCACCCCCTCCCTAGGCAACCTATTCCAATGCTTCACCACTCTCCTAATGAGACAGTTTTTCCTAATATACAGCCGGCCTCCCCAGCTGTAACTTGAAACCATTGCTCTGTCCTCTGTTACTGCTGAGAACAGCCTAGCTCCCTGCTCTCTGGAGCACCCCTTCAAATAGTTGAAGGTTGCTATCAAATCCCACCTCAGTCTTCTCTTCTGCAGGCTAAATAAACCTAGTTCTTTCAGTTTCTTATCAGAAGTCATGTGTCCCAGCCACCTAATCATTTTCATTGCCTTTCACTGGACTCTTTCAAATTTGTCCATATCCTTTTTGTAGTGGGGTGCCCAAAACCGGACACAATATTTCAGATGCGGCTTCACTAGTGCCAAATAGAGGGGAATAATCACATTCCTTGATCTGCTGGCAATGTTCCTACTAATACAGCCTAATATGCCATTAGCTTTTTTGGCTACAAGAGCATACTGTTGACTCACATCCAGCTTCCTGTCCACCATAACCCCAAGGTCCTTTTCTACAGTACTGCTGTTTAGCTGATCGCTAGCCAGCCTGTAGCAGTGCATGGGATTTTTCCGTCCTAAGTGCAGGACTTTGCACTTGTCCTTGTTGAACCTTGTGAGATTTCTTTTGGCCCACTGCTCCAATTTATCTAGGTCTCCCTGAATTCTGTTCATGCCCTTTAGCATGTCCACAATTCCCCCCAGCTTGGTGTCATCCGCGAACTTACTGAGCATGCAATCTGTCCCATCATCAAGATCATTAATGAAGATGTTTAATAGAATGGGCCCCAGGACCGACCTCGGGGGCACTCCACTTATTACTAGTTGCCACTTAGACATTGAGCCATTGATTACTACCCACTGGGCCCATCAGTCCACTTATCCAACCCATAGTTCCTTAACTTGCTGATGAGAATGCCGTGGGAAACCGTATCAAAATTCTTGCTAAAGTTGAGGTATATCATGTCAACAGCTATTCCTTCATCCAAAAATCCAGTCATCTCATCATAGAAAGCAATCAGGTTGGTCAGGCACGATTTTTACCCTTGGTGAATCCATGCTGCCTGTTCCTGATCACTCTTATTTTCCTCCAAGTGTTTCAGGATGGATTCTTTGAGGACCTGCTCCATGATTTTTCCAGGGATTGAGGTGAGGCTGATTGATCTGTAGTTCCCCGGATCCTCCTTTTTCCCTTTCTTCAAGATAGGTACTATATTTGCCTTCTTCCAATCCTCCAGGACCTTCCCCATTTGCCACAGTTTTTCAAAGGTGATGGCCAGCGGCACTGCAGTTACATCAGCCAGCTTCCTCAGCACCCTCGGATGCGGTTCATCCGGCCCCATAGACTTGTGCACATCCAACTAATTTAATAGTCTTTAACCTGATCTTCCATCACCGAGGGCTGCTCTCCTTCTCTCCATTCTGCTTTACCAGTGTAGTAGCCTGGGAGCTGACCCTGCCTGTAAAGACTAAAGTAAAAAAGGCATTGACTACTTCAGCTTTTTCCACATCATCCACCATGAGGATACCTGCCCCATTCAGTAAGAGACCTACACCATCCCTGATCCTCTTCTTGTTGCTGACTTACTTGTAGAACTGCTTCCTGTTATCCTTCACATCCCTTGCAAGTTTCAGCTCCAGTTGCCCTTTGTCCTTTCTGATTTTATCTCTGCAGGGCCATGCAATATCTTTATATGCTTCCCCAGTCATCTGTCCAAGTTTGCACTTCTTGTAAGCTTCCTTTTTATGTTTCAGCTCACCACAGGGTTCTCTGCTAAGCCATGCTGGGCGCCTTCCATACTTGCTGTTCTTTTAACCCACTGGTGTGATATTTTCCTGTGCTCTTAGCAGGGTTTCTTTAAAATGTAGCCAGCTCTCTTGGACGCCTTTGCCTTTCAGATCAGCCTCCCAGGAAATCCTGCCCATCAGTTTCCTGAGGGAGCCAAGATCTGCTTTTCTGAAGTCCAGGGTTTGCATTTTGCTTCTTTCCTTTCTTCCTTTGATCAGGATTCTGATCAAATTAACATAAAATCAAATAATTAATCAATCAAGGAGGTAACAACACTTAGATAAAGAAAACATCTCATTATAAACTAAGATCACTGTTTTCTGTTTTGCGCTAGCTTAGCCACAAGCCTGGTAGGTGATGGTTTTTCAGCCAGATTCCTCCTCACACCCCTCCTGGCTTCGCAGGTTGTTTTCCAGTCCTCAGTATAGCATAGAAGATGGTTTCTAGGGAATAGCTCATCACAGACCAAGTTCCAAAGAGGTAGCTGTGTTAGTCTAGTTCAGTAAAACAAGCAAGGAGTCCTACAGCACTTTTAAAGACTAATAAATTTGAGGTGGTATTTTCTCCCATGAAAGCTCATGCAATAAATACATTTGTTAGTGTTTAAGTGCCACCAAACTCCTTATTTGTTTCACAGATTAAGGTGTTACCTTTTCTTTCCTAACGCTCTTGGCCCTACTGGGGGTCAGGTGATCATCTCGGGCATTGGGCGTGGTTTTTCCCTCTTGAACCAACATGCTTAAGCTGCATTGTTTTTGTATGAATGCCTTATCTGGGTTTTTAAACTGAGCTCTGTTTGTCTCCCTCTATTCAAGCTATGTGAGACACATCTGGGGACATGACTTGGTGGAATTTCATATCTGTACACACGTGTGATTTTTAATGAAACGTGTCATCATGGCAGCAATGTAGAGCATGCCATGACTATGCCAAAACCACCTTACGTGACATATTTGTCATTAGACAATACACAGGTGCACGTGAAGGTGAGCAAGAAGGGTGACAGATTGCATTACAAGGGTATACTTGGAGTGCAGAACGTCACTCCAATCTCTCTCACTTTTTCCACAGAGCCCCTCGGTTTAAAGGGTCCCAACAGCAGGACAGCCAGGAGCTTCTTCATTATTTGTTGGATGCAATGAGAATGGAAGAAACAAAGGTACAATCTTGGTGTATTTTCAAGGAGCAAGCTTGAATTGACTGTAGATCAGACGTCACATTTTCCACACACTTTTATACTGTCTGTGTTTAAAATATGCATAATGAAATTGTTGCTAGGACTTGTTTTCTACTGATTTTCAAAAAAGCAATTTGATTATTACATTTTCATTTTGGTATTTTAAATCTGTTGATCTGGATACAGATTTCAGTCGAACAGAGTATAACAAATGGTTATTGTCATAATTTTACAGTGACTTTAGTAGCACAAATTTAGTAGACTGATTCAATGGCAGCTATTAAAAACTAAGCTTTTAGTTCATATGGTAGAAATCATGCACGTAATTAATTGGGTAGAATAAGCCACCCCATAGCCAAGGAGCAATTAGTTTGTTATAAAACTTCACTGAAACCAGTTTGACTGAAGGAAAAATTAGATCCATAATATTATCTGTGTCTAATGTATTTTAGTAATATTCTAAGTGAAGAAAAATTGCTTGTTTTTCAAATAAAATCATGCTTTCCATTCCTTATAGACCAGCAGTGTCCAACAGTTATTTCTACTTGCCAAATTGTGGCGAATGTGTTAACATTTTCACCACATAACACCTCCCCCCCCCCCAAGCCAAAAAACGCCCAAACCCTGTGTTTTTATAGACCAGGCGTGGCCAGACTGTGGCTTGGGAGCAATGTGTGGCTCTTGAATGAAAAAGTGTGACTCCCGGAAGAACATCACCAAATCAATTTAGGAAAGCAGCCCCAGCCTAGGAGTTTCAGGAGGGGGTTGGGATGGTGGGAAGAAGCGTGGCATGGTCGGGGAAGGTGGGGAGAAGTGCGGTATGGTTGGAATTTTAAAAAACTTGCCCCTAGCCTGCAGTCTTCTACATCGAGCAGCAGCTAAGTTTTTCATGTATAGGCCTAATTTTCATGGTAACCTTAGTAATTATTAGAATCTGACATTAGTAGGGTCAATATTTGTCCTCGTTTTATGATAAAATTAAAGCGTGCAATGAATTTTAAACTGAGTAATTTGAGTAGGTAAAAATATATGGCTATATGCCTCAGTGCAGCTCTCGAAGGTTTAATAATCTCCTTGTGTGGCTCTTGAGTTCCATAAGTTTGGCCACCCCTGTTACAGACTATAGAGGGGTAGAAAAGTACACAATAAAATGTTTTGAATTATTTATTGATAGAAGTAATGAGAAATCTGACATATCTTTTCATTAAGTAGTGTAGGGAAATAGGGCATAAAATCAGTTAGACTACATCTCAATTCTGTCTCAAAATTTCCATCCAATATCTGTGACCTACATTTTGATTTCTCCATTTTTACTGCAGAAAAAGTTGATTCACAGAGCCATGTTGAACCAAAAATTGAGAACAGTTTTGGAATAACTGTATTTAGAACCACAAACTCATTAAATTTCAAATTACAAGTCTACAACGAAACAATTGAATCATCTTTCAGATGTTGAATGCTTTGAAGTAAAATCACATCTGTCTTGAAAAGGTGCCTCTCCAAAGAAAGCTCTTGAGATAGTTGGGAATTGTAGATGTCAAAGTGATTGTAGGGTGAAGAGGTGCTAAATTAAGACGATGCCATTATTTTGTATCATGCAAACACACTTATACAAATACACTGTAAGCACAAAAAAGTGGGCACTTTTTTGAACTGGTACATGTATAAATCAATTCGATTAAAAACTTTATTTAAAAAAATATGTAGGTGGTAGAAGTAAAGCACCTGTTTGCCACAGGTCAATAGCTGTTTCACCACATGTGGTGAGTGGTGACTGTGTTGAAAACTGTGGTTATAGTCCCACTGCTAAATATATGCAATATGTAGAGTATTTTTTACATTTAAAAGATATCTTTACAAATTCAATATTTACTTTCTTCATATTTGGCACTTACTTCACTGTGTCCAGAAAAGCAACCTTGAACCATAATATATCTGATTAGTTCGATATCTGAGAATCACCACTGTTTTGCCTCTTTCTGACTCAAGGGGAAAAGATCTCTCTTCAGGTGATGCTAATAGTAAATAGCCTTTTCTAGAAGGAGACACTTGATAATGGTGATCACTGAATATAGCCCTGGGCTGTCCAACCCACAGCCTGGCATCACAATATGGCCAGTCAAAGGCTGCTATCTGGCCTGCTGGGATAAGCAGTAGGCCCCCTCGCACCATACCCCCAGCTGGAGATGAGGAGCAACACTTTCCCACCACCTCTGTGCCAGCAGGGAGGAGACCCTCCCCTCTATTCCAGCCCCATGCATCACCCTGCAGTGCACTAGTCAGGTCTCAGGAGCAGAGATGGGTGTGAGAGATCAGCTGCTTCTGGCTGGAACGGGATGCTGCTGCAAGCTGTGCAAATCCCTTCCCCATGGGAGGCCAACTCTCTCCTGCCTGCCCAAGGCCCCTCCTGCTCCTTGAATGCCGTGGTGGCCAAACCCAGCAGGAGCACAGGCCAGTCCAGTACTCTGGAGCCTGCATCCTTAAGCAGCCCAAGCTGACTGGGATGCTGCCTGTAAGAGCCTGGCTGGGGGAAGCAGCCTCCCCTTTCCATCTAGGCTGGCTGCTAGGGGCGGAGGCCATCTAAACAAGAGCTCCAAGTTCTCTTCTTTGTCATGCCTAGGGCTGTCCTTTTAGGGGTGGGGAGAGGGCAAGTGGAGCGACTGCCCTGGGCCCTGTGGTTCCACAGGCCCCCCACTGCTGCACTGCTCCCCGCCTGCCCCGCTGCCTTCTGCAGCAAGCAGGGGAGGGGTGGGAGCATGGGGTTCAGCCTCTGGGTCAGCCCTCCCTGCCCCCAGGGTGGAACAGCGAAGCGGAGCCTGGCCTGTGGGCTGGCCGGGCATGGGGTGAGGGCACACCTGCCCCCCCCAGACCGATTGGCCCCAGGCTCTGCTTCTCCCCTAGGGGTGGCCATGGTCATGCCTCCCCCTCCTCCCACATTTCTAGACCAGTTCATTTGGATACCAGTCTGGCAGCCAACCTGACATGGGGAGGGGAAGCCATTTCCTCCAGCAAAATCTTCACAGGCAGGAGGGACCAGGGTTGGGAGTGGATCCCCATCTATTCACCCAGCTGCCAGGAACTGTAGTCATATGGGCAGTGGGGCACAGCAGAAGGACAGAGCCATCCCTTTCTCCTTCATAAGAGGGGCAAGGATTGAGAGAGCATGGTGGCCATGGGCAAGGGGGAGACATGTGACTAGTTATATCATACCCCCATCCCTCCTCCAAATCTCCCCACCCTGCCAGTACCCACCAATAAAAATAAAAGGTGATGCTTGTAGCTCCCCTTCCCCTGTAGTCTTGTACCAGCCTGCACCCCCAGCCCTCCATCTAAAACTTGCTTACCAGCCACCTGAATGAGAAAAAAATTGCACTGAAAGGTTGGAAAAAGCCCTTCCCCACCCAAAATGAACTTTAGTTGTAATAGTACTTATAATGTACTTATATTGAATTATCATGGAGATGAGATCTGAAACAACTGATTCCAGGTCTCTGGTACAAAAGAGCAGTTGAACCATCCTTACCTGACTATGTGACAGTATTTTTACATGTGTTAGACTTCATGGAACTATTTTTCTAACAAATGGTGCATCCAGTCCTTAGTCAATCCATATTTTCATTGACTGAGTAAATTCTGTAGAAAACACTATTATAGCTTATAATATACAATAAGACTGCAGCAACAATATGCTATAAATACATTGCAGAGGTGGTTAGCATGAATTGTGGAAATTCATTGCTAACATGCGCTCAAACCCAGTTTAATCTCAACAAGCTCTTTATTGTGCAAAGTTGTAAATTTAGTGCATGTAAACAGTAAGCTGCATTGTAAAAATAGTGAAGTATGAAATCAAAATCTTGACACTGTAATGTCATTAAATGACCCATGGAGTGAAATGTAAGGGCTATTGTTTTGCTTCTTTTACTTTAATGGAAAGAAAGTTTTCAGCATGTCATAGTGATAGGCTTACAATTCTGTTCCTATTGAATTTGATGGGGTAGAGTGATTGGAAAATGTATTTACTGTACAACTGATAAGACTATAAGCTTGACTGTAAAAACAAAGGAATACTTATTTAAACTAATATTCTGACGCCTCTCACTTGCCCTGTGATGAGCAGAAATGAGTGTAAACTCCAGTGTCATCGGTGAACATACTGGGACCATGATGTCTTAGCATGTATCTTTTATTTGTCCTATTAGTAGTTTTATTAGAGAGTAATGTTGGCAGCTGTCATAATTGTAATTGAACATGCTGAGGAATATTTTATTTATAATTTAGGTTGTACAGTATTTTTACCATCCCAATTGTGGGGTAAGTGAAGGTTGGTCCCACCTTTTACTGCAATTAAACCCCTGTTTTGCCATAATGGTACATTACTCTGAACCGTGACTATCACCTCAGGCTGTGCAGTAAGAGACATTACTAGTAAAAGCCCCCCCCCTCCTTTTTCGGGTCTATAAACGGTGTGACAAACTGAGAATGTCAGATCTGTGGATCTATTCAATCTTGTGAGCAATGACAGTTGTGCCAGGCAGATACAAGCAGTAGCGGTATTGTCTGTCATGGGAACTCCACAGCTGTTAATCGGGCTATTGTTATGGAGTGTCACTACCATGTGTTTTCTGATTGAAGAAAGCCTACAGCAATATGTCTGCCACCAGAATCCTTTAGAAATGATTATAGCCACTAACCTTCCTCTTTCACACAGCTTTTAAATGTTTGCTTTTGAATGTAAAGTTTAGGTAACAGCCCTTCTAATATAGCAGCTAACCTCTTCATCATGTACCTGTGATAAGCCTTCTGTTCAGCTGAGCCATCCAATTGGCACTTCTCTTACAAACTCTGATTAATTATTTCAATCAAAACTATTTGGCCCTTTAAAATATATTCAAATAGGTTAGCACAATCTCAGAATGCTTTTGTAGTGCTATATAAATTTACTTTTCATTATGATTTTAACTTTTTTATAACTTGCAAAACAGTTCTTCTCCAGAGCCTTGAGGTTTTGTCTCCAGTTTGTGGGGTTTCTGAAATGAAAGTGCATTCTTTTCATTGGTGTCCTGTTTTATTTTTTTCCGCATCCTTCTGGAAATGCATTAATGTTTAAAAACAGTCCTTTAAAATAAAAGGCTGTCAATATCAGAGTCCAAATTACTCTCTGCTGTTTTCAGCAATGTGTACTGGAGATTGTTTCACACCAGGGTTTGAAGTAGCTGAACCCTGCTGCTAATTGATTAATGTCTGATGTCATTGTTAGTAGCACCCTGACCATTCAAAGACTATGTCTTTCTTTGACCTAAATAAATGGTTCAACGCACAAATCCCAACAAAAGGGGTTGCTTATGGCCCTAAACCCATTTATGGTATTCAACTTGGTGAATTACCTATTGATTAGTCCTTTTAGTATATTGTTGGCTTTAAGATGAACAAAGCGGGCCTTCGGGCGTCCAGACTTAATTCACAAGCCAGGTCACATACTCATAAGGTAGAAGTATGACTAGCCTGGGTAGATTAACTAGAAATCAAACCTCTAAAGCTATCCTTCACTATGGCATTTCCCAATACATATGGTTTGTGTGGAACATGACAACTTACAACCATCTCAAAATTTTAATGTATTTTTATACTTTAGAAGTATATTTTAGAAGTGCTGACTTGGTTAAGGGATCTGCTGTGGATAATATACAGAACTTTTACAGCATCACAGTTCGTTTCTAGAATGGTACATCATTCAGTTTGTGACTTCCATATGCCATTTAACAAACATAATAATGCAGTAAACTTCTACAGTTTTTCACTAATGAATGGAAGGCCTATATCACATTACTGAGGACTGTGAATTACTGAATAAGTACTTTTTTAAAGGGAGGAAAATAAAATGGATATATGGATAATGCATCCAGAAACATACATGCTCTGGTCCTGTATTTGATAATATTGTTTAGTTTGATTATTTGTGATACTCCATAGTTACTGGAAAAAAGGCTAATGGTATAGTTGCAAAATAGTTTTCTGGAAAAAAGGTTAATGGTATAAGTACAAAAATGTTGAAGCCTTGGTAATACTAATATGAGACCTCACTACAGTAACAGGTGTTAAATTTTTTAAAAGTGAGTAAAACCTGCCATTTTTATGTGTATGCTGTAAAAGGTATGAGAGATATGATTATCTTGAATGCTATTTAGAGGTGGTTAGCTGCCTCCTCCAAAAATGTATTTTTAGCATTCTACTTTTCTTCAGTACATTCAGATAGTCCCTGTGTCTTCTGTAAACACGTTGATGTATGCCTAAATTGTTATTTATTGGTTTTTACAGTATTTTAAAGGGTTCTATTAGTCAGCAAATAAAATAAAAGTACTCTCAAAACAGTAATAGAAGCATGATTATAGAAGCATATTCAGTTAATTTTATACACTTTATATTCCAGCCTGTCATTGCACTAAAACAATTTCTCTGTTATCACTTTATTTATTTATTTATTTAGCAATGGCTGGGACTGAAAGCAATGGAAAAATGTTCAATTGACCCCTTTTGTGGAGAAAAATGCTTGAAGTTGTTAGAGTTAATAAGTAGTTTTAGAGAATAATAACACAGCTTTTAAATCTTAGTTTCAGCTATGTCTCTTCTCTGAAGAAAAGTTTTTGTTTCTAAGGCTATGTCTACATCACAAAGCTTCATTCAGACTAACCGCGGTTTTTTAGTTTGAAGTAGTCGCACTGACTGGTTCGAATTAAAAAGTTAGTTCAAACTAGTCAGCATAGCTAGTTCAAACTAATGGCTTAGTTTGAAGTAATGGTTTTGTTTGAACTAAAAAAGTCTGAACTAAGCCAGTAGTCCGTGTTTACATCGCACTAGTTTGAACTAAGTGCGTAGTCCAGAATAATCACTTGAACATGTTAGTTAGGACTAAGCTTTGGCTAGTTTGAAGTAAGAAAATTTTTAGTTCAAACTAGCCAAAGGCCAGTGTAGACACAGGATAAATTAATCCAGACTAAGTGGCTAGTGTAGACATAGCCTAACAGTCTGTCAGTGTTTATAAAGTACCTGTCACCCACTGAAAATATGAAATATTTGTGTTTATATTTGTAGCGTATCCAAGCTGGCATCTTAAAAGCTTTCAATAATCCAACAACTAGAACTGCAGATGAGGAAACTAAAAGAAAAGTTAAAGGTATGTTATTTTTTAATATAGTATTTTCTCATTAGTTATAGTGATTTTGGTTTTAAGTTCTTTTTTATCAAATGAAGTGATATTTTTAAAAAGCAATAAATACATAAGTTTTAAAATAATTTTCAAAATTGACTGCCCAGGTACTGTGTAAGGCTTTTATTACATGTTCTTTTGGTGCCATCTAGTGCACATGTAAAATATGTGTTAAATCTGTTTCCAATGTCTAGAATAAATTATTTCTTTCGTTAGTGGCTGTCATAAAGGCATGTAAAACTTATTTTCACTTTTACATAAATATTCCACTCGATCTTTAGATCTTTCATTATGGTCACAAGTATTGCATCACTCATAAAGAGACCACTCTAACTGCTTTGTTGATTGTATTGCCACCAGTTTGCTGACATCATAAGTGAATTAAGAATTATAAACAAAAAAACAATAATTTCTATCAGAACAATATTTTGTAAACCTGAGCCATTTGTTTACATAATGCTTTCTGTATACAGCAAGCAGTTAGCTTTATTAAAATTCCAGTAGTATTGTAGTTGTTTGAAAAGTTAAGTTAACCTTTTGCCAGATCTGTAGTAATTTGACCTTGGTATAATATATTTCAAATATATTGAACATGTTTGGTATAGTTTTGGTTTTGGATTATACAGCTTTTAAGAAGCTATTTGTTGTTTAGAAAATCAACTAATAGGTCTGCTGCATTGGTACCTGCTACGGTGCAATAGACTATTATATCAATAGGACCAATAATGCGTTGTATATTAAAATAATAAACCTTCTAAAAAGAGCCTCTTTTTGAGAGATGCATTGTTATTCTATTACTGAAGGGGGTGGGGGAGGGAGAAACTGGATTCTGTATTACTAAGCATTAACAAATATTAACACATTTTATTGCATTAATAATTTAATTAGCACTAAGAAGTATTTTGAACATATTTCTGTATTGTACTAGTTGTGTTCAGAGTAAACCATACAAAGAATTGCATTGTACTTATACAGTGGCATTGGATCTGTTTATACGCATTAAAAAAGGTGATGTTTTTTCAGCATATGGAAGAGAGGGTGTGAAGATGAACTTCATAGATAGGATCTTTGTTGGTGAATTGACTAGCACTGTCATGTGTGAGGAATGTGAAAATGTAGGTATTTCGGAATTCAGCTTGATTTGGAATTGATCACATGTTGATTTGATCATATTGTTTTGTAAATATAAAATTGTATAGTCAATTTTATACTTATTGTTTGTAAAAAGATTTTATTGCTGGTTGCTTATTTAAAAGGACTCGTTCAGTCCTTAATATATTACCCTCTCCACACAAAGGAGTCATGTGAGTAACAAAATACTTAAATGCGGGGATTTGTTTTTGTCTAGCTAATCTTGGGCTGGAGGATCCAAATTCTACAACAGTGGTGGAAAGACTGATCAGGTATTTAATTCAGCATTTCCCAAACTTTCAAAAGCTGAGCCACTCTTCAGGAAAATGAAACCAATCACCTTCCTTTCCCCATGGCACTGTCATATGTTGGTAAAGTCCTCCCCATCTTAATGTGTACATTTTTCATGCTTTGTGACTAGTCCTTTGGTGCATGGACCACACTTTGGGAAATGCTGATTTGATTAATGGGAGAGCAAGGTACATTTCATCAGATTTATGGAATTGATGTTGTCTAAAATGATCTTTTCTTGAGATACTTTTAGTACTTATTATGGTATTTCTAGTAAATGATAAAAACTTTTGTAACTAATTGATCAATATTTTCTCAAAAATAAGTTATTTCCATGATCTGTATATCTTTTTATAATCTTTATAATTTTCTTTAGTGTAAAAACATGAAAGGTTATTATTTTAATACACATTCATGAATTATTTTTATTGAAGTCTGAATTTATATTGGGTTTACAATATTATATGTCATACTGTGAAAATATAATAAACCCTTTGGGTCTGAATAATTAATCACAGTTCTGCAGTGTCTGATAATCTTCCCCTTATGTGATGTGCAGAATATGTTTTTAATATGTTACTGGAATCAATGAAGAACTTCATCTGTGTAAAACTTAGAAAGTTTAGATGTTATCTGTACGATATTATGGTTGCTTGGTCTGCACAGCTATCAAGACTTCTCTGGCTGGCTACAATCACATTAAAACAAAGTTCTAGCTGGGTTTCCTTTACCAGTATTGGTAGTTTTTTTTTTTTTTTGGTCCATCTCTGGTTCTTGCAAAATTCCTCTCCACAGAGGTCTTGTAGAAATCCTGCTGACCAACTCCCCCCCCCCACTAAATAAACAAAAACACACTCAAATAAAAATATATATATTTAAAAAGAGGTATAGCTAAGATAGTTCTGACCCTAATTATTTATTTTTCTAGCACCCAGAAGAATGCTGGGTGGGTTACAAAACAAGTAAAAATTTTTTCCTAGCTAAATTTAACATAGCACCCACAAGTGAGTGTCATAAACATGTGTGTATATATAGAGAGAGAAATGACAAGGATGAAAGTAATAAGAGAAAATGATGAGTTGTAGATACACCTTGATTATTTTTTGTCTGTCTACTTTGCCTTCCCCTAATTTCTTATAGAAAAAGGGGCAAAAATAATTTTTAGAAGGGGTTTGAGTATAGTGAGAAAGGCCTTAGTAACCAGGTCAGGGCAGGATATTTCAGGCATAAGGGCAGTATGCAAGAGGGCATGAAGAGAAGATGGGAGAGAAAATGACTGTCGATAAAGATGGGTGAGATAATATTTCTAATTGGACCAAGGTCCATTGATGAATGAGGGCTCTTCCTCAGGTTCTGTGTAGCTCAAAAGTTTTTCTCTCACCAACAGAAGTTAGTCCAGTATTACATCACTCACCTTGTCTCCCTAATATCCTGAGACTGACATGGCTACAACACTGCATATGTAGATGAAGTCTAACGCTTCTCTAATTTTAGCACACACATTCATTACGGTTTACAGGAAGCAAAACATAATTTTGAAATAAGAGGGTATTTTTAAACACTGTTAATTTTTTTCATAGATTTTCTTCAATTTAACTTATAGTACTCTTCAGTTTAGATGCCTCACAAGAGAAATTAATGTAATAGCATTTTACCTGTAGCTAATGAACCAGTTACACAATTTAATGCATTTCTGGAAGACATCTCTTCAGATACAGCTTGGCAGAATCTTGTTGTTTTACCTACTTGATATCAATATCATTTACAGAACAGTAATTGCATTCATTAACAGTACGAAAAGTCAGACTTCTTTGCACAGGTTCAAAAAAACACCAAGATTCTCTTCACAGGGTTTTTTCTGCAGTTTTCTGTTGGGTTTGCACCCTCTCCCAGCAGAACACACTGGTGGTCCGACCACAAACACCACACTTTTCAGTATCTGCATAGATCTCAGAGATTTTCCAGACACTGCATGATTCTTGCAGCTCACTGCCTGCTGCCTTGTGCCATGTTGCTATTCAAGGCATGCTGCCAGTGACTTTCCATTATGCCATCTGCCTCTGGGACGCCCCTTTAGAAGGATTTCCCTATCCTGTCAGTTTGCTCTGGGTTCTGGGATTGTGACAAAATGCATCTTCCCTACTTGCCTTCTGTAATCTCATGTATACCTACACATATGGAGAGCCTGTGAGGGTAAGGGAATACTTGGAGGCATCTGACACGGAGAGTAGTTCCATCAGTGTCTGTTAGCCAGGATGGTCAGGTACACAACTGCATGTTCTGAATATCCCTAAGCCTCTGACTGGGACTGGTCCACGGGATGGATTACTGAATAATCATCTTGTTCTGTTCATTCCTTCCAAAGCATCTGGCACCAGCCATGGTCAGAAGACAGTGGCTTGGGTTGGATGGACCATATGGTCTGACTCAATATGGCTGTTCTTATGACACTGTTTGAGTGAGGAGAGACGTTCTCTTTAGTGTATGGATCACAAGGGTATAATTTTGTCCAGTGTTTTTATATAATGAAATTTGATATGGCATTCTACAATTCTTACTAACCCAAAGTAAAATCACATTTAGCTTCAAGTGAATATTTAGTATGTTTGTAGAAAATTCTACATTGTAATTAAAAAGATCTTATACCTGACAGATAGCTTTTGTATACTTTTTGTATTATAATAGAAACATGGAAACTTCATACTAGAACTCTAATACGCTTCCTTTTATTTAATTTTCTTTTCCTCCAAGATTTCCACAGTAAAAGAACCTTTCATTGATCTTTCACTTCCTATAATAGAGGAGAGGGTAAGAAACAAATCAAATGTTTAATAAATAATCACAGCAATAATCACAGATGCCACTGCAGTGTGTTTTACACATCCATATGTCAAATACGTATAAATAAATGCATGCACATACATTGTTTATAATTACAGCGAGAGAGACAGAGTGTATGATATGTGTAATTTGTGTATGTTTTCAAGCAGATTATTGTTAAATTAGACTAAATGCAAACCAATTTTAGGTACTTAGAAGTTTTTTTAGAAAGTTAATTCTCATTCTGTTACTTTCTATATCTAAAGAAATGAGCTAAAGTTGTACTTAAATGTTTAGGGATCTACCTGTGACTCTCACTAAAGGCTACCAATGTGAGGAGGTAGTGTAAAAATTGGTTCACTCTGCATATCATTGTTCCAGTTTATTTTGTATTGTATTGTATCCGGTTTATTTTGGATCATTCTTTTGGATGTAGTAATTAGCACAGAGATCTCTAGACTCTTCATTAACTGGAAGAAAGTCTTGGTATGTATGCTGTGGAGAGTGTTTAATTTTAACTTAAGTAAAAAAAAAGGAACTGATGATTGGAGGCTGGAACACAATTGTTAGCTGTGTTTGTGTGATCGCTGTTGGTGCAATTTTCATCACTTGGCATCCATGGAGGAAATGATGCTTCAAGGCTATGTCTACACCAGGAATACTTAGCTTGAACTAATAAGTTTGAGGTTAGTTCAAAATAACCTCAAGCTTATTAGTTTGAATTAACAAAATGGACTAGTTTGAACTAACGTTAGTTCAAACTAGTACCCTTTATTAGTTTGAATTAACTGCCCTTAGTTTGAACTTACTAAGTTCAAAGTACGGGTTAGTCCTGGTCTCCACCAGACTTAGTTCCAACTAACGCTTAAACTAATTGCTTAGTTTGAACTAAGAGCCAGTAGTTACTAGTTCAAACTAAGCATTCTTTAGTTCAAACTAAGGAAAGCCTGATGTAGACATGCAAAAACATTTCAAATTTAGCATCCTTAATTCAAACTAACTTGTCAGTGTAGACATAGCCTTCCAGCAAATTCTGTCTGGAGGCAAGACAGGCAGTTATTTCACCACTTCTCTTCCCTAGTTTTTCTGCCTGGGAAAGGCAGTTTGAACTTGTGGCTGAAGCTGCCTGAGAATGAGTAGACTTTCACTTTGATCATGTCATTTTTCTGAGAATGGAAATAGGCAGTTTTTCATTTGCAGGCCATCGAGTGATCACTACAGTTTTCCAGAGCCGAATCTGGCCCTGTCTGTGTGCGTACTCTCTAAATACAGACTACTATCTAATTCCAAATCTTGTGGTTCTCAGTTGGTCCTTCAAATACATCTTTATTGTGAATTATGTTCTTCAAACTTAAAAATCAGTTGTGTATAACAAATCAATGGCCAGTTAGTCAAAAAATGTGACTTTATTTAGACTAGTGCTTTCCAAAATTGCAACTTAGTAATGGTGAGAGTTCTCTCATATCCTGGGACCAACATGGCTACCACTCAATTAAAAAAAACAGAGGAACTTATGTTTAGATATTCTGTGGCTACAAAGAAAATGGGAGTATATCCAATTCCTTTTCTAAATCAAGATATTTATTTCTCAGGTCTCCAAACCCATACCTTTGGGTAGGACAAGTAAATGTAAAAATATACAAGAGATGGATCCTGGTCAATTCAATTGCTCTTCTATTACTGTGCTAAATAATCACCAATCAAAAATCACTAAGAGACATTCAGTAACCAAAGATAAGGTATGAAAGTAATGGAATTGCTGGCAAATTTTATATTCAAACCCCATTAGAATGTTTCAGGTAACTAAGTAGAATTCCAGTGTGCTTAACACATTTTTCCAAAGAATGGGAGAGTTAAAAAAAACTTCAGATTGATCTGCTGCATATTTACTTTTAGCTTTATACATGTGGACATTATTAGAGTTCATATTTTTAAGTAGCTAAATTATGGATTTATAAAAATATATAAAAATTGTAAGTGCATGAAAAAATCAATGATGGGGATGTCAGGTATTTTGAAAATATGGCTTCATTTATAAAAGTGAAATCTTTTCTGTGGACTAGCTTTTAATTCACGTGGCTTTGTTTTGTTGGCCTTCCTCCTCTTACTGTCCTCCAACTTTGCTTCTGGCTGAAATCACAGGGACGGTAATGCTGGCAAAGAGAGCAGGCAAATCAGCGTTAGTGCCATTTGGTGGATCAGTTGGCAGGGTTGTGCTATGAGAGCAGAACAGCCAACACAGTCTCCCTAGAGACTGAAAATGTGACTTTCATGATGCTCTCAGCCTCCTGTGGCCCAAGGGCCTGTGAATCACAATACAACCCCCTACCATGGTTCTTCCTGATGGTGGCACAAAATTCTGCAGACATGCCCAACTAACAAAAATTATCTTTAACACAAAGGCTCTTTCCTACTTCCTGTGCTCTGGTCTATAGTATTTCATAGGGAAGCATTTTCTTTTTGAAAATTTCAGAGCTCTGCGGAGGAGAGGAAATCTGTAAACCATGTTAAACAAACAAGGGGTCTGGTGGCACTTTTAAAGACTAACAATCCCACTTCATCACAACCCTGTGAGCTCCCCATTTGCAAGCCTCTGATGGAGTAGGATTTTATCCCATGGAAGCTGATCTAATAAATACATTTATTAGTCTTTAAAAGTGCCACCAGACTTCTTGTTTGTTTTGCTGAACTAGAGTATCACAGCAACCACTTTGGAACTTGTAATCCATGTTGTATTTGTGTATTATTGCTAATAATAATGTGAGAATGACCACAGACCGTTCTTTATGTTCTCCATTTAGAATATCCTTTCTGTAAGCCTCCTCATTTTTGTAGGATCCAGCAGATGATCAGAATATGTCAGAATACCAGTGCTGGCATGACTTAATCAGTTCCTGAATGTGTATGAAACTGCTAAAATTACTGACCAAAGCTTTTAGTACTCCATAGGTGTTTTCAGTCAGTGAATAAGAAATCAAACTACATATCTGATTCTTAAAACCTTTAGGATTCATTTAAAATCAGTATTCCGAATCTAGGCTAGTCAAAACCCTGCAATAACTCTAACAGCTCTGTTTTTTCAGAGGATGGACAAAATGACCTAATAAATCTCTTCGTTCTCTAATTTGTGTAGTTCAGTGATTCAGAAATCCTTATGCCTTTTTTGGGAGAGAGGGGGATGACCCATACATCACTGTTTGTATTGTCGTTCTTTTTGGCTTTCTGAATAGCTTGATTAAGAGATGCTAAATAGCCTTGTTCTTTACTGAATCCGTCTATCTGAAACAGCCAGTTGCCAATTCCAAGTCTGTCTGTATTCTGTGTCTAGTGCAGGATTTCAGAAGCTGGAGCTCCAAGGGCACTTGGAAAACATCCACTTTCAGCAGGAAGGCATCCAAGCACTGGTTGCCAGGCCTAATGCTTTTTTGTTCAGCAAAGTAGACTTCATCACATTAAGGATTTAATGAGCTCTGTTTGCATAACATCCTCAATTCTAGTAGGAATTAGTAACAATAATGAATTAGTTCCTTTTAGCAACTTGTAGAAATTAAACAAACATCACCAGGGCAAGAGATTTTTCCCACTAATGAAAAAGTGTGTGGTGGGTAGTAAGTGTTGGTTTTGTCTTTGTAATATTTATTCCTTCTTTGCTAAATTGCACCATGATTTTCCAATTTGAGGCCCTGAATCATGAAAACGTAAGTCCATCCCTATGAAGTAAATTTCCAAAGGGATAGCCGTGTTAGTCTAGTCTAGCAAAAAAAACCAAGGAGTCGTGTGGCACTTTAAGACTAACATTTATTTTTTGCATGAGCTTTCGTGGGGGAAAATCCAACTTCGTCAGATGCTTACGTTCACCCATCTTCGAAGCATCTGACGAAGTTGGATTTTCTCCCTCGAAAGTTCATGCAAAAAATAAATGTTAGTCTTAAAGTGCCACACGACTCCTTGTTTTTAGTTTTCCTATGAAGTAAAACATTAAGGGCTAGTCTACACTTAAAACTTACAGCTGCGCAGCTCTATTGGTACAGCTGCTGTCACACTGTAAGAGTGCTTGTGTAGCCATCTTATGTTGATGGGAGAAGGCTCACCTGCCAGTATAATAAAACCACCTAAATGAGCAGCAGTAGTTAGGTTGGCGAGGGAGCATTGCCCATCAGCATAATACTGTCCACAGTAGTGCTGATGCCAGCAAAACTGATTTCCCTTAAGGGTGTTTTTCATACCCTAGAGCAGCAAAAGTTTTGCCAGCATAAGTGCTAATGTAGATAAGGCCCTAGAAACATGTTACACTGAGACTTAAACATGTGCTGAAACTGAGCACAAGCTCAAGTATCATTCCAGAGCAGAAATGTCCTCCTGAATTGGAACCTTCAACACAGGCTTAAATGTTCTGATAACTTAACAGTGTCAGATCAGGGTCTGGTGGGACCCCACCCCACTGATGGGCCTCTACCCCATCCCCGCCAGCATTGGCAGGGGGTCTGTAGTCAGAGGCCAGCTGTGGCCTGGCCAGTTGGCCCGCAGAGGTGGCGGGGCTGATTGATGTGCAGTGCAGCTTCCTGTGCTGCCCAGAAGGCCATACCAGAGGCTATGCTGTATGTGTGACAATGAGCCCTGCCATCACTGGAGACTGGCCGGCTCAAGGGTGGGGCAGGAGCCCAAAACCCATCCTCTGGGCTGGCCTGCCCCACTTCCCTCCCAAGTGCTGGGCTGCTGGCAGGGTGGAGGGGCCCCCACATTGTGATGGGCCACTGGGCATGGGCCCATTGGCCCATGCAGTAAGCCATCCCTGTAATTTAAGGCTTAAACACAGAAAATGAACATTTAGTATGGAAAGAATAGCAGTGGATAAAGACAAATGAAACCAGACTAATGAGAAGAGTAGTAAGGTAGAAACAAGGCAAAAACATGGAATGATAAAACACAGGTAGCCATAATCATGGAAGAATAAAGATCTGCTCCATAACCCACTGAAATTAATGAAAGGATTCCCGCTACTTACCTGGGCTTTGGATACAATATATAAAGGAAAATGAAATAGGTATAAAGATAAAAGTAGATGGATTAGAAGTTACTAATTGAAATATAGCTACATAAGGGAAGACAGAAAGGAGAAAAAGAAGCAGAGAGGGTAAAAAGACGTTCGAAAAAAAATCTAAACTGGCCTTTTTTAAATCTATGGTGGTATTTTCTCAGGATTGCAAGGTTTTTTCTTAAATTTGAAATAATTTGGCTATAGGTAATATAACTATAAATATAAGAGCCCTATAAAAATAGACACGTTCCAGAGGGGTAGACGTCTTAGTTTAGTTCAGCAAAACAAAGGAGGAGTCCTGTGACACTTTTAAAGACTAACACATGTATTTAATGTATGAGGTTTTGTGGGAGAATCCCACAAAATACATACTAAAGACACATAGTAGACTATCCTTTACACTTGTTTCATGATGCTACAATAGTAAACTAGTCGGTATAGAAAAGTTGACTCTAATAGATGGGAAAATTTTCAAACTTGGGAACTTAAAACATGCTGAACCTGATGCATATGGAATGGTAGGAACCAAAGCGCCACTCCTTGAACTCTCATCCACATCACCCACCCCTGTAATTGCCTGCGTCACTACCTAGGAAAACACAATTCAGTCTGTTCCCAGTAGTTCCCAGGCCTGTTCCAAACAACATCTAACACAGGAAACCATTGCAACCAAAATCAGTCATGATTTCTTCCTATTACTACAATTATACATTCTTCTGCAGCCAGAAACGATTGTGAGAGCACAGTAATGACAAGATGACACATGCTGGTGCTGGCTGGAGCAAATTTGTGAATCATTTTACTAATCTTGAAGTAGTAATAAGTTTGTTGAAAGGGTCTTGTTTGATATCCTTTTTTATTAAATATTTAAATATAATAGTATTTCTCCATTTTAAATAAAATTGAATTTATTTCAAAATCTTAAACAAGAATTCTTACATGAACAAGACTGTCTAGCTCCCATGAAAATTAGAATTATTAGAAATCTTGTTATAAGTCTGTGAGTGCTGTTTCTTTGGCAGCAAATGTATTATAAGTTCAACTGAACTAGCAGTTCGAGTTTAAAACAGTGTAGCAGCTTTACCATCCATAGCTGAAGCTGTGGTGTCACAAATTTAATATGATTGGCTTCAGAAAGCATTTGATTTGACTGATCATATAACACCTCTTGCTGCACAATGTGTAGTTTTATATTTAAGCACTAGATTATCTAAAGAATTTAGGAGATCAAGTCTGTAAACTTTTGGTAAGCTCTTTGAGGCAGCAGGTTGTTTTGGGGCTTTTTTCCCCCTGTGTTTGTGCAGCACCTAGCACAAAGGGATCCTAATCCATGAATGGGCTCCTATGTGTTACCACAATGAAACAAACAAACTAATTAATTACTGTATAGCTAGATAAGAATGAAAATACTGGATTTTATGCTGTTTTGAAAGCATTGTAAATTGTATTTACTGTTACTTAGTGATACCTTGACGTTCTTTAACTAGTGTGTGTTTTCTCTTTCTCTCCTTTGGAATAATAATCTGGCAATTTACAGAATCAGTTAAATCATGAAAGAAGTCTGGCCAAGAAAACTTCCTCTAGTGATGAGGAGAGAAATCCAGTTATCATGCATGAAAAAAGAAAGCTTGAAGTAGAAGGTGGCTCTGGCGTTTTCTATTCGGAAGCAATACTTACGGCTACTGAATCCACAGCAAATGGAAGTCTGACTGAAGGCAGTGAAAAAGAAGCCAGTCATTCTGAAAGTAGTGTTGATGCAGACAGCGAAGCTTCAGAAGGTGAAAGTGCTGTTAAGCGAGCAGTTTCTGGGAGATCCAGTAATGGGTCTGGTTTGCACGTCGATGTGTCTAACCACTTATCAGTAAAAGTCAGACTGCCACAAAGCAAACCAATAGACAGCAATAATGATATGCTCACCAATGCTCTATCCAAACTCAGCTTCAGTGCTATTGGAAATGAAAGTGAAGAGCCCATCAGTGGAGATCGATCATTAAGTTTGTCAAATATTTCAGGGTTTTCAGTAGAAAAGTCCCCTTTGTCACAAGGCCCTCAAAATGCTTTTCAGACTCTATCTCAAAGTTACATAACTAGCTCTAAAGAATGTTCTGTTCAGTCCTGCCTCTACCAGTTTACCTCTGTGGAGCTGTTGATGGGGAACAACAAGCTTTTATGTGAGAATTGTACGGGAAGGAAACAGAAGTATCAAAAGAAAACTCACACCACAGGTAATGTACTAATGTGTGTGTACCTGTGTCGTTCATTTATAAAACTTACCTTTCACATACTCAGAGGTCTGATGTGGCTCTGGAACTTCTCAGTATTTTCATTAGAGACATGGATAAGGGAGTAGAGTTTATAGTTAGAGACTTGCTGGATGACGCTGAGCTGGGAGGGGATTACTAGCATTTTGTTGGTCAGAATTAAAATTCAAAATGGCCACAGCAAATTGTAGAATTGGTCTGAAATCTACATAATAAAATTCAATTAAAACACATGTAAAGTGCTTCAGTTAGGAATAAAGATCAAATGCTTAGCTATAAAATGGGAAGTAACTGAATAGGCAGTGGTGCTGCTGAAGACAATCTGGGTGTTATAGGAAAAGGTTAGTATTATTCTAGGGTGTATTAACAGGGCGGGCTGTCCTCTGAATCTGTGACATTTTGGGGTGCAGTTCAGACCAGTGACAGCTTGTGTCACGAGCTGCCAGTTAGAAAGAGGTATCTGTAAGTCTAGTTCAGTAAAAGAAACAAGAGTCCTGGGGCACTTACAAATTTATTTATCTCATGAGCTTTTGTAGGAGAAAATACCACTTTGTCAGATGTTTTGAAGGTGAGGGAGCTTATAGAATGGGAGGAAATATTATTAAATATTATTTTCCCCCATTCTGTTAGTTCCCCCATCTTCAAAGCATCTGACAAAGTGAGATTTTCTCCCACAGAAGCTCACGAGATAAATAAATTTTTAAGTGCCACAGGACTCTTGTTTGTTTCATCTGCCTAGTAACCCTGAAAACTCACTGCTCCTGTGGTTCATTGCCCAGACACCAATAGCCAGTATACAAACCTATCCTGAGGGTCTGTGAGCTGTACTGCTCTGCTTCAGTTCTCTAACCCTGGCAGGCTGCATACAGGGCCTTCATATAGCTTGTTATTTTAACTGAGGTTCACACTTTAGTAAAATAGTTTAAAGTGATTTTCAAGTGAGCAGGTTGGGGTCAGTCAAGGGAAGGTTATAGTTTGTTTGTTTCAGGTGAGGAAACAGAATAAAGGAAGTTCAAAATGAGCAGCCACAAATTTAGAGCTGTCTAACTTGGAAAGAGCAAAAAGACCTAAAACAGGAGGTTGAGAAAACAACAGAGAAACAACAAAAAATAGGAAGCCAAGTGGCAAGAGAGAGCATGAGCACCAAACATGGGATACAGAAAAGCAAGCCAGGGAGAGGAAAGAAGAAAACTGGCAACATGTTACAAAGACACGTTCTGGTTGTTAACTGGAGAGGCCTCAGATGGAGTACTGTGTCCAGTTCTGGGTGTCATGTGTTAAGAAAGATGTGGACAAATTGGAGAGTCCAGGGGAGAACAACACGAATGATAAAAGGTTTAGAAAACCTGATCTATGAGGAAAGGTTTAAACAGAAAACAACTGGGCAAGTTTAGTCTTGAGCAAAGAAGACCTGGTAACAGTTTTCAAATGTGTCAAGGGCTGATACAAGGAGGACTGTGGTCAATTTTTCTCCAATTAGTCTGCTGTGGATGGCTCAATAAACAGCAAGGCTCAATAAAATGGATCAATAAACAGTAAATGGCTCAATAAACAGCAAGGGAGATTGAGGTTACATATTACGAAAATCTTTCTACTTACAAGGTTAGATAAGCACGGGAATAGGTTTCCAAGAGAAGTTGTAATATCCTTATTGACAGTTTTAAAAAACAAGTTAGACAAACTCCTCTCAACATGGTCTTCTAGTTTACTTCATCCTGCCACAGTGCAGGAGGCTACACTTGATCAACTGTCAACATGGGTGTAGCTTGGAGGTAGGGCAGGCAGGGCTGGATTAAGGTGCCTCAGGGCTCCAGGCTGCCTACTTTTATGGGCCCTGATGCCCCTGACCCCTTCCTCCATTGTGGTGGTAGCCAGCCTGCGGGCAGGGTGAGGCAGCATTCATGCATGCAGGCAGGGCCATCCCAAGGGGGGTGTCGGGCCCTGGGCAAATCGCCTTCTGCGGGGCCCCCACTCACCTCCTGCCCCACTGTGGGGTGGGGCTGGCTGGCTCACGGCACTGGCAGGCCCCTGCACCAGCCGTCCCATCCTGGGGCCTGGGTGAGCCAGCCTAAAGGGCGCCCTGGTTCAGCACTGCCGGTCCACCACCACCCCTGCCATGCTCACTGCTTTTGGCTCTGTGCTGAAGCAGCAGGGAAGAGGCAGGAGGCAGTGCAGCCAGGGCCGGGGATGTAGCAATACAGGTCCCGCGCTGCTACCTGCCCCCTCCCCACTGTTGTGATACAGAGCCGAGAGCAGCACGCGTGCCGGGGGGGGGGGGGGGGCCCCCACCACCCCACCCCCGCCCCCCCGTTTGGGCCCAGCTTGCTGGGCCCCCGGGGGGGGGGGGGCAGTGGAGTGGGCCCTGTGGGGCCCCCTAAAGCATGATACCTTGGGTGGCTGCCCTTCTTGCCCTAGCCTAGTGATGGCCCTGCATGCAGGTCCTGGGGCCAGCCAGCAGACCCACGGGATGGTAGTGCTCAGCAATGAGGCCCAACCAGTATTGGGGGATCTCCAAGACTTGTAGATTGACCAACCAAAGGAGTGGGGTGGGCTGGTGCTGAACGGTGGAATCTAGTGCAGAGCGCCTGCTGGGGCCAAACGTTGTGGCCTGGGGTGTCCCTGCCCTGCCCCCGGCCTGCTGATCTGCTGGTGGGGTGGACCGACCTGACCACCATGTTGCTGGGGGGGGGGGGCATGGCAGCGTCAGGGCTGGGAGCACTCTTAGCCACCCTTACAGGGTCCTCCAGGGCCTGATAGACTGGCCAGGCCAGCTTCAGCTGTAGGGGCCCAGCTGTTACAGACTTGCACTGGTCCTCAGACCGGGGCTGGATTTTTGCAGGGCAGGAGGACCCCACTTCAGGCCAGGGCCTGAGTCTGCAGCCCCTAAAGCCCCTGCTTATATCCAGCCCTGGTGCCAGGGGTGCTGTTGCTCCCCCAAAAATGCAAGCCTTAGATAGGCATGTCATCTATTCCTCCATGCATGGACCATTGGCTTTGACTGGAGCTGCCTTCCCAAATATAGGATTCAAACTATGCCTGTGATTCAGTGTTTCCTCTAACCTTACCTGTCTGTGACTGGGTGATACGCAGTACTACCTTGCCTTACTTGTCAATGTCAGTCTTTTTGTTTAGTTCCAAAGCTGTTAATGTAGTTCAGCAAAACGAACAAGGAGTCGTGCGGCACTTAGAGTAACAAAATTTAATTTTAGAATGAGCTTTCGTGGGAGAAAATCCCACTTCGTCAGATGCTTTGGAGATGGGGGAGCTTACAGAATGGGAGGAAATAAATGCAGGGGAGTGTAAGTCATAGGGTCAGACCACGCTGTAACAGCAAATCAAAGCAGTTGTAAAGATTCAAACACTGGGGAACAGCATATAGAGGAAGATGGGGCCAAATCATCAGTTATAATGTGAAAAAAACCCAAAGTCCTTATTTGGCCCTGAAGCAGCACAGCCAAATTTGCAATAACTTCAAGCTCTGCAGCTTCTCTTTGAAGCCTTGAGCTGTTACTCAGTTGCCTGAGCAAAGCAGTTAGTAAATCTACCTGATCACTTCATTGACAAGTTACCAATTGCTTTGCTCAGGCAACTGAATAACAGCTCAAGGCTTCAAATAGAAGCTACAGAGCTTGAATTTATTGTAAACTTGGCTGTGTTGCTTCAGGGCTAAATAGAGACTTCAGATTTTTTCCCATTCCAACAGGTGATTTGACTTCATCTTCCTCTATAAGCTGTTCCCCAGTGTTTGAATATTAACAACTGTTTTGATTTGCTGTTACAGTGTGACCTGTTCCCATGACTTACACCTTCCTGCATTTATTTCCTCCCATTCTGTAAGTTCCCCTATCTTCAAAGCATCTGACAAAGTGGGATTTTCTCCCACAAAAGCTCATGCAATAAATAAATTTGTCAGTCTTTAAGTGCCACAGGACTCCTTATTTTAGTCTTTTTGTAGTTCATTGACTCCCTCTAGTGGCTAAATTCAACATTTACAAGTTCAGCTTGTTTTAAACAACTGATATTTTATTGAACAGGCATCAAATCTAAATCTGTTATAAGAGTTTAAGTTCAAATTCAGGATCTGTTCTCAAATAGAATTTTTGTAGTACTTCTTGATATAATACAAAGACATTGTCAAGTTTGGGAGACTCAGAATTAGACCTGCCAGCTTTTCCTTGTATTTACAGAATCCTTGCAGTCTTGATATTCTCAAAATCACTGCCTGAGTACTCAGTGCTAGTAAGTCAGTTGTTTGAAGAAATCCTGTAATTAAAAACTAATGCACGTGAGAGCCAAAAGAAATGTTTGTAAATAAAAATTGTTTCAGGTTCAACTGGGTAAATGTTATATTTTGATTATAAGCTAGGTGGGATTGAAATCATGTTCTCTCTATGGCAGCTAGAGGGCAATGCATGAGAAAATCTCATTGAAAACTAACGAAAAATATAACTTCTATTTATAAAAATTTAAAACAATGAAAATGGGAATCCTGGGTTATCCTTTTTCATTTTATTTTCCCCAAAATAAAATGAAATGGAACTATCAAGAGAGGTATATTGAATGTATATTAGAAAGTTGTTCTGCAGCTCCTCAGTGTGTGTTTGCAAATACCTGAAGAGCTTAAGTTAAAGTGTGATTGTATTCTGAAATGTGATTCTAAGACTGGCACTGGACAGTTGTGAGACCGTGTGTTCCACTGTCATGGTTCTCAACCTTTCTGACTACTGTACCCTGTTCAGGAATCAAAAGCCCAGGGCTCAAGCGTGTAACTTAGCTTTGTTGGGTCAGTTGTGCCAGGGGCCTAGGACAATTGTCCTACTTGCTGCCCCTAATGCTGGCCCTGCACTTGTGACCCCTAAACTCTGTCCCGTGACTTCCAGTTTGAAAACCATTGCTCCTCTAGATCGGGCAATAGATTGACAGTGAGGAGTCTTGTGTGCCATTCCCAAATCTGCCATTGAACTACTGGGTGACCTTGGGTAGGTCAGTTGATCTATCTGTGACTGTTTCCCCTCTAGTCCTTTGAGTTGTGTATTTACCCTGCAAGTACTTTGGAGAAGGGGATAATGTGGGTTTGCTGGGGGATGGAGTCCTAATCCCTCAGATTAATGAGGAAGGAGGACACTGGGAGAAAACACAAGGAGGAAGGTACAACAGGGGAGGCAAATGGCAGGGGAAAGCAGGGGAATTGGCCTAGTATCTTATTGCCTGTATGCAGATGCAAGGAGCCTGGGAAACAAGTAGAAAGAACTGGAAGTCCCAGAACAGTCAAGGAACTGTGATATAATTGGAATAACAGAGGAGTGGTGGGATGTCTTGCGTGACTGGAGCACTGCCATGGATGGGTATAATTTGTTCAGTAAGGACAGGCAGGGGAGAAGAGGTTAAGGAATAGCACTATATGTAAAACAGCCATATGATTGCTCAGAACTCCACTATGAAACTGGAGGTAAGTTGGCTGAAAGTCTCTGGGTTAAGTTTAGAAGAGTATAACAAGGGTGATGTCATGGTGGGTGTCTGCTCTAGACTGCTAGACTAGAAAGAGGAGGTGGATGAGGCTTTCTATGGACAACTAGCAGAAGTTTCCAGATCATGGGCCCTGGTTCTCATGGGGGTCTTCAGTTACCCTGACATCTGCTGGGAGGGCAATACAGCAGTGCACAGACTATCTAGGAAGTTTTTGGAGAGTGTTGAGGGCAACTTCCTAGTACAAATGGTGCAGGAACCAACGAGGGGCTTTGTACCTCTTGACCTGCTGCTTGCAAACAGTGAAGAATTGATCAGGGAGGTAGAAGCAAATGGCAACCTGAGCAGCAGTGACCATGAGATCGTAGAATTCAGAATCCTGATCAAAGGAAGAAAGGAAAGAAGAGAACACAGACCTTGGCTTTAGAAAAGCAGACTTTTGGCTCCCACTGATGGGCATGATCCCCTGGGAGGCTAATCTGAGGTGGAAAGGAGTCCAAGAGAGTGGGCTGTATTTTAAAGAAACCCTGGTAAGGGCACAGGAAGATACTATTCCGATGTGCACAAAGAACAGCAAATATAGAAGGCGTGCAATGTGGCCTAGCAGGGAACTCTACAGTGAGCTGAAACACAAAAGGGAAGCTTACAGGATCTGGAAGCTTGAATGGGTGACTAGGGAGGAGTATAATGATATTGCTTGGGCCTGCAGAGAGAAAATCAAAAGGGCCAAATAGCAGTTGGAGTTGCATCTAGCAAGAGGTGTGAAGGGTAACAGGAAAGTGTTCTGCTAATATGTCAGCAACAAGAAGATGATCAGGGATGGTGTAGGTCCTTTACTGAATGGGGCTGGTAACCTACTGGTGGAGAATGTGGAAAAGACTGAAGTACGCAATGCCTTTTTTACCTTAGTCTTCACAGGCAGGGTCAGCTCTGAGGCTACTGCATTGGGGAACACAGAATGGGGAGAAGGAGACTGGCCCTCGGTGATAGAAGGTCAGGTCAGGGACTGCTGAGAGAAGTTGGACGTACACAAGTCTGTGGAACCGGATGAACTGCATCAGAGGATGATGAGGGAGTTGGGTGATGTGGATGCAGAGTCACTAGCTATTATCTTTGAAAACTCATGGCAATCAGAGGAGATCCCAGATGACTGGAAAAAGGCATATATAGTACCTATTTTCAAGAAAGGGAAAAAAGGAGGATCCCAGGAACTACAGACCAGTCAGCCTCACCTCAGTCCATGGAAAAATCATGGAGCAGGTTCTCAAAGAATCCATTCTGAAACACTTGGAGGAAAACTAAGTGATCAGGAACAGTCAGCATGGATTCACCAAGGGCAAATTATGCCTGACCAACCTGATTGTTTTCTGTGATGAGATAACTGGTTTTGTAGATGCAGGAATAGCCATCTACATGATATACTTTGACTTTAGCAAAGTTTTTGACATGGTTTTCCATAGCATTCCTGTCAGCAAGTTAAGGAACTATGGTTTGGATGAACGGACCATAAGGTGGACAGAAAGCTGGCTAGATCACTGGGCTCAGTGGTTAGTGGTCAGTGGCTCAGTGTCTAGTTGGCAACCAGTAGAGTACCCCAGGGGTCAGTCCTGGGACTGATTTTATTCAACGTTATTAATGATCTGGATGATGGATAGATCCCATGCTCAGTAAGTTTGCAGATGACATGAGGCTGGGGGGGAATAGTAGATATACTGGAGGGTAGGGATAGGATTCAGGGAGACCTAAACAAAATAGAGGATTGTGCCAGACAAAATCTCATGAGGTTCAACAAGGACAAGTGCAAAGTCCTGCACTTAGGATGGAAAATTCCCATGTACTGCTACAGGCTGGGGACTGACCAACTAAGTAGCAGCTGTGTAGAAAAGGACCTGGGAGTTATGGTGGATGGGAAGCTGGATATGAGTCAGCAGTGTGCCCTTGTTGCCAAAAAGGCCAAAGGCATATTGGGTTGCATCAGCAGGAGCGTTGCGAGTAGATTGAGGGATGTGATTATTCCCCTCTATTCAGCACTGGTGAGGCCACATCTGGAATACTGCATCCAGTTTTGGGTTCTGCACTATGGAAAGGAAGTTGATAAATTAGATAGAATCCAGCAGAGGGCAACAAAAATGATAAGGGAGCTGGGGCATATGACTTATGAGGAGAGCTGAAGGAATTTGGCTGATTTAGTCTTCAGAAAAGAAGACTGAGGGGGGATTTGATAACTGCCTTCAACTGCTTGAAGGGGTGCTCCAAGGAGGAGGGAGCTAGGCTATTCTCGGTGATGGAGGACAGAACAAGGAGCAATGGTTTCAAGCCACAGCCGGGGAGATCTTGGTTGGATATTAGGAAGAACTTTTTCATTAGAAGGGTTGCGAAACACTGGAATGGGTTACCTAGAGAGGTGATGGGATCTCCATCTCTGGAAACTTTTAAGACCCATTTGGATAGAACCCTGGGTGGGATGATTTAGTGGGAGTGGTCCTGCTTTTAGCAGGGAGTTGGACTAGATGCCCTCATGAGGTCCCTTCCAGCTCTAATGTTCTATGATTCTGTGAAAGCCTAGCAGAACAGGACCCTGATCTTGGCTGGTGGCTCTTATCCTACTGTCTGTTACTTCATATTAGATTTCTCAACTTGCGAAATAAGATTTGTCATACTGTTAGACTTGCCAATTGAGATGTGAAAGTCAACCTGGCTTCTTTTTTCCCTCATGCCTCATCATCTGCAGGCTAAATTCTGACCCCTCAACTATATCTTTGCAAACCAGTTCAAGGAATGAGGCAGGGACAGTACTTGGGTTTGTGTGCTGCCTCGCTCTAGAAAGGTCTATGAATGCTATTAGAATGTAAATATTAAATACTTCAAGGAAATGTTCTTGCTTCTGTGTTTACTGCACGTAGCAGGAATCTTGAACATAAATCAGTTTACTCTATTGTAATCTTTTACTACAACATCATATAGTTCAGTACAACTACAACTTGATGTACTTTACTGTAATAGTTACCATTTGCAGTAATAATACTCTGTAATTGTAAATGAGAATCACATAATTAGACACCAGTGCAAAAAAAAAAATGCAGCTATTGTCATTTTATCTGCAGTTCTGTGCAGCAGCATCTCCACTTAGAAACTTAGAGTTAGTATACAGTGACCTTTGTGCCTCCCAGAGTCCTGCTGATCAGGCATGTAAATGTATAACTGTTCTGTTTCCCTCTGGAAAATCAGAGTCTTAGTCTTGTCAATACCAGTATTTGCTGAAAATGAAAATCACATTCAAGACCAGTACTGAGTGCTCAGCTTTTACCACTGAAGTGTTAGTGTCTCTCCTGAGCAAGTCTGTGAGCCACTGATTGCTGAGGGCAGAGGTGAATGCTATTTCTTGTGCTAACCAGTGTGATGAGGGATGTTGCTAGTAGTGGCCAAGAGTGAGCAGAGTCTAGTATTAAAGAACACAAAACAGGAGGTGTCATTCCTACCACTGCTGTTCCCACCAAAAATTCCACTTCTTGTTTTTTGGCATTATGTCTCTATTCACTAAGTGGGTGTCACACGCACAAAGTTTTTTTGACGGATGTAAACAGTGAACCATGTTTGAACCGATTTTAAAAAAAAGAGCATTACAAACTAAATTTCTTTTTTGTGTGCATGCTTTTTAGTTTTTAACTATTTTGTGCTATCACTTTGATCTCTGTAAATTATTGGATTGTCTTATAAGTCTTACATTATGTGCTGACCAGAAAAGAAAACAGAAGGCATATACACTAATGCTCGGAAGCAACTTCTGATTTCTGCAGTTCCTGCCATTCTAGTTCTCCATCTGAAAAGATTCCACCAGGTAAAATTAAAAAAAAAAAAAAAAAAAAATCTTTTAAAATTCTGTTGTTGAAAGAACTTGTCAGAACAGACTGTCTGTACGTAGGAAATAGTTTTCACTCAGGGGTAAGCTAAGTATAAGTTGCAGAATGGCTGTTTGTTTCTCTTTCTTAGGAAGGAAAACACAGTGGCAGCAACTGTTCCAGCTGCTGCTACACTATTCTGGCCACTCTTGATGAAAACAGTACTAAAGACACACAGTAGTTTGCACCATGACACTGTGGATGTGAGCACCAGCTGCTAATCCTGCATCTGTTAATTCAGACCCTGTTGGGATATGGTTTTGATTCGCTTAGTGAATGGGTGGAGAGTTTTGGAAGATACCTTTCTTCCATAGAACACAAGAAGAGCCAGAAGGGAGATGAGGGTGGAGCCCCATGTGTGAAAGGTGGAAGCTGTATTAAGACAGAGCTGGCCAAAGCTCGAGATTCTCAGTTCTTGAGAAGCATTGGCACTTTGGTATGTGATTTCCTTAGAAATTGGAACAAAACCAGAATTTACTAAAATATTGTGAATTGGGAACCCTGCGAAATTTTGTTTTGGAAACACTTGTAACATAGTGCTTCTCAGAAGAAATGTGTAAAATTGATGATCTTCATCCATTTTGTGGATGATCAGTTTCCTTGAGCAGCTGCCTGGGCTTCTAGTCTGTGGCTCTGGAGTAGCCTTGCCAGGTGGACTGTCCTAGACTGCCTGCTAGCCTGAGAGTTTGGAAGTCCTGGGGTGCCCTGCTCATAGCAGTCCACGTGGAGATGTTGCCTTAGCTTAGAGCCACAGACCCTGGGAGGCAGTCCTAGGACACCCAGGATCCCAGCTCTGTCACAGGGGGCCTGAGAACAACAGGCTTGAGTGAGATTCTTGGGGTTTCTAAGTTCCTTATTGCAAAACCCAGGAGCCAAGCTTCCAGATCTTCCAGGCTCCTAGCAGAAACCCCTGACCTGGCAAGGCTGTTCTGGAGTCACAGCTGGAGCCTGAGCTCTCAGAATTCTAGGCTTCCTGGTCTGTAATAAGGAGCCTAGCCTCCCCAGGATGCCAGACACGTGCCAAGGCTTGGGGATCAGCAAGCTTCTGGCATTGAGTTGTGGACCCTAGAGTTTCCCAAGCTCCCCAGCAGATTTCCAACAAAAACCTGCATGTGTTCAATAACATTCTGTTGAATCTGTTATAGATTTGCCAAAACATTTTTCTTAATGAGATTTGTTCTTTCTGACTGAACTAGGATGACCAGATGTCCCCATTTCATAGAGCTAGTCCTGATATTTGGGGCTTTTTCCTTGTAAAGGTACCTATTAATTACCTTCCACCCTGTCCCAATTTATCCATTTGCTATCTGGTAACCTAAGACTAAAGTAACTTGGTACAATTGTATGTAATACAATGGTGTTTTTCTTCAAGTTTCATAAACAAAAACCCTAGGAGAATGCATTCAAGTATATAGAATATTTGACTTTGCAACCAAAATAATGTTTCTTTAACACTGGGGGGGGGGGGGGGAGAGGCGGTGTGCAGTTGAAGATATGAAAAGCAAATTTATACAAAATATTTTGCATTTACATTCTGTAGACTGTCTTCTGCTTTGTCTGATCAACTTACTCTAAGACTACTGCAATACACTCAGATTTAAAAGGCAACTATGTAAAATATTCCTTTTGTACTCTTATTTTCTCTTGAAGGCTGGTTTGAGTCTACGGAAAGTAAATAGACATGTGGATTTCCCACTAATTTTAGACTTAGCTCCATTTTGTTCTGCTTCCTGCAAGGTACAGTATATTAAGAATATATTTTACAGTCTTTATTTTAAAGCATCAATTTATTGTAGTTAATTTTTGTAGTTATGGATACAAGTTAAATTCTGATTTTCACCCTCAAAGAAATTACAAATCGAATGCTTTCAAACAGTAGCCTAGGCTCAGGTCTTCAACTGGTGTAAAGTGGCATGGCTTCATTGAAATCACTGAGGATGACCTGTCACTCTTAATGGTTTAAAATGAGCACAGTAGCATGAGAGCTAGTTTAGTGTTTTCAGCAAAACTGGATTTAGTTATTGAACTCTGAATATCCTCATCTTGTTTCCAAGCTGTTTCAGTTCAGCACTGTGAAATACATTTAACAAACTACAGTCCTTATCAGCTATTTGCTCACTTTATTGGTATAATATTTGAAATGTATTGACATATATATTTTTATGTGCTGGATTTTATAATGAGAAATTGTATCTTTATGTTCTGTGAATTAGAATGTGACTGATGGGGCAAGAGTTTTGTACAGTCTTTATGGAATAGTGGAGCACAGTGGTTCAATGCGAGGAGGTCACTATGCAGCATATGTGAAAGTCAGAACACCTTCCAAGAAATTATTGGAGCATATTGCTAGCAATAAAAATGTTCAAGGTACGTCCAACAAACCCTTCTCCCTCTATAAGGAAACAAAATTAATCATTGTTATAATTCATCCAGTCAGTATATTTATATTGAGTAAACATTTTGGCCTTGACTCTTCCCATAATTGACAGTGCCCCACAAGTTAATAATTTTTGTTTTACGAAACCCAGTATAAACAATACTTTCTGTGCCACCCACTCTCAACCTATGGAATGCCTTCCCTATCCAAGGTCACCAAGACATCATCTTATCTTCATTGAAGTCCCTTCTAAAGGCTCAATTATTCCCCAGTGTCAATAGCAGTTTTTAAAACAAGTTATTTCCAAAAAATGATGTGGAGTGCTAGACTGTAGATGTTCTTAGGCCTGCCTGTAAGGCCTATGATATTTTAAGTATATTTGTGCCACTTAGGTAGCTACAGTGGGAGCAAACCAAAGAATCAACACCAGAGGCTGCTTGACAGGCTGAGGCCTTGTACTTTGGCTAAGCAAAGGCAAAAAGCACCAGGGGTAGCCATAAGCTGGGAAGTGTGCAGTCATATCCACACATTCCAGCACAGCAGCTTGGAAGAAGCTAATACCTCAAGATAAAGTCTTCTGTTTCTCTTAGGTTGGGAGCTATTTGAAAAAGACTGTTTCATTTTTAGTCTTATACAGGGCTAGGCACATTGTCAGTAATAAATAAAAATACCAAATTCTGTGGTTTACTGTGAGAAGTTAGAAATACTATTTCATGGAGGATTGAAAATTTCTCCTGGAACAGAAAATTGAAGGGAGTTCACCAGGAATATGTATTTCACAGATGCCTATTCTATGAAATAATGGAGGAAAGGAGAAGATGCCAAGAGCTTTGCAAGCTAATGGTTGGCTTATTGTTGGGCAGGAGAATTGGGCTGTTGGTGATGGTAGTGCTAATGGGGGCAGCAGTCTTTAATTTTCTTCATTTTAGAAAAAAAAATACTGTGCCATACCCACCTAAGCAATCACTTCATATTAGAATCCAGTTTCACCACAAGGAAAAGGACTAGAGTTATACTGATTTCATAAACTTTAAGTTTCTACCAGTCACTTCGTCTCTTTGAAAGTTTGTTGAAGTGCAATGGACTCTTATAGTGTTTTTTAAATTGCTACTAAATAAGTTTTGAAATATTCCTTTTCCTGTCTCAGAATTGACCCTATCAACATAATTCAAGTAAATCTCCTTTGAGATTTCTGGGACAGTCTGCTTTTTGAGAAAAGACATGGCAAAAAGTGCTAACAGTTATCCAATGTAAATCTTTTTGTGAATGGTATAAAATGTTGGTCACATTCTTATAAGAAGTTCCAGAGGAGTAACCGTGTTAGTCTTCATACAACAAAAACAACAATGGTCCTTCGACATCTGAAAGACTAACAAATTTCTTTGGACATAAGCTTTCATGGGCTGCAACCCACTTTGTCAGTTGGATGAAGTGGAAACTACAGTTAGGAGGTGTATATATACACTTGCAAGGGTGAGAAGCATTACAACGGAGAGAGCAAGTGCTAACAAAGTCATTTCAGTTAGGGTGGATGAGGC
Source organism: Podocnemis expansa (assembly GCA_007922195.1). Taxonomy (NCBI): domain Eukaryota; kingdom Metazoa; phylum Chordata; order Testudines; family Podocnemididae; genus Podocnemis; species Podocnemis expansa. The sequence goes on along the minus strand of ML681979.1, from coordinate 47,066,965 downwards.
CTATTCACACCAGTTGATAAGAAGGTGAGAATGCGTGAACAGGGACAATTACTTCTTGTAATGTGCTAACCATTCCAAATCCCTATTCAGACCCAATCTGATTGTGTCAAGTTAACTAATTAGCTCTAGCTCTGCAGTTTCACACTGAAGTCTGTTTTTGAACAACTTTCAAATCTTCTATAGTGTGTCTAGAGAGATTGAAGTGCTCTCCTACTAATTTATGGATGCTACCAGTTTTTATATCTGATTTGTGTCCAGTTATTCTTTTGCATAGGGGCGGTCAAGTTTGGCCAATGTGCATGGCAAAAGGGCATGGCTGGCACATGATGGTATATATCACATTAGTAGAAGTGAAAGTGAATGAGCTCTTGATGGTGTGGCTGATGTGGTTAGAACCAGTGGTAGTGTCACTGTAGTCGATGTCCGGGCAAAGTTGGCAACCGGGTTTGTTGTGGGGATAGTTTCTTGGGCTAGTGTTCTTGTTGTATGGTTGCTGGTGAGTATTTGCTTCAGGTTGAGTGATGGGGGTGTGTGGCCATCTGTAAGCAAGGATTGGCCTGCTTCCCAAAGCATGAGAGAGTGAGGGATCACACTTCAACAAAAGAACTTCAAAACCAGACTTCAGCATGAAACTGGAGAGCTGGAATTTATATGCAAATTTAACACAATCAGATTGGGTCTGAATAGGAACTTGAATGGTTACCTTATTACAAGAAGTAATTGCCCCTGTTCACACATTCTTACCTTCTAATAAACTGTTGTGAATGGGCCTCATCTACTTTAACTGAATTGACTTTAGCACTTGCCCTCCCTATTGGAACATTTCTCACCCTTGCAAGTGTATATATACCTCCTAACTGCAGAGCCGTTCCTAGGGATAGGCAAGAGGGATGATTGTCCCTTGGTTCCATGGGCACCGTGCTGTCTTGCCGTGAGCAGGGCAGCGTGGGGCCCGCACCGACGCCCCCCTTCACCCCCCCGGCTGCACTGTTCCCTATCTGAGAGACAGGGAGAGCCAGTCAAAACCGGCAGCCAGGCTCAGTGCTCCTGCACCACCACCCCCCACTTGTACTGCCTTCGGCTCTGTGCCAGAGGCAGTGGGAAGGGGGTGGGAGGCAGCGTGGGGCTCGCACCACTGCTCTTCCAGCTGTGCTGCCTCTTGCCCCCTCCCCGCTGCCTCCCACACAGAGCTGAAGGCAGCACAAGTGGAGGGGATGTGTGGGAGCGCTGACCTTGGCCGCTACTTTTGGTCAGCTCTCCCTTTCCCCCCGGATGGGGAACAGCTGGGTCGGGGGCGGACTGAGCCTGCCCCTCCCCTGGGCTGGCCAACCCCACCACCGAATTGTGGGCAGGCATCTGGGCAGCGGTACAGAGGCCGATTCGCCTGGGGTCCCACACCCCCCTAGGAACAGCTCTGCCTAACTCTAGTTTTCACTTCATCCATCTGACAAAGTGGGTTGCAGCCCATGAAAGCTTGTGCCCAAAGAAATTTGTTAGTCTTTCGGATGCTAAAGGACTATTGTTTATTCTGTGTAATGTTATCTTTCACAGGCTCCTCCCATTGTGACATATTTTCCAATGCACACTTATTTGCATCCAAAGTTTAAAAAACAAACAAAAAACAAAACCAAAAAAACCCATTAAATATCATTTAACTTATTCAATGTAAACTTAAGCTATAAACAAATATGTTTCCAAATCGTGGCATTTTCCCACCTCTTATTTGAGGAATCAGGTGTATCATTTGATAGTAAAAGTATAAGCCAGTGAATATTAACTCTTTGCATTTGCATTTCAGGTATAAAGGAAGCGGTGGGAGCATCAGCAGGACAGTGGGTGTATGTTAGTGATGTCCATGTACAAATGGTTCCAGAATCAAGAGTACTAAATTCACAAGCGTATCTGCTTTTTTATGAAAGAATATTATAACAGTGTTTTCAACTTTAATTTTTAAAATGGTAATGGTAATTTAGTACATTTTACTTAAATGCTGTAGTGGCTGCAATTCCTGTAAATATTGTGCCTTAATCTGGTGTTTAGTAGAAAAACATGCCATACTTTGACACTGAACTTCACTTACATTGATTATCAGTACCCCAAAACTAGCTATAAAATATGCACTTTGCCCCACATTAAAATTTGTGAAGTCCCTGTACCAGAGAGAGTGAGAAACAGATTAAATGATGCACAGGGTGAAATCCTGGCCTGGCCTGAAATCCTTAAAATCCTGTTGAAGTTAATGAGAGTTTTGCCACTGAATTCAGTAGAGCCAATCTTACCCATGACTTTAAACCACTTAAAAATGAAAATTACATTGGTTAATGTTAAGTGCCTGGATTCCCTGATGGACAGTAATAATGCATAATTATTCATCTTTAATGGGATTTAGCTTGGGATCATACCAATGGCTGAGTCAGATGTTTTGTCTTAAGGTTTCTCTAAACAAATTTGCATCACAGTGTATTTCTAGAGGATGTTACTAACTCGAAAGCAGTGCTTCCAGACTGGAGTAATGACAACACTGATAAGTTAATGCTGCAATGTAATTTCCTGACATACTCCTGGGAAAACCTAAAAACATATCACGTAGCACTTCATGTTTCCTAATCACAAATAGAATATTTAACGGATAGAGTTGCTCAAAAACCCAATCAGGTTTGATACTCTTGCTCTGAACCATCTCTGAATGGCATTATTACAGAAATTTCCTATCTTCTTAGTACCTGTGGAATAAATGTGCCGTAAGTGTGATTTGTAAGTCTGCAGATTTAATATATAGTCGTCATGTTATCTGAGAGTAAGAGAAAATTATAAATAATTCTGTATTTTAGTAAAATCTCAAAATTGCTATATTTTGGTTGTGACTACAGATGTACAGGATATAGTGAACTTGTGTGTATGTATTGAGTTATTCAAGCACAACGGGGTAATTCTGTTACTAATTATTGGTTCTAAAAACAGACTACTTCAGTTGTTGCTGATTAGCTTTCTCACCAAAGTAATAAATGACAATGATTTTTGCAGTGTCAGAAAGCTGGTCAGTAGATGACAAATTCTGCGCTCGTATAAGTATAATGAACTCCCTTTGAGGTCAGTGGAGAGGTTGAGGAAGTCCAGTGGCAGAATTTGTCCCTAAAACTTGGGCTGTATTAGACATTGGCTGCCATAAAATAGCACTTATTTTTCTTGGTAGCCCCATAATTTGTGTCCCAAACATAAGAGAAAATAAATTGTCAGTCTTTGCCCTTTTAATTTAAATAGGTTGTTTTGATTTTAGGTAATCTGCTAATTTACTAAAGTAACTAGCTCGTAACTAGTTTCTGTTTAGCTTGCAACCCATCCATCAGAATTGCCCATTTATTTGGCAAATAAAAAGTTTTGTGGGTGTTTGTTTCTGTTTACTGTTTCAGCAATATAAATATTTAGTTTCATAGTGAAAATTTAATGCCAGTGCTTGTAACCACATGATGCCCTACTACAGAGCTCTCAACTTCCAGCACTACTATTAAAGCAGCTTACTGATAGCCAAATCCTGCCTCTTAGCACAGGGCTTCAAGGCCTGAAAAGCAGCAGAATCTACCAGTTACCTTGCTCAAAAGCAAGGAGCAGAGACATCATTGGGGCGCTCCCTACTCCATGTGCTGCAGCACAGCATTCCATAGCAGCACACAATGCCAAGTAGATTTATGTGATAAAACTCCAGTGTGGGAGTGTAGGAGGTAAGCAGGAATAAATGGTTTAGAGCCGGGGTCTCAAACTCAGATCACCCCGAGGGCCTCATGAGGACTAGAAGAGGGCCGCATGGGATTAGTATGTTAGCCCAAGAGCTGCACCACTGAAAACTTTCCATACAATGATATTGCAAATATCGGTAATGATCGTGTCATTGTGGGCCGCCGGAAAATAGCTGTAGGGGCCGCATGTTTGAGACCCCTGGGTTAGAGCCTGTTTGCCAAATAGCAGATGCAGGGGGGCTAATGGCTAATTGGAGCTAGCTGGTTACACAGGGTTTGTTAAGAAGTTGAAGTTAGGGCAGGGGTAGCTAATATTGTTGACTAACCTAGACATTTGCACTAGATCAGATTCAAATGAATACTATTTTCCTCCATTTAGCTGGTCTAAGTCAACCTTTGTGGAAACCTAAAGGTTAACCTCAACCACCTAAATTGAGGTAAAAAGTCTTGGCCCGAGTCTACACAAGCGCAAAGATCATGGTGAACTTGGGTTAACTAACACCTTAGTTAACCTTGACCTCTCTTCCTAAGCTAGATCAAGCCACGTGGTACAGAAGAGTGTTCTCTTCTTCTTCTTCTGTTTCTTGATAGTTGGTTGAAACTCTTTTAAAATTAACCTGGATCAGACTCCCTAAACAAGAAATGTCACTTGAATGCTGACAAAAAGTTTCACCATTGTGACAGAATCTGCTCCACTGAACATCAATTGTTCAGGCACCACAGTTTTAGAACCACCAAATTTATACACGTAAATCTCTGTTAACTGACCAGATTTTCAGGATACAGAACTGAAGGATCAATGCAACAGAGATTTTCTTAGCCCCAGTTGGCCTTGAGGTCAACTTTGCATTAGATCATAGTCTTCAGAGCTGGCCCTGCTCCTCTCCTGTCATTATATAGGCACTGTGTGTCCTACCCAAATGTTGCCTCTAAGCAACAGAAAAGCCTAGGTTCTTCTGTCAGGGATCCTGCTGCAGCTGTGGAAAAAGAGGGGCAACTCTCTTTTTGAGCTCAAGCACACATTGCCTTTCTTTTATCCTGCTTGATAGGCTTAGTTAACAATAACAAAGATGCAAAAAATAAAGTGAAATGGTGTTAAAACAAAAGCTAACCTTAATACTCTAAGAAGTACATTTACCCAACATGCTTGTTACTCTGACTGCTGGAGTTTTCTGCTATTGGCAGAGAAAGCTACATGAGTTAAAACACAAAAAACATTAGCAGTGTGTGGCAGAAGTTACAGCAAATTTGGAGCAAAAATAAATTTGTAACTTAAGAAAACATACTATGTGCAATGGATTCATAGCTTTATGTGGAGAATTGTTTTGGTTGAAAATGAGATGATGCCTGAAGCCGCAATCACTAATGTTGTAATTATTTAAAGCAATAGTTTTCCAAAATAAATATTAAGTTGGCATCTTACTGTAACAAACAAAAATTTGTAGTTGCACATGTTCTATATCAGGAATTGAGAGCTGTTGAATTGACTTCCAAGAGATCTAGTGACATAGCATCCCATATTTGCTAAGATTTGAAGTATTTTTCTTGGGACAGTTTTTCAGATACTGGGCAGTCCGAGGGTTATTAGATTCCTCAAGCTGCCTGAGGATTGTGTGTGGATTCTGTTGCAAGTAATGCTAGTATGAAAATGCTATCAGAGCTTCAAAGCTTCCAGGCTGTCTTGTCTTTTCCTTTCTACTATCACCATTTATACTATATCATAAGGTTGCAATGGATGCATTTTCAGAACTCCCAAAGGTTCAAAATTTGGATAAGCACCTTAAAATAGATTTGCTAACTCAAAAGTAAAGAGGTGTCTTGCAGAGACATATGATGTGAGCCTGCTACCTCATCTGGAGTTGTCAGAGATTGATTCTTCTGGCCTCTTTGTGCTGGACAGTCCTATCTGACCCATCTTACTCTTTCCCATCCTTCCTTGTGATGTCCCTCTCCCCTCTGATTCTGTTTTCTTTTCTTACCCCTACCCCTGCTTTTGGTTCCCCCTGCTGCTGTCCCAGCCTCTGTGGAATTTTCCTGTCTTCCAGTCACACCTCCCTATGAAGAGGCCCCTTTTTATCTCCTGACCATCTGAATTTCTGGATCTACTGACGCCTGGAATGGGGAGGAGAGTGCTTAACTTACAGCCATGCTTCTCATACTCACTTGGTGTGGATGGCAGTGTGTGTAGCAGAAAGTCCTAAGGAAATAAGCAAGTATGATTGCTGAGCAACACTTGAAGCTGCTATGCTGGTCAACTGCAGGAACTTGGTGAGGTATAAGAATACCAGGAGCATCTGAAATAGGCAAAAATTCTTAGATTGTTCTGCTCAAAATGAGACCAATGACAAGTGTGATTGTGTGTGCATGGTAATTATTCCTGTTTAAAAGGTACAGTCTCTCTATTTTGCAAAAATTGGTTACCTCAAGTGACCTCCAGAATTTCTAATCCTTTTTATTTCAATGACATGAACCTATTTTTTCTTTCCAAATATCCCTGTTTGTGTATTTCAACTGGTAGCAAGTATGACCATTGTTTATGAAGTCATCAGAATTTGGAGATGTTTCATATAATCGTCACCATTTTCTTCTGCTGTAGGCTTTATATTTAATTAATAGTACAAATTGAAATTTTAAATTCTAAGGAGGTTAATGTGCCTGTGTCCATTAGAAGAAACAGGATCTCTAATTATGCTCAAAGTTTTAATGACAACTAAGCTGTTGAAGTTATAAAAGCTTCCTTCTGAGGAGGAGATCCAAACTGGAATGGTGAAGACGACCTACAGCAAATGTAAAAATTAGAAAACAGGTGTTTGAATATTTAACACAGTTGTGCGGTAGCCTCATGAAACAGTTTTTTATTGGTATACCAGTAGCTGAGAAACTCGTTTTTCACCAGTTGGCAATTAGATTGTGGCCATGCTTTACATATCAATTTGTACAAAGTTTTACAAATCTGTACAAAAGAGACAACATCAAGTTGCAGTCTAATCTCTTCTTTAGATGTGGCTAAGTCGTTTGTTACTGCATCTGGCTCTCCCTGTCTGTTTTTGCAGTTTTGCAAAGACATTTTGATGATCATTTTCCCTGTTGCTGTGTAAAAGATTTATGCAAACAATGGGAAACTGATTATCCGAAAAGTGCTGTTAAGTGTACAGAGTAAAATAAAAACTCCTTAATTTTTTTTCAGTTACAGTAATCTGATCTGGCAATTGTTACAATAACAGTAGATACATTCATGTTCAGAAAGTGGTGTAATTTTTAAATGGATGGTGTCCCTTTAAGACAAATACTTTGCACAATATTTTGCAAAAAGAAAAAAAAACTATTAGAATTTAACTGTACAAGCAATAAATGAGCCTGATTACAACAATTTTTACAGTTACTTGGTATGAAAATTTTGATATAATGTGTCAAAGGAACTATTAAGTATTTATAATAGAATGGAAATATAATATATTCATATTAAGAATATTTCTTCCATTTACTGCAGCTTTATACTTTTGTTCCATTATGTTGGTAATACAAAATACTCTGCAGTAATATTGCTTTTTAAAAGAAAATAGAAAGTTATTATACATCTTGTTTATGAAAGCATTTATTTTGATTGTTTATTTATGGAGAATCTCATAATCATTATACATATTTATTACCTGATTGTTTATGGTTGTATTAAACTCTGATTTCTGAAATTGTGTAACCTGAAACTGCAATGAACTATATGTTCAGTCAGGCGGTGGGCTTATGAAGAGTTAATTACAGCACTGGTGCACTACTTTCCTAATTAATTATTTTCCAAAGTAAGGTCCAATCGAGGAAGCATTTATGAATGGGAATAGTCCAATTAAATTCAGGTTTACTCATTCTTGTACGTTGCTTGCAGGATCATGGGTTTAAATGATAAGAACTCTGAGACATACTAGTTCTTTAAATACTAAGACAATAAATAGGCAATAAAATATTCATTTACCTTCTGATTGATCATTATTCCTTCTCCCTTCTCTTCACCTGTTTTGGCTTAACACCAGTACTTCTACCCTCGCATCTGTAACATATTTCTGTGGTCAGAAGGGTAATTTTGATGTATATCATAATATTGGAAGACTTGCATTTTTTTCTTTTGAGATTTTGTTTTGAGATGGACAATATCAAATCTTAATGCAAAAGAAAACAGAATTAACTGTACACTGGCCATTAAAAACCAGTGTTTACATTTAGCTTATATTCTTTTTCATGTATTTTTATATCACCAGGCACTATATTAAGTATGTTCACAATGTTATTTTTTAAAGAATAAAAATATCATTTGTTTCATAGCTATCTTGTCTTTTGCAAATGCAATGTATGCTTATGCTGTGTGCTTAAATATGCAAATAAAATATCTGAACTTTTGCAGAATTTACTAAGTTACAGAATCATATATTAGAGTTGGAAGGAGCTCATCTAGGCTATGTCTACACTACAGGACTTGGTTAAGCCAGCTTAATAAAGTTACTTTAAGCGGTTTTGAAGCAGACTTTATTAAGCTGGCTTAGAGTGTCCATGTTCAAAATGCCAGGAGACTGCCCACCTCTACACTGGCAGCTGCTAGGTTGCCCTAGGAGTGGTGCATTGTGGGTACCTGGCCCACAGTGCACCACAGCAGAAGTGCCCCTCTCTCCCAACCACCCCTTCACTAAAGGAAGTGAGTGACCACACCACCCTCCATACTGTGTGTGGCAACAGGAGCCCAAGAAGGTCAGGGCCCCTGACGTGCCCAGCAGTGCCAGCACAGTACTCCGCACCCTCCATGTATTGCCCAGACTCCTCTGGCTCTGGAGCAGGTGCCACAGGGCAATTGCCAGTGCAGAGGCAGGGCACAGCAGTTAAGACTCAAACACTGGGAAACAGCACATAGAAAAAGGTGAAGTCAAATCACCTGCTGTAATGGTAAAAGAATCAGTCACAATTTAATCCTGCTTCCACATAATCTAGTCTAAAAGAAATAGCAACAAATGCATAGATGCTGTCTTTTCATGGCAACTTTAATAAAAATGTTAAACTGCAACACTAGTTTTATTAATTTACAAAACATGAGATGATGACACTTGCTGCCTATCTAGCCTCTACCATCTTCTACACCTCACAGTTTTTGTTGCTTGTCTTTATCACATTTCCAGAATACATATACAGAACCATATTAGGTGCCTAATGAACCTCGTAATTTTTCATGCTCCATAATCATTGTTGGATGTAGGAATGGGTAAGATTTAAGAAATAATGTATATAGATTGAAAGCATGCTTCATGGACTTCTAGGAAAAGTCACAGTGGATAATGTGTCTCAGTGATGATGGCTCATTCCCTGTCCCCGCTTCTGTAAAGTTAAAAAAGCAGAAGTTTTTCTTGCTGTTTCTCTGCCGCAGGTGCAACAGATAGGCACAGTGCTGCATGCAGAAAGAGGAATTAACTGAAAACTTTCCAGGGCTCCAGGTAGGGACGAGCTATTTTGTTATGATGTAGCCATTGTAGCAGACAGGGAAAAGCAGAAAAGTTGCCATCTGGCTACATCGACCTAAATTCGAATTGTAGATTTTGACCTCAGTGCCATGCCACTTGCAGGGGTGGTGTTAGCAGATTGAATTACAGCTGCATTTTTTCCTAACATATTGATCTGACAGAAGAGGCACAGGCACAGGCTGTAGAAGGTCAAGGTAAGCAGTATTATGTCCAACTTCACTGTCAGTGCAGACCAGACTCCAGACCAAGGATGGCTCAAGGGGCTGTGGCGCCCCAAAGGGTTTTTTGTTTTGAGCTCTCTGGGGGGTGAGGGGGGCAGAACCCGGTCTCCAATCTGGGCCAGCTAGGGGCAGGGAACAGCCAGCCCAGAGGAGCAGCGGGCCAGCCCAGAGGCTGGGCTCCGCTCTCCTGCCCCCCCCCCCCCGGCCAGCTGTTCTGCCTCAGGGGCAAGGAGTGCCTGTCCAGAGGGGCTAGAGAGCAGAGTCTACCCCATGGGCTGACCCGATCTGCTCCCCCAGGTGCAGAACGGCTGGGTCAGGGGAGGAGTGGGACTGTGGGGTCCAGCTTCTGGGCCAGCGCAGCCTGCCTCACCTCTGGTGCTCCTAAGCTGTGGCGCCCCAAAGCCAGTGCCAGTGGATCATGGCTAGAGCTGGCCCTGCTCCAGACATTCAGGACAGATGCATAACTACTAAAGAATTGCCTGTTGCCTTTGCAAAGGGCATCTGCAAATCAGAGTTGGAAGCTGAACCAGTGAAAGTTTGTGGTCAGTCAGTTTGCTGCAGTGATTAAACCTGTACTCTTTATTTGAATTACTGTGTTAAAATATAAGACACTAAGTGGGAATGGAGCAAACAGGAAAGCTAGTCTTAAACTAAAACCACTGATGGAAATACTGTGTAGTGAAAAATCGTACAATCTGTGTAGATGCTTAGTCACAGCACTTGGGCTTGTATGGAGTTCTGTGGATGGAATTTTATGTAGAACTACTGGAGAACTTTTAAAGATAGACTCATCAAAAAGTTTTATAGTGGACTTGTCTCTTAGAGGTGAACTTGAAGGATTTAAAAAAATTGTGTCCTCAGTCTCGGGCTGAAGTCTCCACTTGGAACCCTCTGTCTATGCATGACATGAAGTTAGGAAGTGTTGCCAATAACGAGGAGGACCAGAAGATCAGGAAGACTATGAAAACCGTAGTTAATATAAATGGGATGAAATTTAATAGTACAAAGTCATGTATTTAGGAACTAACAAGAATTTTTGCTATAACCTGGAGTTGAAAGCAACAGAGGAAGAGAAAGACATAGGTGCAAGGGCATCGCTGCCCCAGGGAGGGATCTGGGGCACAGCCCCAGGCCCTGCCCCCACCCCCCTGGGTGGTTTTTTATACACCTTTATGTGTGTGGTTTTTGTTTTGTTGTTTTTTAATTGCATGCTTTCCAATTTCAGTATTAAGTCTTTTGACAACTAGAATCTGGTCTATTTTAAATACATTCAATAAGGACCTTAACAGATTTAATAGAAAAAAATTGTCATTCTTCATCACTGCTCCTGCCATACCCACTTCACCTCCCTTCACGCTCACCACACATGCATCTTAGAGTTGTGCAGAAATCTGTGTGGGCCCTCTATAAAAGAGGCATTTAAAAAGATGTATTGCACAGCTCTGATATTATGACTGAGAGTTATAACCACCAAAAGACTTCACAGCCAGGCATTACTTTTTTTTCCAAGAGGTAGCACCAGTCATAGCAAATATGCATCTGACAGGCAGGGCCTGCTGGCACTTCAGCAGAGTACCAGCTGTTACCATATTAGTGCTATCCATAACCCAGCCTGGATGTACCTACTTAAACTGATCCTTTATAGGGCAAAAGTTAATATGTACATTGAAAGACCATAAGAATTAGAATAATAGACAATTTTGAACTTTCTGTAAATGTGTTGTAACTTAAGATTCTGTGAGTACCTGTCCATATACATTCCACTTCTGGTGTGGATGTACCCTGTGTGCTTGGGATTGAAATCTTTTCAACAGCAGTTTCTATTGGAGCTTGTATGCATCATGAATGTCATCATGCCATGGGCATAAGGGTGGAGTGGGCCCAAGCACTGCTTAGTTCCTTCTCGCTGGCTGTGGCTGAGACAGAACTCCAACAATGTCTGCATCTCTGTACTTAGGTATTTGTAAATAAACAGTGTTTAGAATTTGTAGAGTGCTTTTTGTCCACTATCAGTGGCATAATTTTTATGTGCCTCCTGTGAAGGAGCTATGCCACTTGATGGTCATACACAATTCCGCCCTCCCCCCTTCTTTTTTATGTTCAGCTCAGAGGCAAACACAACCCTGAGAAGTGTACCATTTGTAGGTCCTTTAAGTAAATGACCCAGAAGGAAAGAGTCTCATTTCAAACTTTTTCTCTGAGGCTAGCCTTAGGCCCTGTCTCAGACTCAGGCAAGCAAGACACCCTACCCCCACAAACCAACTTGGTTTGAGTTCAGAAGCATCCCAGTAAACCCTGGATCAGTAACTAGCTTCCAAGCCCCATTCTCTAAGAAGGCTCTGACTACATGCTCATAGAGTTGTGAGATGATCAGTTAAAAACTTCTGAAAGAGGTAAGAAAGGAGCACCACTCCTTTAGAAAACATAGGGATACAGTCCAATCTCTTGACCTGAGCAAAAAGAGATTGCAATCACTTCTTCAGTCACAATCTAAGGGGATTTCACAACCCAAATGTGCCATTGGTTGAACCCAAGTAGAGCATGGCATCAGATTCATTTTACAGTTCAAAATTAATTACCTCTGGTACCAGCTCTGCAGTGCCAGTGACTCACTGAGCATCTATTACTTCAGCATCCCACCCTGCTATTTGCAGTACCAGGGTAATATGTATAGTGAAGAATTTGCTCCAAAAAAGCAGTAGATTGTCCATATGTTGCACTACTCATGAACTGTATTTTTTCAGTGTGGAACTGCTTTGCAGCAACAGATGTATAAAATACTTGATTACCAGATAAAAGACAAAAAACAAAGTATGACTATAGAGATTGTGATAGTGAAGAAAAGACTGTGAAAGTAGAATCAGACAAAATACTACAATAAAGGAGCAAGACATCTTCTACAGTTAAAAAACAGATTCAATGGGAATTTGGCATGATGGGTAGAGCCCTGCATGGATACAAATACGTGGATCAGTATCTGACCTGCATCCACAAGAAATGGTCCGCAGATATCTGTGTTGTGTTCGCGGATGCAGACGTAATGTGGATATCTGCAGATTTGCAGGGCTCTAAAGATGAGCACCCACCAGTCAAAGTTACTGTAATCAAAGAGGAGTCACTTCACTCATACCCACTGATCATAGATGAAAGCAAAATCTTACACAGAAAATATGCTCATGGTACCTGACACCTTGTCCAAGACAAAAGAAGTCACAAACTGCTCCTATTATTTCATGAGATTGAACATCATGCTTCCAGTACATTTTAGGTGCAGTCTCCGGTTTCCAGTGTCACACTGTAAGAGCAGGACAAGATTATTACAATCTGCAGCAGCTCAAGAGAATAGCAGATAGTTTTAATACCTCACTTCTGTACATACAGTTTATCCAGAAACGTCTGTGCATCAGTACCATAGTACAGTGGTGGGAATTGCAGAAGTATAGCTTGTGATGAGGTGGTGGCTACAGGCATGGGTTGTGGCAAGAGTGTGTGCGTCCAAGTGTTTAGGGAAGATTACAAGTTCTTCAAGCGCTGCTTACCTTCATTCTGGAACAGGTGTCTACGTGCCACAGCGCACGGTAGCCCGGAAACTTTTTGCCCTACTCTGTCTCCATAGGATCAGTGGCCAATGCCCCCTCTGACCTACACATCTGCCTGGTATATAGGTGTCTCTGACCCTGCCCCCTTTCAGTTCCTTCTTTCTGCCCATTAGCGACGGTACTGGAACTACCTGCTTTTGCATTCTTGCAAGCACCTGTTGACTTTTTTCTCCATCTCCGCTCCATCGCAAAGCTGGAATCATGGTGTGTCGTGGTTACACCTCCACAATCCAGCTGAGTGAGGAAGAGCGAATCTCCATCGCTCTAAGAGGGTATGTGTGGTGACACTGAGAAGACTGTGCTAGGCTTCATGCCCTGTGACACGTGGGGAATGCCTTCCCAACAAGTGACCTGCACAAATGGTGCCTGAAATGTCTTGGGGAAACCCACAGGCCTAACAAGTGTCAAATCTGCCAGTCCTTCAACCCAAGGACCCAAAAGGAAAGGAACACTGCCTCCAGTCCATGCCCATGGAAGAAGCCTTGAGGCCTGCCTCAGTACTGGGCAAGGCAGCAGCAACTCCAGGTCCATCGGCACTGCTGGCTCAGTCAGCACTGGCCCCTCCTTGGCACCAGTCTTGTCTGGGAAGGCAAAGAAACTCCGAATGGGGCCAGAGACCATATTGGGCATACACTCAAAAGAGCAAGCCACAGCGTTGGCACAGGTTGGGATCTCTGGCACAAACTTTGTCCTTGGCACTGAGGCCTGAAGCCTTGCTGCTACCTAGAACACCGGAGGCCTTTCAGGTGGCTAAGGCACTCCTACAACTACTTACCCCGACTCCACCCAGGCAGGCTCTCTCCAAGGACAAACCCGTCTTATAATCAAGGGCCTGGTTGGGCTCCGAACACAGCAATGACCAATTGGCTCAATGATCCCTGGCACCAGGGCACAGCTGGCACCTGAGCTCACCGTGGCCCTGCTCTGCAGTGCCCCAACTGTTGGGGAAGCAGGCCAAGGATGAGAGAAGCAGCCCCTCACTCTCACCATCCCAGCATCAGCAGTCATGTCGCCCCAAGTGTGCTGTATCCGCGAGGTCCTCTCCGCCAGTGTCCATGGGATCAGACTTGGATGATGATGACAGGGCTCATCTTCGGTTCTCCCCAGAGACATCATCTTGGGACTGGCCACACATCACGCCCAGAGGTCGCCCCATACCAGGTCCTAGTTGTCGATCCTCAAAGGGCTCCAACACTCGGCACCATCATCTGCACTCCTCTTCACCATTGGCACCAGCCATGGCCGCTACTCGTCCAGTGGGTAAGCGTAGGAGGAAGCTTCCACCCTCGTCTCCTGGGCATGGGAGCCCAAGGGGCAGAGCACTGGCACCATCCTCCTGTGATGGATCCTCTCCAAGAAGTCCTGTTCCAGCACCAGTTCAGAAGAGAAGCTGGTCTCCTTTACCTCGGCACTGTGCCTCACAACGCCACCTGGCATGCGGCCGATCGACCCTGGCATGGGATTCCACGCCCAGAACATTCAGAGAGTGGGCAGCGCAGTGGGGGGGGGGAGGGCTGAGCTCATAGGACCCTCCAGGAGGAGAGCCAACTCCCCGGACTTCATCCAAGCTTGATTCGTCCAGGGGGGCAAGAGCCTCAGATTCAGATGAGGAATTGGATCAAGGCAGCTGACAGTCAGGGTCACACTGAGACACTGCAAGGTGATGTCATCTTCATCACCTGACGAAATGGCCTATCAGAGGTCCCCATTGTTTAGGGACAACCCAAGGGGGCAGCAAGACCTGATAAAACACATGGCTGCCAACCTCAACCAGCATACAGAGATGGTCTGGGGGACTTTGATCCCATTTGATGAGGGCAATGAGGGCCTCTGTCAAGAGTGGTGGTACCCATGCATAAGGACATCCTGAAAATTGCACATGCCAGGTGGTAGACCCCCTCTTCAATCCCAGCAGTCTCCAAGATGGCAGAAAGGAAGTACCATGTCCCAATGGACAAGTCTGGCTTCTTTTTAAACCACCCGACACTGGGCTCCTTGGTGGTTGACACAGTGAACCAGTGCAAGAGGCAGGGCCAGCCAGCAGCCACCCCTAAAGGCTAAGAAGCTGGATCTCTTTGGTCAGAAGAGGTATTCCACCATGGCCTTGCAACTACTTATTGCAAACCATCAGGCCCTCACGGGACAATACATTTTTAACCTCTGGCACCTCATGGGACACTTCAAAGACCTCATTCCCTGAGCATGCTCTGGACTACTCCATGCTGGTGGAAGAGGGCCTCCCTGCCATGAAGGAAACCCTAATGACATCCTGGGATGCCATGGATACGGCAAATAGAGCAGTGGCCTCCTCAATAGCCATGTGGAGGGCCTCCTGGTTACAGGACTTGGGATCGTCTCTGCAGATGCAATAATCCCTCCAGGACCTCCCTTTCAAGGGCCCCTTGCTATTTGCAGACTCAATAGATACCAAACTGCATAGTATGAAACAGGGGTGTCACTGGCTCTGGCCACGCTGGGGCATGTGCCCTGAACCCCATCGCCAGTGCCCCGGATCTCCGGCCCAATTGGGCCGGGGATCTGGGGCCCAGCTGGCCACCCACGGCTGCGGCGGCCCTGTCCCCAGCCGGGAATCTGGGGCCTGGCTGGCCGCCCTGCCGGCCCCTGCTCCTGGCCAGGGATAGGGCCAGGCGGGGCCACGCTGCCACAGGCAGCTAGGCTGCGGCTGGGCTGGGCCAGAAGTGGCCACAGGAGGCCAGGCCCCGTGCCACCGCAGCTGTGGGTGGCCAGGCCCCTGGATCCCCGGCCAGGGACCCAGGGGCCTGGCTTCCCGCAGCCGTGGCGGCACCATCCCGGGGATCGGGAGCCTGGCCGCCTGTGGCTGCAGTGGTGCGGGCGCGGGCCTGGCCTCCTGCGGCCGCTTCTGGCCCGGCCCCGCCGCGGCCTAGCCGCCCGCCGGCCCCATCCCTGGTCAGGGGGTGGGGCCTGCTGGCTGGGGGCGGGGCCTGGGTCCGTGCCCTGGGTTCCTCTGCGCCCCAGCGATGCCCCTGGTATGAAAGACGCTAGAGTCACCGTCTGCTCACTGTGAGTGCACACCCCCAGCTCACCAGATGCCCTACAGCCCTCAGCAGCCTCAACACCAGCACCAACCCCAGCAGCAGCAGCAAAGACAAAGGAGGCGCCCATTCCAATCTTCCCACCAGCCATACGGGAACAGGGAGAAAGACAGGAGCTGGGGTGGTAAGAGCCACCGAGCCCAGAGTGGAGGTCAACCCTCTCACCAAGGGAACAACCACCACCACCCATCCGGGCCCAGGCAAAGGTTTTGATCTCTTGCCAAAGGACTGCATCAACCACACCAGGGTCCTGCCATTCAGGAACTGTCTGGCCCCATTCCACCACCAGTGGGCCAGAATAACTTCAGACCAATGGATCTTAGACACGATTCCTCAGGGCTATTTCATACAGTTCAGAGCCAGGCCCCCAGACAGAAAACCATCCCCTTGTTACAGACCTCAGGACAGCTCACAGGAGCAGATACTGTGGCAGGAAAACTCCTGGCCATGGGTACCATAGAAAAGGTCCCCTAAACCAAAGGAGGTGGGGGTTCTACTACCAATACTTCCTGACCCCAAACTCAAGCAGAGGTGAACAGCCCATTTTAGATCTAAGAGCTCTGAACAAATGTCTAAAGAAAATACAGTTCCAAATGGTCTCTCTATCACAGATCATTCCGTCCCTGGACCTAGGGGACTGGTTCGTGGCCCTCAATTTAAAGGACGCCTACTTCCATATTTCCATAAGAAAGAGTTGCAGGAGGTTCCTCTGGTTCAGGGTGGGTGGGGAACACTTCCATTTCACATCATTTCCCTTTAGTCTCTCCCTAGCCCCAAGGGTCTTCACAAAATGCATTGCAACTGAAGCAGCTCACTTAAGAAAGTGGGGTATGCAAATATACCCCCTACCTGGACAATTGGTTAATAAGAAGAAAATCAAAATACCAAGTGCAGCGCAGTGTTTGCACTGCACAAAGTCTGTGCGCCAGACTCTGGCTACTGATAAACAGGGAAAAGTCGAAGCTCTCCCTGTCAAGGAGCATAGATTTCATAGGAGCCTATCTGGACTTGGGCGAAGCAAGAGACTTGATCCCCCCATCCAGATTTCAGTCCATATCCACCATCATCTCAGAGATGATATGCGCCCCTACCATGACTGCGAGGTCCTGCCTCCAGCTGCTGGGCCACATGGCAGCATCCAGATACGTAATAAGGATGGCCCAACTGTGCATGAGACCCCTGCATGTCTGGTTGGCCTTGGTGTTCCAACCTCACCAAAAACCCCTGAAGCAGGCAGTCACTATCCCTAGAAAGGTCCTTGTTCCCCTGAAAATCTGAGAAGGGGTCCCCCTTCAAAGCCTTTGCCCTTCCCTGGTCCTCATCACAGATGTAACAGACCTGGGTTGGTGTACTCACATCATGGGGGAGGGGGGTCTATCCACACAGGGCACCTGGTAGGGGGAGGACAGCTCCTTCCATGTAAACGTAAGGAAGTTAAGGGCAATTTGCCTAGCATTTGCAGCCTTTCTCGACAGAGCTGTAATGTGCTGTTTCGCCACCCAGGGCACGTTCCGATCAGAACACGCCCTTTGCCATTAGTGGCGCTTGGGGCCGGCGCTGCAAAATGCACCTTTTAAATGAGCGGCTCTATTGAGCCACTCTGGTGCGCCCGGGGCAAAGCCCCATTGGCCCCACCGTAGTTACGGCCTTGTTCCTCGACAAGATAGAGGGGAGATCAATACAGATCATGATGGGAAATATGGCAGCCATGCTCTACATCAACTGCTGAGGGATGCCAGACCACTGGCCCTATGCAGGGAAGCATTCCTCCTATGGGACCTAGCTCTACAGCACGACTTCGACCTTATAGCCTCTCACCTACCTGGAGTCAAAAACTCCTAGGCTGACAGCCTCAGCAGGAAGTTCCTCTTCCAATATGAGTGCTCCCCACACCTGGGTGCAGTGAGACCGTTCTTCGAGGCCTGTGGCACCCCACAGATGGACCTATTTGCACCATGCAAGAACCGCAAATGCTATCACTTTTGTTCAGTCGGGTCAGGGATGGGGGTTGCTCTTGGATGTCCTACTGATAAGTGGGGGGGAGGGAGGGAGGGCACTGGTTTATGCTTTCCCCCCTTTCCCCAATCCACAGGACCCTGCTAAAGATAATACAAGAAGAGAATGCAAGAGTGGAAAGTTTCAGTACTGGTGCTAATGGGCAGAAAGAAGGAACTGAAGGGGGGACAGGGTCACGGCCACCTATATAATTGCAGATGTGCAGGTGAGAGGGGGCATTAGCCACTGAGCCTACAGAGACAGGCTAGGGCATAAAGCTCCCAGGCTACCATGCACTGCAGCACATAGACACCTATTCCAGAATGGCAGTGAGCAGCCCATCTCAAAGACAGCCATTCACCGGTAAGTAACCTTCCATTGTGTGACACGGGTTGTACTTACCTGTGCGTACAGCAGTGTTTCCCAACCAGCGTGCCATACCCCACAGGTGTGCCATCAGGCCTGAGCAGGTGCGCCATGGACTGGCTCATGAACATTCATGAGTTCATTCAGAGACTATATGGCAGTGTGCCTCAAAATAATTCAGGTATCAAGGTGTGCCACAGCAGAGGAGAGGTCGGGAACCACTGGTGTACAGGAATACGACATCGCCCCTGCAAAAAATAGTGAATGAGATGTGGTGAGGGATGCAGAGATGGTTGCAGCAAGAGATGTGTGTATTCAGTGGAGAGCATAGAGACAAAAGGCGTGTCTGTAGCGACAAAGTGTGGAGTGGGCTGGGCTGTGGGCACAAAGGGGGGTGCCTGGGGGGTGTGAGTATTGGCTGGGTAGCGATTGTGCCGGGGACAGAGGGCGGGATGTGTGTGATGGATGGGGGTTGTGCAAGAAAGGCAGGCTTGGGTGTGTCAGAGGCTGTTGTAGCCCGTGGCAGCGCCAGGGTGCGGGCTGTCACGGGGTGTGGCAAGCACGTGGGAAGGTGAGGGCAGGACGGGCTGAGATTCAGGCGGTTGGTGGCACCCCGGCCACCGTTGCCTGTGTTATTTTTAGCTCCGGGCACCACCCATCCCCCAGCAGCCGCCGCACGCGCTGGCTGCGAGAGGCTTCCCCGCCCCGACAGCGCTCAGGGAAGGGTGAAATCAGTGCAACGACGCACTCGCCCTCGCTAAAGATGGCGGCGGCTGAAGCTCGTCCCTTGCCCTCGCTGAAGATGGCGGCCATCGAGGCTGCGGCTCGCTGATCCTTAGTAAAGATGGCGGCCGTCAAGGCGTCGCTGACCACCCTTCTCTTGCCCACATTAAAGATGGCGGCCCGAGCGTTCGCGCGGCCCTCCGAGAGGTCAGCTCGGTGACGCCCATTTCTCTACCGGGTGAGCGCCAGCGGGCGCCATATTGTCTTGTTCGTGAAGACGAGGAGCAAAGGGGGGAGGAAGCGGCGGCGAAGGAGACGAAGCGGCGCTGCCTGTGACGGGCGTGGGGCGGAGAGGGAAGGTAAGCAGCGCGGCGGGCAGCATCCCCTGCAGCGATGGGGGGGGGGGGGGGGGAAAGCCCCCCCCCCCCCCCCGGGGGGGGGGGCTAGACGGCGCTCGGGGCTGTTGTCCGAGCCTCCCGCGCGCTCCGTAAAGGGCCCCGTGGCCCCCGGCCAGCGCGTGAGGCAGCGCAGCAGCTCCCGGCCTCTTTCCCTCATGGAGAGTATATTCCCGGGTGAGGGGGAAAGACTCTTGCACCCCCCGTGGCAGTTGGTATTTGCGCATGCGCTGCCTGAGGGAGCTGGGGTACAAACCGAGGTGACAAGCGGGCCCCCCGCCTTTCTCTCGGTGCGCATGCGCTGCTGGTCGAGGCTGGGGTACCTAAGACTGATGGGGACGGATCTCGGCCGTGCGCATGCGCCAGTGGTCACTTTGGGCAGAACCTATTGGGCTGGAGAGTAGAGGCGCGTGGTCCGCTTCGCTGCTGTGCAGCCGGGAAGGGAAGCTCTTGGTTGAGATTTCTGCCCTGTGCCCGGGATCACTGGGGTGCGGGAGATCTGCATATCGTGGCTGCTGAGCTTTTGGAACTTTGCACATGATGTGCCACCAACGTGTGAAACTGCCTCTGCACCCAGACTGAACTGTCCTGGCCGGATGGCTACTGGCTTTGCACAAACATGGCCTGCTCTGTGTTTAGGTCCTGGTGATGAGTCTGCAGTTGGATAAAATCGTAGAATATTATGGCTGGAAGGGCCCTCATGATGTCGTCTAGTCCAACCCTCTGCTGCACTAAATCATCCTACCTACTATTTTATCCAACTGGGTCTTAAAAGTTTCCAGAGATGGAGATTCCATCATCTTCCCTAGGCAACCCCTTCCAGTGCTTCAACACCCACCTAGTAAGAAAGTCCCCCCCCCCCCACTGTCCTACCTAAACATAGGGTAGGCAGTACCCTTTTCAACTAGAAGAAAGTTGATTGGTGACAGGCCATCTGCTGGGTAAAGCACAGACCGTTTTATTTTGTGTTTAAGGAGTGATTCTTTAGCTGCTTGCACTGTAATACTTGTTGACGCATATTGAAGCAGGACTGCTTGTGTGCTAGTGACCAGGGTATCACTAGCTGTGAACTGGATTTTTGCAGTAACCATGTTAGGATTCTTCTACTGTTAACTTAAAAAGTTAGCTCATTTAAATAAATAATCAGAGATGGATGCTGCAGTGCACCAGCATGTGTGATGATTGTTACGCTGGGGGCTCTTAGGGACTACCATTAGCAATATTGTCCTTTACAAAACACCCACACTTAACTGAATAATTCAACAGTGATGGGGCATTTCTAAATAGCTCCTTAATCAGAGATCAGGTTTTCAGCTGTTGCAAGAATAATAATTACACAGGCAGTTCCACAGAATTCAGTGGGTCTGCTTGTAAGAGTATGTATTACTTGCTGTGAATAAGTGCTAAAGGATTAGGCATTTATTAATGTATATACCAGGGGTGGCCAAACTCATGGAACACAAGAGCCACACAAGTTGATTATTAAACCTGTTGAGAGCTGCACTGAGGCATATAGCAATATTTTATCTACTCCAAAATCACCAAGTTTAAAATTAATTGCAAACTTTAATTTTATCCTAAAAAGAGGGCAAATATTGATCCTACTAGTGGCAGATTCTAATAATTACTTTAGGTTACCATGAAAATTAGGCCTACTTATACAGTAAAAATGTAGCTTCTCACTGCCATCCTGACCATGTGTCCACTTCTCCCCGCCATCCTGACCATGCCACCACTTCTCCCTGCTGTCTCGACCCCCTCCCTAAGCCCCAGGCCCTGACATTGGCTTCTCTGCCCTCCCCTCCCCCAAGCCCCCTTACCTGGCTGCTCCAGTGGCTAGGCACAGGCTGGGCCTCCCCCCTCCCCCCGAGCATCCTCAGAACATGCTCTGGGTGGGAGATTTAAAACTCCCAGGCTGGGGCTGCTTTCCTCTGGCTTTCTTCTGTGAGCCACGCTTTTTTCATTCAAGAGATGCAGTTTGGCCATGCCTGGTATATACCATTCCACTTCAAACCATCACCTGTCTAACATAGAGAAATTTAACCTCACAGCTTGTTATGTATTGTTGCTTCTGTTACGATCATAGCTGTAAGTACTTGCCCTGAAACACACAGTAAGGTTTTGTCTACACTAGAAAAAATAAGTCAATCTAACATGTCTGTTTCCAGTAATTACTGTGGTAGCTGTTGTCCATGCTACCCTCTTTGTGTTGGCCGAGTGTGTCTTCCCCAGGACCACTTTCACTGACCTAAGACTGTCAGTGTGTGGAGCTGCGGTTCTGGTGGCCTACCCCCTTCCCTGTCGACTGCCAGCCCTAAAGTTCCCTCCTCCCTGTTCCTAGAGGGAAGCCTCCTGGAGATTCACACCCACTGCTGCTCTGACTTTTGGTTTTCTTCCCCCCCCCCCCCCCATGTCTTGTCAATATCATGGCTCAGCTCTGAAATTGGAAAGACTGCCCTGAGCTGATGGAGAAGTGCTGGGGCTTTTGCTCCACCCCCAGCTGTTCAGCTCTCTTTGGGGCTTTTTGGGTCAATTTGAAATTGATGAGAGTGACAGCCCATAGCTGATGTAAGGGATGCAGTATCTACTGTGTTGACCTAACCAAGCCAACATAAATAGAACCCTGCAAATCTGCGGATATCCACGTTATATCTGCATCCGCAGATACAACATGGATATCCACAGACCATTTCTTGTGGATGCAGAGTGGATACAGATCTGCATATTTTTATCTGCACAGAGCTAGAGCCCTGCATTATATCCGCATCCCCGGATACCACATGGATATCCACGGACCATTTCTTGTGGGTGCAGGTTGGATACGGATCCACTTATTTGTATCTGTTCAGGGCTCTTAACATAATCCCTACCACTCATTGAGGTGGTTTTATATGTCAGCATAGCAGTGGAGTTAAAATTCATGGGAGCAGCATTTTAGTCTATGCTTCTACT
This sequence comes from Podocnemis expansa, assembly GCA_007922195.1. Taxonomy (NCBI): domain Eukaryota; kingdom Metazoa; phylum Chordata; order Testudines; family Podocnemididae; genus Podocnemis; species Podocnemis expansa. The sequence continues at coordinate 47,044,411 of ML681979.1, read as the reverse complement.
GCTTTGTCTACAAAAGCTGACTTCTGTTGACAAAACTCTGATGTAGACCAGTCCTAAGAATCCTTCTCTCATGTATGGGGTAATGTAACCTAGTTTTGCTTTAAAATGAATTCCCTTAGATAAAGGAATATCACACCTTTTGTTAGGCTCAGCTCTATGCAAATTTAGATGTTGTGGGAGTAGATGCCTCCAGCTTTTTCTGCTTCAGTGTTTTGCAAATGGATTCATAAGGTTGTCATTGACAACAAATTACACTTCACAGTAGGTCTTTGGCTAAGTTGTACTTGACTAGATAAATAAATAAAATGGAAGAGTTCCCTTCCCTGATGCACAGACATTACTTATATATTTATTAAGCCCCATCAGTCTGCTTGGTTTCTGTAGAAAACAAATCCTTCAAGAAGAGTGTTGCAGTCTAACGTAAACTGACAGTACTATTCAGGCACGTGATGTATGGGATGATTAATTGAAAATCCAGCACCAGTCACGTTAGTTCAAGTGACTTGATTTGATTTCTTTGTGCACCCATCAGTTTTCTCAGTTTCTTTTCTTGGACTTTTTCCTAAATTTAGTAGAATTTTCACCATCATTTAATCTTTTTCTCATATAAATTTAAACAAGCACTTAATAGCTATGGCATTTACTATTTCTGTATGTGATGTCAGTGTGACCTTCCATGTAGAGAGAACTTTAAAATTGATTTGATGTCTTTGTTAATCACGGATTTATGAGATTACATGATCAACAGAGGTGATGAAAAAGAAAATATGGCAGGTTATGGTGACTTGGATGTGTTTGAGTGAATTTGTCTTTCTCTCACCAAGCCTCAGAAAGTGCATGTAAGGCACTGCAGTTGCCCATTGTTTTGCCTGTTGCTATTGTGCTTTTAAATAGTTATCTTTTTGACTTGGAGCATTATGCAAGTATAAATGTGAAATAACAAAAAACTAGAGTTTCATCCTTTCAGCGTACTTCTTCAGTATAGGTGGTTTTATAACTTAATGATTTTTACAGTTAAATTTACCTTTGTTCAAACTGCTTCATTCCAGTTGGTGGTAATGTAATGTTTCTCAGAAGTGCTGGATCTTGAAAACTGTTAAAGCTACTCAACAAGCTACATATTACATTTATTTGTACTTTAGTTTAGATCTTAAATATGTATTTGCAGGTTTGTATTGCATGTTTTGACAAAGGCCCATTGAGAAGAATCTGTCAAAATAGACCATATATTAGGGCCTAATTCAGTAGTTAAACCTTGCTATAGGTGTCATAGTGATAAGTAGCTGTGAGCTAAAAAACATTACACTTCCTCTGACTTGCTAACAGAAGCTTGTAGAAATAATTGTATTCTGCAAGAAGTTGACGTTTGACATGAATATTTAATTATTTCCTTTATGACACTTCTGACTATTTTAGGTATAAGGCAGATTCTAGTGTAAACTGACATTAAATAACTCGAGCAAAATAGAAATAAATGGATTGGATGAAACAGAATAACACCAAGGATAGTTTTATCAACTTAGTCCAAATTCATTATGCGAAGCTTTCATTTTAAAGGCTACCAAATACAGTAATATGTTTTCTGTCATTTTTTCCAAACAAAGTAGAGGAAACGGGTGTTTTTACTTGTTAATCAGATTGCATAGCGTATTTGGGCACACATTACTACAAGAAAAGAGAGACAAGGAGAGGAAAAAAGGAACAAATGTGTGTTTTCTGGAAGAACTGGGAACTTTATGGAGAATTTGTGACCAAATTCTTGGCTGTGGCTGAAGAATGAACATTGCTATTCAGGAGAAGATTCATAGATGCCTTTTAAGGAATCTTTGTGCTTCACTCTAGGGTGGCTGTGCGTGCTGGATTAGTCCTCACTATAAACCAGGGGTCTCAAACTTGCGGTCCCTAAAGTTATTTCTTGTGGCCTCCAATGACACTATCGCTATCAATATTTGCAATATTGTTGTATGAAAAGGTTACAGTGGTGTGGCCCTCGAGCTAACATACTAGTCCTTATGTGGCTCTTGTGGTGATTTGAGTTTGAGATCCCTGCTGTAAATGCTAGTTATCCTTGGCTCCAGGAGTCTGCTACAGCTGTTGGGGATCATTAGGCCCCAGGAATGCCCTGAACATGGCGTTACACCAGCACTGCACCACCAGATGATTGTCCTGCAAACTATTGGTCTTCTGATGAGTTTCTGCTTCAACCTAAGGCCTTTTTTTTTGTGTCAGTGGCAAGGTATAACATAGCTCTACCAGAGTGGGAAATCTGGGCCAACATTTTAAAGAATAACAGGCAGAAGCAATATTACAGAGACTGTCACGTATTATTTTGTGACATCCTATCAACCGTTATATTGTCTGTAACAGGAAAATACACTTGTTTTTAGTAGTGTGTAAGCTGAATCTGTTAGGTGGCTGCCTTTCATGTAGTCATGTCCCTATAGCAAGAAAACTGAATTAGGTTCTTGTTCTTTCTTTGGTAAACAGATTTTTAAGAGATTCAAGTTTCAGTCTTCTGTTCTAACACAGGGAAATAAGAAAACATTTTTTTAGACCTCTGATAAAGTGGTATTTTGTTTATTTCTGGCTTGCTATAGCAGGGAAATGCAAAAGAAAGCTAATTTAACTGATAAATGGAACAGCCAGAAATAAAACTATCACAACCCTGTGTGTTTGTGTGTGAATTTCTCTTTCCAGGTAGAGGACACATGAATTTAAGATTCTTTTCTGGACCTGCATACCCAGTTATGCCTTTTAAATTGTATTACACCCTCTTCCTCATAGCCAAATGCCGGACTGAAGTGCCACTGTAGTGAAAGGGAGGTGTCTTGCCTAACATTTGAATCCAGTCAGCAAAATGTGCAGCTTCCTCACTCCCAAAAATCTGTTGGTACACTGAACTGTATTTTTCAGGATTTGTTTCCTTTTCAAAGGGGCTCTATAATCTTTTTCTGAGGTGAAATATTTTCTGACTTCTCCCACAACTCTTACTGGCTTTGTGTCTTTGTGACTTTTATTAGTGAGAAGTGATATTGGATTTGTTCAAGTGCTGCTCAGAAGGGCTCTGTCTGTGTAGTGCCATCAGAATAGGGAAAGACAAGCAAAACAAGGTCCTGACCATTTACTTTTTGTGTCTCTACTCCCATTAGGCACCAGGCTAGCCTTGGCAGTGCAGTTTTTAATCTTATCATCTAGCACCTTAGTCCCATATGTGTTTATTTTAGATAGCTGTAACTTGGACACTATCTTCTCCAACCTCCACTCATCGCTGCCTGTGTGTATGCCAGATGTTAATCTGAAGAAAAGGATGCCAACTTTTTGGATACATCATGGCGCCTAACACTGTTGGCTATTATTGGGATATGCTCTTTGGTTCTCTGAGATCAATAATTTTAAATTCATTTCTAATAGCACTAAACTGGTGATCCTGACAGAGAAAAACACAGGAATGATGTTATTTACTTACTAGTTAGGTGTATGGGACAACATAAGTCTGCCTTCACCATGAAGTTTGGGAAGGTAAGGGTCTTTATGGTCTGTAAGGGATAAAACAGATACCTTGATTCAAATTAACTACTACCTTTGACTCTTAAAACCTTGCAGCTTTACAGAATGACTGCTGCTCTCCTTTCATACAGTGTGTCTTGGAATACCATTTTTATATATAAAAATGAAGTAAAGGCTTCCTTTTTGCCTCCCCCCCCATGTAACAATTTTGGAAGTAAATGATTCCCCCTAAGAGAAAACTGAAGACTTTCAATCCAGACTCTCTCTATGGGATGGCCACTTTACAGATGTACCACTGGGAGATTATGATCCTCATGTCAGCATGGCTGGCTGTGAGAGGGTCAACTCAGTGTAGGAGAAACAGCATTTCATTTCCAGTGCTGCTCCTCCGACTCACGTAAATGTTCTTGGGGCCTCCCCTTGTCCTGCTGATTTTTGACTACTGTATCAGTTCCTTCAGGTTGACTGGCAGCTGACAAATCTTAGACTGCCTTCAATTATGTCAGGGTACTGTGTCCGCATAAAGCAGCTTCAGGGAAGTGTACCTCCTTCCACCTCACTCACTGCCCTTTGTTTTTTCTAATCTGTAGCCAAAGATCTGGGTCTTGAATTGAAAAATGGTTGGTTGGTTGTGTAAAGGGGAGAAATGGTGGTGAATCCAGGTAATATTGGCAAAGATTCAGAAAACTGATGGCATCTGTGGTAATGTCAGTTTTCTAAAGATACCATCTGCAAGACTTTTACTCTTGTCATTTAGCTTCCTGGCATAAAGGCTTGTCTACACTACGTACTTAGCTCAACTTATGTTAGATTGCACTGAAGTCTAGCCTGCCACCTTCATTTCTATAAGTATCCATAGTCGTGTTGGCTTCCTTGGTTGAGCATTGCCTCAGTTTACCTCTCGCACACAGAGTAAACCTAGGCTCCAAATCACTGAGCTAACCAAGTTTCCAGTCAGAGATTGGAGCCAGCGGTAATCCTGGGGGAACATGCCTTCAGAGATTCACACATGCAGCCAAACTGCTATCAGCACCAGACACAGGACAATAAAAAGTGGACAGATTGCCACTGCAGTAATTAAATTGTGCAAATTCCAGCCTGTTGCCAGTGGTGTGGGTCCTCACCAAGAGTTCTTGTACTAACTGACATAGAGCATTGTGGGGCACTGGTAGTCGAAGTGTGGTGCTCTAGATGCTGTGCAGGACTCACATCTAGAGTGCCCCCTGCCACCCTTGCCCCTGAGTGATAGCTGAGCTGTGAGTCGGGAGGGCTCAATTTCACATCGGGTAGCCTACCAGCAGTGAAATTGACATTCTTGTCAGTTTTAGTTGCTCTTATTTCACATTTCCTTTCTGGTTTTGTCTGTCACCCCCATTTGGGGTTCTCTGTTGGAGCCACAGGGCTCTGGGGGTGACAGCTGGAAGTTAAATGTGAAGTAATAGCACCTGGGAAACTGACAAAAATGTCAAGTTCCAAAGGAGCTGCCCTGTTGGTCTAGTAAAGCGCAAAAGCAAAAAAAAAAAAAAAAAAAGGCAAGGGGTCAGTTCCACTACTGGTAGGCTCCCTGCTATGAAATTGAGGCATGCAGGCTGTCAGCCTGGGGCATGTGGTCTCCTGCTGTGAAGCCTGTGTCAGGTTGAACGTTCAAGCTCGCTCACTCTGCACTGACACTTCCCAGTGAGGGATTGAGTGAGAGGAAGAGAACCTGAGCCTGGCTGCCTACCAAAGTGAGAGACTGGGGGAAGGGAGAGGAGCAGGCTTGGGCTTTCTCTCCCCCATGCACCCCTGGTCCCTCACTGGAAGGCACAAGTGGATCTTGAAGCTGACAGCCAGTAGGCTGTGTAACTAACATAGCGTCTACACAGGGGCTGTGTCACCCCAAATATGTCAACCTAAGCACTGTGCCTCTTGCGAAGTTGGAGTTACTAGGTTGCTGTAGTGTTTGATTTATGGTGGCAGGAGCACCATTCTAGTGTAGACACTTACATAGCTAGGTCAGTGTAAGCAGCCTGATGTCCACCTGACTCTAGTGTAGATCAGGCATGAGACTGTAGTCTCATACTGAATCTGTGAGACCATCATCTTCCAGGAGTTAAAATCTTGTAAGGTATCTTTAGGGAAGCAGAATTGCAAGTGTGGTACCTCAGGTGGAGTGTGGTTAGGCATGTTGGACAAGATGTATCCTTAATAGTGTTGTTCTGTGTCCAGTGCTGATAGCAGTTTGGCTGCATGTGTGAATCTCTGAAGGCATGTTCCCTCAGGATTACTGCTGGCTCCGATCTCTGGCTGGGAACTTGGTTAGCTTGGTGATTTGGAGCCTAGGTGTACCCTGTGTGCAAGAGGTCAACTGAGGCAACGCTTAATCAAGGAAGCCAACACAACCATGGATGCTTATAGAAATGAAGGTGCCAGGCTAGACTTCATTGCAATGTAGCACTATGGGAAACAATCCATATCAACAGACTTGTTGACAGCATTGGTGCTCTCAATGCAATGGAACAGCTCAACTGACAACAGGACTCGCTGTCACCCCTTTTGGATACGCAAAGATTGGGCTTCAGGGCTCCTTTTCTTATACCCTACCTGGGCCTGCTGAATCGGGCCCCCTTTGGGGTCCAGACTTACCTGGATTGGTCCACATACCCCTTTCTTGATGCCACCCATCAGTTTGATAGGTCCACGTATCACTGGGCATCTCCATCGATCAAAGTGTCAGGTTTGACTGAAACTGTACCTTTAGTTCCTTGGTGCTAGGCCAACCCAACATCTCCCACCTTTCAGGCACATCTTCATTTTTATACTTATTATTGCAATTTCACTTATTTCTTGCCAATTTCAGTGAAGTTCAACTTTCACAAACTATCTCTTGTCCGTACTTTCAGTTTATGCTCACTGTACATTCCCTTCAGGCCCTATATTTTGGATTATTTCTTTAGGTCTTGGTCCAGCACCTGGGCATTTCTACTTATCTTTTCTATTTTAACCTTTTACTTTCTCCTACGTTCCCCCACTTTTTGTCTTTTTATGGGGAGGATGTTTACCCATCATCCCAGAAGAGCATAGTGTACAGACAGAGGGTGGCCCGGGGGCTAAACGCTATTAAGTGGCCATCCTTATCATGTTGCCATCCATACACTCATGCCCCTCCTGTCCTTTAGTCTGCACATTCCCTCATATGACTGATGGACAAATTTTATTAGCCAGTCATTGAAAGTCTCATATAGTGGGCCTGGGAATGCCAGGTCTGAGACTTTGACTGGGGAAGATAGTTTTATGATTGAATGAACAATAAACAAAGTGAGCTTTTTAGTTATCAGTCAAGGTGCTATTGACGTTAGCTCTGCTGTCAGGCTGTTTGGAGTTGATGTATCCTAAGTTGGTACCATTGAGTGGTGTGCCGTGAAATACCTGTTTTATTCAACATAATAAATAAATTAATGCTGAGGATCCTCTGAATATTTCAAAATTGAGCTGGTCTTGTTAAAAGCCTACTAAGTTTATTTTTTCCCAAGAGTGTTTCATCTCTTACCTGTGGCCTATTCATGTAATTACAGACTGCACATTTTGTCCCCACTCCCACAGTTGATCTACATGGGTAGAGCCTGGCTCCTGTGTGGAGTCCCAGCAAAGTCTCTGCAGATCAGTTTCAGGATCAGGGCCTGCCTCTCTCAGTAATAGCATTTCTTGGCATGTGTATAGAAACATATCTTTCTTCACAAAACATACTGTGATTTATCTTCACAATTGGAAGATGTCAGCATCATTGGGTCATCTCTCTCTTTTTGAAAAAAGAACAACACACAAGTGCATCACTTGGATAATAATGTTCTAGTTATTAAAATAACTCCTTAAATGTACAGTTATAAACTAATCTTTACTTTCGTTACATTGTGTGTAGACCAGTGTCAAGTGTATATATACAAGAAAAATATCACGTCATACCATTTTGTAACTTATTAAATTATTTATATTTTGGGGAACTAATGTTAGTTTTTCAGAGGTCATACAGTGCTGTTGATCTTAAAACAGTTGCTTTTAAATAACCTCTTCGATTCAGTGTTTTGAACAGTTAGCATTTTTCTCCAGCTAAAAATATCAAACCAATATTGCTTTGTCAGCTTGGTTTTGCAAGTGTTAAATATATCTCTGTGCAATTGTTTAATGGGTTAAAGTATGTAAAGCTTCCTGAATATCACTTCAAATATAAAACAATTTTGTTATTAAATGTAGAGTATATAAAGAATTAAAGATGTGGGATCAAGGTGGACAACCTTGGCAGCAGTGGCCTTTGAACCAACAACAATGGATGCAGTCCTTCCAGCATCAGCAAGATCCAAGTAAGTAAATAAGATTTATGCTGTCAAAATACAATTTAATTTATCTTTTGTTATCTGAATTTTATTACATGAATTTATAGAATAGTTATGGTTACTGCATATAATCACATATAAGCCAAGATTTTTGTGCCTGAAAATTGCCTTTAAAACAGGTACTCGGCTTATATGCGGGCCAGTGTGGTTAGACAGCCCCAACCCTGGAGTATCACAGTAAGTCTCCAGCCCATAGCATACACTGAGTATGCTCCGGGCTGGAGGCCCAGCGTGTGACCAGAGCGGCAATGCTGGGGAGTCAGACCACGAGCGGGGGGTAGAGAAGGAGGGGACAGCATCTGGAACAGTTGGGGTAAAGGAGCCCAGGGTGGGGGGGGGCCGGTTGGCCCGGGGGCCCCAGCGCCCGGGTCGGGGGGCGGGGGGGGGCGGTGTCTGGGAGGCTGGGGAAAGCGGCAGCAGGGGTTGGGAGGTGTCTGGGAAAGCGGTGGCAAACGTGTTAGGGAAAAGCAGTGTTAGGGGTTTGGGGGATAGGGTTGGGTGTCGGGGACTTTGGGGGAAGCCAGGGGTGTGGGGGGGGCAGTTAGCAGCCAAGGCCATGGGTGGACTTCAGCTTATGTGCAGGTCACCCATTTTTTACTATTTTTGGGACTCAGAAAGGGGGGTTGGCTTATGAGCTTATTGGCTTATCCATGAGTATATATGGTACTTCTTTTTTATACCAGCTATTAAGGAACTGTGTTTCTGATGCTCTTCTGAACAAACAGACAATCAGAAATCTTAAGCACAATGATGCTTACAGGATTCTGCTCTGCCACACACACCCCTGACCCCTTGATTTTTAATATACACAGTAGAAGCAAGTGAATTGATTTGTCTTGATTTGGTAAAGTGTTTACAGACTGTAGTCTAGCAACAACAACTAGTCCACCTTATTCTTGATTTTTGTTGCCTTAGTGATTCTTGATGGCTCTCCCCCCCCCCCCCCCGAATGTTGGCTTTTAACCAAGCTGAGTCATGAGAAATCTTGTATTTGAGAGTGCTTGCCTTACTAGAAAATGCCTGTATGGTAAAATGTGTATTCAGATGTGTTGAAATATCACTTCAGTGAAAGCATGTTTTGTGTAAATGGATATATTATTTATTTTGGTTACAGTAGTGTCAGTGGTGTGCAACATGCTTTTTAGACAGCTGAGACAATTCCAGCTCAAGTAGAACATGCAGAATGGTAGCAGGCATGTCTTCAGATGTATTTGCTGACTGTATGATGTCTAATGCTTATTATGACAGTATTTTTGTGAATGGATGGGTCTGTGATGATTCACCAGTGGTATAACTTTAAGCAAGTTATTTTACTCCTATTATTGTAAAGTTAAATTCGATAACAGATGTGACGTAATATACAAGAGAGGAAAGAAGTGCTTGTGGTTAATGCAAGGGACTGGGGACCAAGAGTCCATTTAAATCTTTACCACAGGAAATCCCTTTAGCTTTTCTGTGCTTGTGTTTCTATGAAATGTGAATACTTAATTGCTGCGTCACTTGGATGTGTACACTAAATTCATTAATATTTATGAGGTGTTTTTCAGAGGTAAGGCAATATAATTTTTAAAATAACTTTAGTATTTGGCATGACTAAAACTGCTGTAGATGAGAACTGAAGAAAATCAGGCATGCTCAAAATATATATGGTGGCAAAAGGTTCTTAGAACTGCAACAGTACACACGTACACATTTGATGTATTTGCATTCTGCAGTAAAACTATAATTATATGCCATGAGTCATCTGCAAGGTAATTGTAGCTAAATCAAGTGATTCTTTTCTGTTGTAGAATTGTATTTTGGAAGTTTAAATACTGAAAGGGTAACGTTTTTTGTATTTATTTTAGGTCAGATAGATTGGGCTGCATTAGCTCAGGCATGGATTGCCCAACGGGAAGCCTCAGGGCAGCAGAATGTGGTGGAACAACAAGGAATGATGCCAAATGGACAGGACATTTCTGGAATAGAACCTAGTCCAAACAACCATGGCAATTTTCAGGGGGATCCCAACTTCAACAGAATGTGGCAGCCAGGTTTGTCTCCCTCTTCCCCGCCTTCCTATCTCCCTTTCATGAAAATATTTTAAATCTTTATTTGGAAATTTGGTGAATGTGTGAGCGTGTGTTATATTATGCCCTGTTTCTTTATTTTTCTGTCTGCATGGTACCCTTTCCATTGCATCATCAATTTACTTCAGGTGACAGGTCTACACTCAACAAGCAGCTGACTCAGGGATGAGAAAGGGTACAGATATGAAGACTTTACAGCGTAATCTATTCTCCTGAAATTTTCTTAAGCACTAGCTAGTGTGTGTGTGTGTGTGTGTGTGTGTATATATATATATATATATAATATAAAATAATTTTTGTTTGGTTTTGTCTTTGAATTTTAATATAGGAAGGTGAATGCAAGCATACAATTTTTCCCTCTTGGATACAGTTTCATTTCATATTCCCAGGGCAATAGAAGCTGGAGCTTTGAAGGGCACAGTGTGCTCCCAAAGAAGAAAGCAACTGTTGTTGCTCTGTTGCAAGCCTTGTAGCTGTTCTGGACAAAATTTTCTGACAGGTTATGGAATAAGTTCTGTCCAGCATTTAGTTGGCAGGATGCTTGCTGTGGGGTTCTCTCAAGGTACAATGACTTGGAGATCAGAAAAGGCAAAGGTCTTCTTGTGAAATATACTTTATTGTATGTGTGTTGTTTTTTTGAGGTTATCTGCTCTCTGCAGGTCTTGTGTGCCCCATTATATACACCACAGGTGGAATGTCTAGGTGAACTGAACATTTACGATAAAATGAGTCCCTTTCAGTTAGTTATGACTTCCTTAAAAATTTAGTTATTGGCTGAAACATCATATATGCTTTTCCTGTCAAGGAAAATTTTGTCCTGAAAGTTCAGTTTAAAAAAAAAACAAAAAACAAAAAACCCACAACAAACTTTTTAAAGCACAGAAAGAGTGGTAGAATTGCAGTTTTAGTGATAAGAATTATTTTGCAAACATTTTCTATTTCAGGTTTTTAAAAAGATCTAGGACATCTGCAGAATATAATGGAGACTTGCAGTTTGGCAGAAATGTACTTCCTAAATCTGTACATGGCTTTTAGAGGCCCAGTGAAAATTTCACAACTACAGAGGAGGAAACACTTCCCCTTCCTGCCTCCCACCCTGCAAAATCTACACATGTGCACTAAACTATGTTAAAAGATTAAAACAGTGATTTTTTCCTAAGTCATGGTCACAGTATGCAATTCTGCAAAAAATCTGAGCAGTGCTACCTTCACAGAACAGTCAGGGGGCATCAATAAATCAGGCAGCTCTCAGAGGTGTCTAAATTATCTTGAGGACTAAAGACGTTACATTACCTCTGTGTTTGGTATTCGCATAACCACTATGGAAATACTGTGTCCAATGCTGATGTTCATACTTCGAGAAAGATGCTGAAAACTGGAAAGGGTTCAGAGAAGAGCCACGAGAATGATTAAAGGATTTGAAAGCCCACCCTACCTTGTTGTGAGTGATAGACTCAAGGAACTCCATCTGTTTAGCTTATCAAAGAGCAGATGAAAGGGTTGACTTAGTTGCATCTATAAGTACATAGGTAAGGATCAGAAATTTGATATTAGAGGGCATTTCAGTCTAGCAGACAACGGCATAACCAGATCCAATGGCTAGTTGCTGAAATGAGACAAATTCAAACTAGGCATAATTTACCAAGGTTATGGTGGATTCTGCATGGCTGGAGATTTTTAAATCAAGATTGTATGGCTTTCATATACACTATATTTCAACCATGTTTTTTGGACTAGATGCAGGAATTAATTCATAGTATTAGATTACAATTGTTCCTCCTAACATTAAACTCTGTCACTATATGACAGTCTATACCTCTCTGCCTCCTTATTGGATTACAGCTGTTAAGTCCAGTTTGTTGGCACATTGTGAGATTGATAGTTCATGTAAATTTATTTGTCAGTCTCAGTTAACTTCATACTGAATTTTATTCTAAATCCTAAACAGAATGGGGAATGCCTCACCAGCCTCCACATCCACCTCCAGATCAGCAGTGGATGCCTCCAGCCTCTGGTCCAATGGAAATTGTTCCTCCATCCGAAGACAGCAACAGTCAGGACAGTGGGGAATTTGCCCCTGACAACAGGCATATATTTAACCAGAACAATCACAACTTTGGGGGACCACCCGATAACTTTGCAATGGGGCCAGTGAACCAGTTTGACTATCAGGTGAAACATATTTGTTGCTTTAAATAGTAGACGTGCAGAGTCCCTTCTGTGGAAGTGTTCCTCTAAGAATATTTAGCGGCGACTCTCATTCTTCGGTACTACAAACAACAACAAACCTGCTATCTGCTAAATCTTAGCAGCTAAGATGCATTTTAAAACAATGCCAAATACATTGTGTACAGAAGAAGACTTTAGAGTTTGAGGCCAAACAAGATTTTTTCCATATAAATAATGAGAAATGGTTATGTGCAAGATTAAACTGACTCAATGTTTTCTAGTATACAATTAACATGACAAAGTTGTGTAAAAGAGAAGAGCATTAAATAAAGTTCAGAAAATAATATACCTGAATACACTAGAAAATGTGCTATAGGAAACAGTCCATGTGTGGGAAGATAGAGATGAAAAAGATCAGTTGGATCATCCAGTCTATCCTCTGTGAGTCTATGAATAGTTATCTTTTTAAAAGATAATCTAATTTTTCTTCACTCTTGCAAACACATTATATGTAGAGTATATATAGCTATATATTTTTAGTATTAATAACACAGCGATGGATATTATACAAATTTCTCTATCTAAGAACATTCCTCTAGATTTTTTTCCCCAGTTTTCAGTGGCATTGTATGCTCAAACCTGTTAAAAATAAACTGTAAACAAACTTTTTGGAACATCTACCTCATATTCACATACAATAGAAATCTGTGGGGAAGACTGACAAAAGGTATAGGAATTTATTTCTATTTTCTATCCTCTTGAATTTTAGTGTCAAGCATCATTATTAGATGTGAGGTGAGCCTTCCATTTTCAAATACTGTAGGCTATAAGTCTTCTGTCTGCTTTTACTGGATAAAGTTTTAGAAAAACTTATTAGGATCATGTAAATCAGGGGTCTCAAACTAAAATCACCCTGAAGGCCGCATGAGGATTAGTATGTTAGCCTGAGGGCCGCACCACTGAAACCTTTTCATACAACGATATTGCAAATATCGGTAATGATCGTGTCATTGCGGGCCACAGGAAATAGCTTTAGGGGCCGCATCCGGCCCGCGTGTTTGAGGCCCCTGATGTAAATGGTACTGAAAGTGCACTTTGTAGCAGATGACATAGTAAATGCTACTGTCTTTAAATCTGTAATGAAAGAACTAAATGTCTGTTATATGAAAAAAAAAAAAATTGTGTGGCACTTAGACTAACAGATTTATTTTTCACATGAGCTTTCATGGGAGAAAATCCCACTTCGTCAGATGTTTTAAAGATGGAGGAACTTACAGAATGGAATGAAAATAAATGCAAGGGAGTGTGAAACATAGGATCTAGTCACACAGTAACAGCAAAGCAGAGCAGTTGTTTTTGCCCTCCCTTGCATTTATTTTCATTCCATTCTGTAAGTTCTCCCATTTTCGAAGCATCTGACGAAGTGGGATTTTTCTCCCACAAAAGCTCATGCGAAATATAAATCTTAGTCTTTAAGTGCCACACGACTCCTTGTTTTTTTGCTGGGCTAGACTAACATGGCTGCCCCTTTGGAAATCAGTTGTATGAGAAATCAAGATTATTGTAAAACTGGTTGATTATTTAGAAAGAAGGTAAAATCAGATTTTTAATTTTAATTTAGAACATTTTTCTTTTTTAAAATAAACTTATTTAAAATTTAATTTGACAAGCTATGTTAAACCCTATACTTACTATAAATATTAAAATTTCAATTGAATTAAAATATTAAACAGTATGTTTTAAAGAAAGTCAGACCACTGAGTTTGTGGAAGTTAGTGGCTCAGCACCTGGAACCAGAGTTTGTTAAAGTGCTAAGTTAGCTTTTGACACCAGAAGCAGACATTTTCTTCATTTCAGAGAGTTCAGTGACTAATTCAAAGTTAATAAGTTGATTGGAGTTGAAAAAGAAGAAAAGCTTGTTTTCCTTTTCCTGTCTATGAATAAAAATGTGAGAAGGAGATCTACTGGATCTAAAATCTTAAAGGATCAAAGGATATGGTAGCCAGAAACTCAGTTCACTTTATTAACTATAGATAGCTGTTCTTATTTTTATTTATTTGTATTGTCATAGTGCCTAGTGGCACTAGATCTGGCCAGAATATAGTACTATTCATTTCTTAATGATCAGTTTTAAATGCAAAACATGTTTTGATAAACTTTATGTATCCAGCACATTTAAGGCAGTTTTAGTTAACTAATAAAAGAGATTAAAATGCTGTTTTGGTGCATTTTTATTGAATTCCAGTTTTCATGCAGTTTGACACAAATCACACACAAAAATGATTGTAGTAAATAAGAAACATACCCTCCAGCCTTTTCAAACAATAAAAAAGTAAAAACTTAAGAATCTGTATAAATATGTTAAACTATACAATTGCTTAAGTAAAAGTGTATGGATATAGTGTATGCCTTGATTAGCAAACAGTAGTGCCAAGTTTAGTGTAAAAGAGCTATTTAGTTGCAAATCAGCATGTTTTAATTGTTACCAATCAATGAAATTCAGTCTTCCTTTAAGAAAATAATTAATGTACAAATTCAAAACAAGAATATTATAATCGGTTTTAATCAAGGTTTGCTCATTTAAATCATGCAGGAAGTGGGCAGTTTAAATAACTTTTACTTAACTGACCCCCTGTCATAAAATATTTGATGCATGGAGCCTTATACAATATGTTAAATAGATGCAATGGCTAGTCCCAAACACCAAGTATAACATGCAGTCATTCATGCCACAACTTATGACTTACATAGTAGCTTGCTTGAAATGCAAGGACTGTACCAAACTTGCATATAAATATATGCAGGACTTTGATCAGCCATAATACATCTTTTTACTTGTAACATAATTGACATGAGTGGAGATTGCATGGAAGGTTCAGCAACAAGTAATAAGTTAGAGATTTTTAACTGTTCTCAAGTTGTAGTTAGAGGGAGAGGATGATTGTAGGTCCATATTTCAGGACTTTGTATGCTGCTTTGGCCCTTGGGCTAGTCTTTGTGTACCCTAACTTTAACAGAGTATTCTAATGGTAGTTGATAAGGCATTGGTATGGTGATAGCAGGTATATGGGTGATAATCAGATTTCAGTTTTAACAAACTGTGAAAAGGGATGTCTGCAGCCCATTCACAGATGATATCCACACATTGGTTTACATTCTAAATTTTTTTTTTTCAAAACCAGAAGTTCTTAAATAGTAACATCTTAAATAAAAATGACAGTTTAGATTTTGGGGAGCACAATAAAACAGGAAGACCGACCATGCTTAGGTAGAAAACTCCATGATTTCAATGTGCATGGGTTTCTTTTGTTCCACTTACACATATATTTGTGTGCATACATGATATGTTGAGCCCAAGGAGTAAGTTTAGAGTGGATTGTGTTAAATGTGAAGAAAAATGAACTGCATTACTCTTTCAGCATGGGGCTGCCTTTGGTCCACCCCAAGGTGGATTTCATCCACCTTATTGGCAGCCAGGACCACCAGGGCCACCAGGTCCCCCAGCGCCTTCAGCTCCTCCCCAGAACCGAAGGGAAAGGCCCTCATTCCGGGACCGCCAGCGTTCACCTATCGCGATGCCTGTGAAGCAGGAACCTCCACAGATTGGTACATGTTAATTACACTTTAATAAAAGAAATCCAATAACATGATTTAAGAGATGGTTTTTTACTTCAAAAAGAAATATGAAATTTGACATCTGTAATTGACCTTAAAAAAATTTTTTTTGTTGCTGCTATTGGCTGAGAAAGATGTATCTATTTTTTTCTTTTTTGACAAAACTATACATCCCTGCCATGCAGATGCTGTGAAACGTAGAACTCTTCCTGCTTGGATTCGTGAGGGTCTAGAAAAGATGGAACGAGAAAAGCAGAAAAAGCTGGAGAAAGAAAGAATGGAACAGCAACGTTCTCAGATGTCTAAAAAAGAAAAGAAAGCAAGTGAGGAAGCTGAAGGAGATGGCCCACGGTTACCTCAGAAAAGTAAATTTGTAAGTAGAAAAGTTCACTTTTTACCTAGATACATATTTTTAACATTTCACTCTTCTCTTGCAAACTGAAAAATAGTTTCTCTTTATCTACAACACTTTAGCTTCTCATGTTAAAAATTTAAGTTTGTGTAAACTTCAGTGTCACTTGCCTGACCTTTGTAAATTCTTGGTAGATAATGGACAAAAATTTAACCATAGTTCAAAAAATATTTATTACTTGGTTTGTAATAGCAAAGAGACAGTGATAAAATTGGCTTTTATTTTCTATTTGCATGAATTGGTAATTGGTCCCAACTCTCAGGGAGGTATCTATGCTAAACCATTTGTACTTGGACTAGTTTGAGTATAAAAGGACGAGTGCATCCATGCTTGTCAAACTGAACCAACTGAGGGAGCCTTAGGCTGCAACCTCATGCCTACTAGCTCCTACTAGTGCTTCTTAATGATTTGAAGTGCTTGATACCTATCCTACAGTGACCAGACCATTGCAGATGTGGCTTTTTCTGAATGCAAAGGAGTCTGGTGAGCAGTCAAGAGCTGTAAACTTTTCTCCTTGGGCAGCTGCCTTACTTGACAAATACCCTGTGTTGTTGGCTAACGACCCCTGCTATGAACCCTGTAGCCAGATTCCTCTAATACCATACACCCTGCATAATCCCATTCCCTTGGGGAAAAGTGTCTCTCTTGGTCCCCTCACATTATTTCCTCTCCACGTTGCTTCCAGTAACACCTCAGCATGTCCTAACCAAAAAGACCCACCATGGCTTGTACTGTCCAAATCCTGGTTTGAAAATCCATCTGAGGGTCATCAAACCTGTATTATAACATTTATTTTTGGTTGGACTGCTGGCTTTGAGGGGGAAGGGGAATAATTTTATTTGTTTAGAGAGCTGTTTTGCTTCATTTCGAAGTGCTGTATTTCAGTTTATGTTGTTTTTACCATAAATAGAAACTGTTCTGTTTTACTTATGAATTTTTCCTGAAGTATGTACTCTTCTTCTTACAGGACAGTGATGAAGAAGATGAAGATGTTGAAAACACAGAAGCTACAAGTGTTGGAAAAGTCAGTAGGAGCCCCTCTCCTGCTCCTCAAGAGGAGCAAAGTGAACCAGAAATGACAGAAGAAGAAAAGGAGTATCAGATGGTACAAATAACATAGTTCTCTTAAGCATGTTTATCTATGAGTACCTTTCTGTTTTTGGCATAGAACAACAGTTATGCTTTTCTATGTCCAATCTTTTAAATGCATGGCTAACAGATTATATCATGTAATGGGATTAGATATGATTTTGTGTGTCTCCAGTTTATCATATGGATAGCATTTCCGCATAAGGGAGAATATCCTTATATGCGTGTGTGTGTAAATGTGCCATTCACACATGCTTACCATTATATCAAGTTGATAGCTATCTGGTAAGCTGTAGAGCAGGGGTGACAAAACTGACTCATAGCTAGGCACCAGAAATTTTACTTTTGATTGCCAGAGCGTGCTCCTCTGTTATATTTCCGTAGTGGTGCTAGATGACAGGCTACTACAGCTGAAAAAAAACCCGAGTTCTGTGGCACTTAAAGACTAACAGATTTATTTTTCACGTGAGCTTTTGTGGGAGAAAATCCCACTTCGTCAGATGCTTTGAAGATGGGTGAACTTGCAGAATGGAATGAAAATAAATGCAAGCGGGAGTAAAACATAGGATCAGGTCATACAGTAACAGCAAATCAAAGCAATTGTTAGGTTCAAAGCCTGAAGTCAAATTACCTTTTGTAATGGGAAAAGAACCCATACTACAGCTGGTCTCCAGAAACATGGATTTGTCAAGACCTGTAGTGGCTAGCACCTCTGCTTAATATGCAGAAGGTCCTGGGTTCAAGCCCCAGGGGGTTGGACTTGATGATCTCACAAGGTCCCTTCCAACCCTATGATTCTATTCTATTCTATTCTAAGAAACATGGTACATTTATTTATCATGCATCTTTATTTACCTTAAATAGTCCAAACCCCCTGAATGCCACATTTTATAAAAATAAAGGTGCTTGATGCCCAGGAATGGCAAGATTAGTCTTGAACCAACAGCCACTTTTCTATCAAAAAATATAATTATTTGAAGTTCAGTGTCTTGTGGCCTTGCATGATGAGAAACAAGAGCTCATTTCCCAGTAGACCTAGTATTTGTTGGAGAATTTCATATATATGAGATTATAGGTGACTGGATAGCGTAGTGGTTAAGCGCGCCGTAGTGGTTCAGAGTGATGCCCTTTGATATGGGAGACCGGGGTTCAAATCCTGGTGGGTACCTGTCTACCTTCCCAGTAGGGGTCCTTGGGCAAAAGACCCCCTAACGCCTCACTTGCTTACCTCGAATATGAGAGTGACACAAATTAGGAGAGTCATGCCAGCTAGGACGTCGCCCGGATTAACAAGGTCCGTGCCAGATGTTGGGGAACCAGGACAATCTGACGATAAGTGGGCTACTGGAACAAACCATGCATGGACGAGACAAGAGAACCTGGAATTGATGGAATGCTACTACAACAGTAGACCTAATGAGAGGGGATATATGAAACGTATGAGGGAACTATGGATGGACAAAAGACCTACATCCACGCTAACTGAGAAACAGCTAGTTACCCAACACTTCAACATAGTAAAGAGGCAGCTGCTCTCTCAACTGGAGATAGACCAACTCCACATTACATCCCGGACTCAAGAAGAAGACCCAGAAGAACAGCTAGATGTGCAGCCAACACCTGAAGCTGTAACTTCACTGCCACCCCCTCCGTTACAGAGCACAGCAGCTGATATGAGGCATAAGATCATGGATAAACTAGCTACAGTCAACCCTCGAGACTGATTACCAAGGCTCGTTGGAGAAGTACCATCAGATAGTATGCTAGAAGATGCCAATAGAGCCCTACTGACAATTCCTACCACCACCATCACTGAAACTAATGAACTGGTATATGCTACAGCCTGTGTAATCCTAGAAATGCTTGGCTACATGATCAAGAAGAACAGCGGTACATATCCCCCCTGGAAAATGAGGTTGGAGGATAAGATTAAGGAAACCCGGAGAGAAGTTAGCCGGCTGGTGAAACTACAGAAGGGTGTAGAGATTAAGGATAAGACTTGGCTAGTGAAAAAATACAAGGGCCTGACTCCATCTGAAGCCCTAGAGACTGCTAAACAAAGGCTCACAGCACTGCCTACCAGGCTAAGGAGATACACGAGAGCAGCAGAGGCCGAAAAGATAAATGCCCTCTTCTCCAAAGAACCATCCAAGGTGTACTCCCAGCTGCAGTGCAACAACACAATAACAGCAGAGCCCCCAACAGCAGAAACTGAACAGTACTGGAAGAACTTCTGGGAGAAAGAGAAGACTCATTACACCAGTGCAAAGTGGCTGCAGGACCTGAGAACAGACCACAGCAATCTCCCAGAACAGGAACCAGTCACCATCACGGTAGCAGACATCCAACAGCGGGTCAAGAACATGAAGAGCTGGTCAGCACCTGGCCCGGACATGATCCACACCTACTGGCTAAAGAAACTAACAGCGCTGCATGAATGCCTAGCAGCACAGATGAACCAGCTGCTAGCAGTAGGCTCCCACCCAGACTGGCTAACACAAGGAAGGACAGTGCTGATCATGAAAGACCCCCACAAGGGAACAGCACCATCCAACTACCGACCAATAACCTGCCTCTCCACAACGTGGAAAGTCCTATCAGGCATCATAGCCGCCAAGCTACAGGACCACATGGGCCAGTACATGAGCACAGCTCAGAAGGGCATTGGGAACAACACCAGAGGCTCAAAACACAAGTTGCTCTTAGATAGAGCAGTCGCCCAAGACTCAAGGTCTAGACAGACCAATCTGAGCACAGCCTGGATTGACTACAGGAAAGCCTACGACTCAATGCCGCACACATGGATCTGTGAATGTCCAGCACTGTACAAAGTCAACAGGACACTAAGGACCTTCCTCAAGAACTCAGTGGGACTGTGGAAGACAACGCTGGAAGTCAACTCAAGACAGCTTGCACAAGTGGCCATCAAGTATGGCATATACCAAGGTGATGCACTGTCCCCGCTGCTGTTCTGCATTGGCTTGAACCCCCTCAGCCAGATAATCACAAGGACTGGATATGGATACAAGTTCAAGAGTGGAACTACCATCAGCCCTCCTCTACATGGATGACATCAAGCTGTATGCTAAGAATGAACGAGACATCGACTCGCTAATCCACCTGACACGGATCTACAGTGAGGATATTGAGATGTCATTCGGACAGGAGAAGTGTGGCCGGATGGTAGTAAAGAGAGGGAAGGTAGTCAAGACTGATGGGGTGGAACTACCAGTAGGCCACATAGCAGACATACAGACCAGCTACAAGTACCTTGGCATCCCACAGTCACATGGGAACCACAATGAGGAGGCAAAGAAGACAGCAACATCCAAGTACCACCAAAGGATAAGACAGGTCCTGAAGAGCCAGCTCAATGGGAAGAACAAGATCCATGCCATCAACAGGTACGCCCTGCCAGTCATCAGATACCCTGCCGGTATAGTGAGCTGGCCAAAGGAGGACATGGAGGCTGCCGATGTGAAGAGCCGGAAGCTCCTCACAATGTATGGAGGTTTCCACCCCAAGTCCAACACCCAGAGACTGTACGCCAGCCGGAAAGAAGGTGGGCAGGGTTTGGTGAGTGTCAAAGCCACTGTCCTGGATGAAACCCAGAGCATCCAGGAGTGCATCAGTAAGATGGCACCCAAAGATGAGCTGCTGAGAGAATGCCTGAGGCAGCAGCAGACATGGGAGGAAGATCAAGCAGAAGAAGTGCCATGGCAAGACAAGACCCTGCATGGGATGTACCATCGACAGATAGCTGAGGTGGCTGACATTGGGAAATCCTACCAGTGACTGGAAAAGGCTGGACTAAAAGACAGCACTGAGGCACTGATCATAGCAGCACAAGAACAGGCACTGAGCACCAGATCCATTGAAGCAGGGGTCTACCACACTCGACAGGATCCAAGGTGCAGACTGTGCAGAGAGGCCCCAGAGACAGTCCAGCACATAGTGGCAGGATGTAAGATGCAGGCAGGAACAGCATACACTGAACGGCACAACCAAGTAGCTGGCATTGTGTACAGGAACATCTGCACAGTGTATGGGCTAGACCCTCCCAAGACCAGATGGGAGATTCCACAGAAGGTCGTGGAGAATAACAGGGCTAAGATCCTGTGGGACTTCTAGATCCAGACGGAGAGGCAGGTACTGGCCAATCAACTAGACATCGTGGTAATAGACAAGGACCAGAAGACAGTGTTGGTGATAGATGTAGCAGTGCCAAGTGACAGCAACATCAGGAAGAAGGAGTATGAGAAGCTGGAGAAGTACCAGGGCCTGAAAGAGGAACTAGAGCAGATGTGGAAAGTAAAGGCCAAAGTGGTCCCAGTGGTGGTAGGAGCACTCGGGGCTGTGACTCCTAAGCTGGGAGAGTGGCTCCAACAGATCCCAGGAACAACATCAGAGCTCTCTGTCCAGAAGAGTGCAGTGCTCGGAACAGCTAAGATACTGCGCAGAACCCTCAAACTTCCAGGCCTCTGGTAGAGGACCCAAGGTTGAGGATGACACACACCACCCATTGGGGGGGAGGATTTTTTTTTTATATATATAAAAAGCTATTGCAGGTGACTTGTCTAGATTTTCCTGGCTGTTTCGGAACACTGTACAACAGAAGTCTTGGTATCTTAAGACACCAAACTGCCAAGTCTTGTGTGCACTTTATTTTAATGAAATTAAGTAATTAAACAGTATGTAGTAGTGGGATTTCATATCCTGCTCTTGTATATGAAATACTTTAGATTATAGGTCACAGAGTAAAAACTGTTCTGGTTTTTCAATTATACTTGATTTCAGAAATACTTCAAAGTCCTCATTTTAGTTGCCAAATTGTTTTTACGTCCATTCAAAGCTATGAAGTTGCATATGCATAACTCTGTGTAGTATTTGGTCCAGATGCTTTACTTTCTATGTTTTTCAAAATCATTTTCTTCAGATGTTGTTGACAAAACAGCTGTTGACAGAGATTCTTTTAGATGTCACAAATGAAGAAATTTATTATGTAGCCAAAGATGTACATCGTAAAGCAACTAAAGGTATGCTTTTCTTTTTAGTTTGTTCAGTGAATAGTCTATATTTGCATGTTTTTAGAACATTTTACTCCATAGCAACTGTTCCCAAGAGCAATCAAAATATAATGCATCTGACTTGCTAGAGCTCAAGTCCAGTAATCATATACTGTTGTCCTGTGCAGTGTATTGTGAGTTACTTCAGTTATTCCATTTCTTTCATATAACTCATTTCTTCAGTTATGATGGTATCTCTGCGTTAATGGCTTTTTAAGCATAGATATGTTTCTTACTGCTAACACTTTACCTCAAACTTTTAGTTGATCAGAAATGAAAAGAGACGAATATGAAGCCTTGATTAAGTAGCTCATTTTCTTTCACTGTTAACAAGCTACTCAATGTACAACAGCCCATGATATTTCTGTGTATAATTGAGTAAAATTAAATATGTATATACTGGTATTTGAAATATATGTGCAGATGCTGTAACTTGGAAACAGATCTATGAATATAGATTTGTGGTTTGCAAGTGACTGTTAACTCACATTTATAATTTGAAATTTACATGGTGAGAAAATCTAGGACTGGTTTTAAATGGATGATACGTTTTTAATGTTTCTTCTCTCCCTCCAAAAAACAGCAATAGTAGTAGATTTAACAATACCATAGACTCTCATGACTATGAAATCGTGGCTATTTGTGTTAACATGTTGTTCCTGTTGTTGATGTGATACAAAGCTCCTGCAAAACAGCTGGCACAGTCCAGTGCACTGGCTTCCCTCACTGGGCTCGGTAAGTATGTTCCTTATTTTTGAGAGGGGCTTAATGGGGAATCACTCTTGCCTTGCATTTCCAGAAACTGTTTTTTGAAGCTAGGTTGTAATTACTCTGATAATTCAGGGACATTCTGTTACCTTTATTCATGTTGGGTAGGACCTTTTTCCATAATTCATCTCTCAGATTTCAATGGGAATATTTGTGGAGAAAGGAAACTAATAGTCTTGAGTAGAATACTAGAATCTTGCCTAAGTTTGTGAACTAGATAAACACATGACAGAGTGAGAAACTTACTTTTTTTGGCTATACAATATACTTCATAACTAATTTTAATAGAATGTTTATTGAATTATTCCCAGAGGAAACTATAATCTTTTTGAAGGAAGATGATTATTTTTATGCATTGCTCCCGTTTTGATCCAGCATATGTTAACAGTGGGAACAGCTGGCAATATTATTGTAACAAAAATGAAAGCTCTGGTTTGGGGGAAAAACAAACAAACAAAAAACCCCTAAAATCTTTAGGAGATATTTATACTTTAATTGAAAAATTACACTAACTAAAGCTTCCATGTCCACAGTAATTAGTTTGAAGTTGTACAGGATGTGAACATCAAATGGAATTTTGAGATGTAATAGAAAAAGCTCTTTCCCAGTGTTGCCAGCTTCGTAGTCTAGTAGCAATGCTACAATAAAATGTAAATGATCATGTGCTAATTTCATAATGTGAACTTTGTTGGTGAATTCCTCTACATGAGGTGAAATTTTCTCTGTCCTAGTTATTCAGATGTTGTAAAACTAATTATAATAAAGATCAGGAGAACCTGAAATGGAAAGAAAATAAAATGCCTGTTTCAGATGTTTAAGGTTATGTTCCAACAGTCCAGCAGATAACTCAGATCTTTCTTTTTGGGGGGCAGTGGAAGTCCATTTCCATTTGATGTCTGTACTCTTTGAAGTACAGTATTTCCTAAACCACAGCAGAAAAGTTCATGTGGTGTTCAGGAATTCTCTAAGCCCTGGACAACTGAAGGCTGCTGAAATCATTGCAGAGGTGTCTTCAGGGACAGGGTCCCAGGCACATCACTGCTTTGTCCGAGTGCTTGCTGATGCAAGCGAAGGCATTGTTATGGGCTCCATGTAGAGCCTTTTTTTGCCCTTCCATACAATGGGAAAAGTGCCATGATCACAGTGGTTGCTTGCTGAGAAACAGACAAGCTGATCCAGAAGGAGTAAATCCTGGTATTAATCATCAGTGCAGAAATGGGGGCCTTGAACACTCCAGTCAACCAGCATTGGCACTTCTCTCAGAATAAGTGGCTTCTTCAGAGAAGAGAAAGTGAAAGGGCAATGAACTCTCCTCTTTGCCCTGCAGAAATATTAAGAACAAGGCTTAATCTTTCCTTGTGATAGACTGGGCTTTATGCACGCAGGTGGACTGGGTGGTTATGGATCAGGAGACAGTGAAGATGAGAGGAGTGACAGAGGCTCTGAATCATCTGATACCGATGATGAGGAATTACGACATAGAATCAGGCAAAAACAGGAAGCATTTTGGAGAAAAGAAAGAGAGCAGCAACTATTACTAGAAAAACAGATAGAAGGTAAGTCACTTAAATATGTTCCTCCTGTAAAAAAACATGAACATGCATACCCTTTACAACAGTGGAATATGTTTGCGGTTGTGATATATAGTCATTACTGTATATTCTTTCCCTCAGACTAAAATGTCTGGAGTCTTATAAAAATGATGGTACTCAATTCTAAAGCTTTGCTCAAAAATGTGTTTGTGATACTTTATCAAAATCTGATTTTATGTCCATTTCTTTCCTGTTCATAAAATCCGTGATATATCTTTTTCATAAGCTATTTACTTGCAAATTACAATAGACAGTTAGTTACTTTTCAAAAGTAAATTTCTTTAACATATCCTGATTAAGGGTAAAATTCACCCTTATGTAAAAGGTTCATGCAAAGCTCGTTCTCCACTGTTTTTTAAAATAGCACATTATGTTGTCCCTACACATGGGAACAAATTTTACAAGGACTGCATTTCACAGGGATCTTGGAAATAGTATAGTACGGTGGTTCCCAATCTTTGGTCTGCAGACTCCTGGGGGACTGCAGAGGTGTGTGGCAGGGGTCCGCAGACATGCAGCCAAAGCACATGGGCTGCATAGGGTGGGGCCAGATCCTGGTGACAGCACTGCTGCTCCCCGCTGGGGCTAGATTATGGCAGTGGCACCATTCCCTGGCTGGGCTGGATCTTGGCAGTGGTGCTGCTCCCGAGGCGGAGGAAGGGGAGTGGGTCTTGGCAGTGGCGCTGCTCTGTGGCCTGATCCCGGCAACAGAGGTGGCTCTCCCCACCCGTGGCTGGATTCCAGTGGGGTCTGCAAATTCTTTTTATGTTAAAAAAAGGGTCTGCCAACTTAAAAAGGCCTGTGGGGGTGGTCCCTAGTCCCCCTCAAATGGGGGGAGGTGGGGTGGGCTGGCTCAGAGGCTGGACCTGTGCTCCTGCTCCTACCCTGGACCTGCCACTCCGCCCCCTCTGGCTGTTCCACCTTAGGGGTGGGGAGGACTGGCTCAGAGCGAAGGCTGGGTTCCAAACTCCTGCCCCTGCCCCACTGCCTTTGCCTCTGCACCAAAGGCAGTGGGGCGGAGGAGAGCATGGCCATGGGGGGCGGGGGCAGTGGGGTGGACCACACTGCAGGATGGTGCGGGGCCCACAGAACCATGGGGTCAGGGGCTATTGCCCCTCTTACCCTTCCATGGACAAACCTTGAGAACGCTCCTCCCCTCCTAGGATGGCCCTGATTGCTAGAGTAATGTAAGAGCAACTCCTTGTATAGACAAGCCATTAGTCTAGTCCAGTGGTTTTCAAACTCAGGGTTGGGACCCAGCATTGGGTCATGGTGCCCACTGCTGCCACCGCCAAAAGACTGGAATGCATTGTTTAAAGATGCAATTGTTCGGCAATGGGCATAAATTATTTTTTTCAACTGGGTCCCGAGGAAAAAATTTTAAAAACCGCTGGTCTAGTGGATGGGTATACATTAGAACAGTGTTGTTTCACTATTCAGAACACTGTTGATTAGCCTAAAAAAAGGCCCAATGAGTGAATGTGGAGTTTCCACTGTCAGGATGGTATGGAGAAGTTAACACACTTTGTGCTATGAACCACTTTGAGGTATTTTTGTCACCCTTGAAACAGAGGAGTTTCTTTTACCCAGGTGGACCATATTCTGATGTATTTCAAATATAAACATAAAGTATGAACGAATCACTTGCCAAAGTTCATGCTTGAGTTATATTATGAAAAAAAAAGTATCAGAAACAGCTAAAATGTCTCCTGCTTTGTGTCTTTAAAAAAAAAAAAAAAATCAAAGTAGGTTTTGGAAATCAACTCTAAATTATAGTGTCATAAAACTAGGTGAAAAAGATGATAGGTAAGTCTTTCAATGCAGCTTCCTGCCACTTGAGGTTTATGAATTAAATCCTGTGTGTCAGATTAGATGTTAACTAATGTTTAGCACCTTGAGAGAGGAAAAAGATTTTTTTAGAAGATGCAAAAGTCATCCAGGAACTTTAAGATGGTGGTGTAGCCAGGAGTGTCAAATTATTTTCTAAAAATAAATAAGGTGGTTTAGAAACCTGCCGCTTAGCTGAGAGAGACAGCATATTTGTTTTCTCGCCAGGTGTATATACCACATTACTTGTATTTTTTTATATGCTTTTACAGAAGAAAAACTACAAAATGAAAAAATTGCAAAAGAGATGAATGAATTCATCAGCAAAGATCAAAATAGCAATTCAGCATCACAGGAAGTGAAGGAAACAGAGGCTGAAGTGGTTAATGAAAAGAAAAGATCTCCAGGTGAAATGGCACCAGATTTAGAACCCAAAAAGGAGGTTAAAGAAAAAGGAAGGAGTAGGTCAAGAAGTTCTAGTAGTGGTACTACTAGCAGCAATAGCAGAAGCAGTAGTAGCAGCAGTACTGTATCTAGTACATCGTATAGTACGAGTTCAGGTAGTAGCCGCAGTTCTTCACGGTCTTCCTCTCCCAAAAGGAAGAAGAGACGTAGTCACAGTAGATCTCCTTCACATAAAATTAGGCGCAGTAGAAGTAGGAGTTATTCTCATCGAAATCGGAGAGAGAGGAGTAGAAGTAGGGAAAAGGTAAGAGAAAGGAGGAGGTCTAGCAGAAATAGGAGCATGGAAAGGGGGGAGAGACGAAAAAATCGTAGCCCTTCCCGGGAAAGGAGTTGGGAGAGGCATAGGAGCAGTAGTCACTCAAGGGATCGGCGAGCTAGTCGTGCTAGTCGCAGCAGGAGTCGAGATAGGCGTAAAAGCGATGACCAGCATAGAAGTCTTGGTGGAAACAGGCACAAGCATAAGGGTGATGGTAAAGATCAAGAGAGGAAAAAGGAACGAAGTCGGAGCATAGATAAAGATAGAAAGAAGAACAGAGAACGGGAGAGAGATCAGGAGAAAAGAAAAGAGAAGCAAAGAAAAGAAGAAAAAGACAGTAAGTCTGGCAATCATGATGACAGTAGATTAAAGAGAAAAAGAGATAGCGAAAGAACTCTGTTTCGCAGCGACACAATGTCTGTTAAAATTTTAAGACAGGATTCTAGACAGGAAAGCAAGAAAAGTTCTACCAAAGATAGTAAAAAACATTCAGGCTCCGAATCTAGTGCAAGGAGCAGTTCCGAATCACCAGGAAGCAGCAAAGAAAAAAAGGCTAAGAAATCAAAGCATAGTCGGTCACGATCCATGGAGAAATCTCACAGGTCTGGTAAGAAGGCAAGCCGCAAACACAAGTCTAAATCACGATCAAGGTAGTATACTTTTTAAGTATTTTGTCTGATTTTTTTTTTAACTATTCGTCTTCCTGTGTACAACATATAAAAGTATTTCTTAAAATAAAATTTGGTATTTGTTATAATTTGTTGTCTTCGGCAAAAGTAACTTTGGAAAGTCTTTTTAAAATTGCTAATTGTTAAGCCTAAAGTATATGTGGTTTTGGGGGGGAGTGTCTGTTCCACATTAACTTTTAACCCTTTCACTTTATTTTTCCAGGTCAACTACCCCTCCTCGTCGTAAACGCTGAGGAATGATGTGGCACCTGTGATACGACATTAAAAAATTCCATGAGTTTTAAGGGCTTGTCTCATTATAGAGGCATATTGTGGCTTTGTAGGTGAAACTAGAATCCTTTTTTAAACTGTAAATAGGTGTATTTTTTCCAATTGCTGCTCAGAGCTAAATACTTAATAGGATTTCTTTGTATTGCAGTTTTTCAAAAACAGTAGTGCGTAATAAGAATATAAAACATGCCATTCTCTTTCAGCTGTAATGTTCTTAAAATTACTATTGAATGTACTGTGATGTCAATAAAGGTCTTTAGTTCATTTTTGTTTAAAATTCTGGCACCTTAATTTTGTGTGTTAAAACATAGAAAATACTTTAAAAAAAAAAACAAAAACAAAAAACCAACTTTTTTGTGTAAAAAATTGGAAAAATACTTTGGAAAAAAGATTTTAACAGATATAATTTGTCAAAGTATGTAAGTTTTTTGTCTCTGGACTTGTCAAGATTAATCAAACAGGGGTTTGGGAGGAAAAAAATAGACTTTTTTTTAAACTACTTTTTTGGACTATCAAATAGCATATCCTGTGTGTGTGTAAAATATGGATCGCTCTATAGCATGAGGTATGCTAAACCCAATCAACCACCAGTAGGAATATGTGCAAGTTACTAATCATGTGTGGCATTAGTGTTCAGCTTTGGAACTATATTCCTCAATCAATAACTTTGGTTTGTTTTAAAGCATGTTCTGGACAGATGGGATTATTACAAGAGCATGACTCAAAGTTCTGAATAAGGGTATTTTACTGGATGCATACATAATGCACTATAAAACTGACACTAGATAAACTACTTTGTTGTGCACGCACATACACATTAGCTCTCTAGAAACGATTAAACTTGACTGTATTCTGTAAGTATGAGAATTGCATCTACAGCAGTTAAATCTTAGGTTAGATTGCAGCCTATCTCTTGGTTTTTAACAACAGTAATCTGTAGTGAAAGGATGATGTCTTCTTTTACTAAAGGAAATGCACTCAATGAGATGAGCCAGACAGCAAAATTAAAAATTAAAAAAAAAAATAAAAAAAATCTACCATTAGATTGATTGATTGTTACAAAAATCATTATTTAGGAAAAGGCTGAAATTTTGATTCAGAGATCTTGCCACTAAGTTGTGGTGTAATACTAATTTTGGTTTTGAAATGACCTTCAAAAATTTCATAGATCAAAACTGTTAGAGGGTTATTTCTTGTAAGAAAAGATGTGCTACTACAATCTAAACTTGCAAAGCTTATAAATGTAGGATTCAGTTACATAAGATCTTTGCCAGTTTTTTTTATAAATTAGAGGCAGAAAAAAATGCCTTGTAGTGCTTCCACAAAGCTTTTTTTTTTTTAAAAACTAATCGTACATTCGTTAAAAGCATGTTTGTCACAACTGTTTTATAGATCAGTAACCATTAGTTTATTTATAATAACAAACACAAAAGAATTAAGTTCTACATGTTTAGTAGCATATCAGTAATTCATCACAGCAAAATTAAAAATAATCCAATGTCAACAGATTATCAGTTCCCAGTAGAAGTGAGAATTTTGTGAAGGGTTGGTTAGCTTGATCATTTAAATGTTTGGGAATGTGTACATTTTTTTCCAATCAATTACAATTAAGTTTGAGGAATGCAATTTCCATGATGCACTGCATTTGGTTTTCAGTCCCAATCTTATGTTATCTGTTCAGTAGTGTAAAAAAAGAAGAGTGAAAAGCTTATACCTTCTACCAGCAATTAGAATTTTGTCATTTCCTGTAATTATGGAAATTACATTTGACACAAGTGTGCTGATATTGGTAATTACTGTATACCAATAAAGAGCATACTACTGCTGTATTTAACAATTCCAAAAGTCCTGCAAAGCAGCGTATACAAAACATCTATTACAAGCAGCAGAACGTTGGCATTAATTTTATCTTGTTGACATTCATATACCTTAAACTATATCGTGTTTTATAAGATCGAGTTCTCTTACAAGCATGTTTAAGTGGAAAGGATAAATAAGAATGTCAGATATAATTTCATACATTTAGAG
Organism: Podocnemis expansa; assembly: GCA_007922195.1. Lineage (NCBI taxonomy): Eukaryota > Metazoa > Chordata > Testudines > Podocnemididae > Podocnemis > Podocnemis expansa. Next base: position 47,014,219 of record ML681979.1, on the reverse strand, counting down.
ATGTGATCTTAAACAATTCTGTGGGTAAGTATATAATGGAAAGATTGTATAAATAAAGAGAACTCTAAACTTGGGGATTATTCTCTTCATTTAGATGTTTACAGGTTTCTATACTGATTAAAATTATTTTGAAAGATTTGTGCGGTAGGCAAAAGAAAACACCATTTTTAAGTTTATGGAGTAAGTGTGATGGGGGTGCTTTTAAAGCCCAAGGTGACAAATAAAGGTTGGGGTGGAATGTATCTGTTAATTAAAATAACATCCTTCCCAGACCATATGTATGTGAAAAGTGCAATAGCACAGTTGGTAGATAGGAAGAGTGGAAGATAGAGTTGGGACTTGAACTATTGTCTGAAAACTCAGACTGGTGCTAGGTAGATAAATCATATTAGTTAAAAAAGCACATTATTGACTCTCAGATTTATATGTACTGAGCTTTTGCAAATTTTCTGATGTATGGCTCCAGATCTGGGTAACTACTAGCTCTGAGGAGCCCTTTTGATTAAGGCTGCCATTCCCTAGCTGTGTCTTATTTAAAATGCCAGTGTACAGAAATAAAGACTGAATAGACCATTCAATATATATATTTATCTGACCCAGTGAAAATTTTGACCATTGTACTTTTTGTAAATATTAATATTTGAATGCAGTAAATAAATATTTTAAAAATGACAACATAAGGGCTAGTCCTTACTTCATAAAGGAGGTACCAGTAACTTTTTTTGCTGTCATACACTGTCCACTAAATGAACTGAAGTGAAAATGGAGGGCTAGCCTCTTTCCAAATCTTTATCTTGTTTTTTCCTCATCTTATGCAAGCTAATTGCTCCAAGTCCGATGCACAGTATTTTAATTCTCTTCAGCTGTCAGACTTAACTTTGAAGAACCCTTCCTGCATATTGGTGTGAAAGGCCTCCCTCCTGTCTTTGAGCCAGGATTTGCTGACTGCTTTGCCTTGGAACCCTTCAGGTAGATGGTCTCCTCACAGGGTTACAAATTACCAGAATCTCCTGTAACCAGAAAGGAAGGAAGAGCAGAAGACTGATGTTCACTGTGGATCTCTCCATGCACATTTAGACTGCCTAAATATTAGTATTTGGAACTGCAGGGAATATTAATCTGGACAGATAATAAAAGAACAAAGATTACTTGAGCAAGACTAGTTGAGGAGGCCTACAACCAACTTTGTCTTTAATCAATTCTGTGGTTGAACTCTTAGTTTCTGTATCTGTTTCAAGAGTTTCTAGGAATGCAGAGATGTCTCAGTGTCTCTCCAGTGTACTAATTCTGGCATTTGTTCCTTACAATTAAGGCATTATAGAGCCAGCATAAGATGTTTGACCCTTGCGTCCATCCCACCTCCAGTAGGACGGACAGTTTCCAGAGAATGGTTTAAAATAGTTTAGGTGCATCTTATCCCTTGGATAGAGCTAGAAGACAAAAATGTGTGGGTCTTCTGAAAAAAGAGCTGGGGCTCAGGCATTGGGATTCGGGGCTTGCACCCTTTAAGCACGCTGCCGCAGTGGACATGGGGCTTGGGTGCTGGGACTTGGGACTCAAGCCCTGTAAACCCAGCACCCAGCAATGCCCCTGCAGGAAGTCATACCTTGTGGGCACCTTATGGAGTGGATAATCAATTACTGAACCATAAAATCCACTAAATATGCCTGCAAAGAATAGGGTAGCATTCTCTTTTAAGTTGAGGAGTACAGAGTAGCCAAACCTGCTGCTGCTTTTTTAAGAGAAAATTAACAAGCAGCATGTCTATCCCTGTGAAGAAAAGTGAGAGACAGAGGGCCTCTTGCATAACACAGGAGCATAGTCACTGAGCTCTGCAAAGAAATAGGGTAGGATCAGATTTCATTTAATTGGGGAGAGGAGGAAAGCCCAGAATTAATTTAAGGGGTGAATCCAAAATCTGTTTACTTGGAAGGAGTGTCAATTTTCATTTTATTTAGTGCAAACTAATTTATTAGTGAGAGGGGAGAATGGGACAATGCAAATATAAACAGCAGGGGAATTTTTATTTCAGCAAGTAGACAAATATCAACAATTTTTCTAGTTTTTTGGTAGTGGACTAATTCTTGAGCCTAGATTTATGCTGGGTCGGCCTGCTGTATGGTTTTCTGTTGTTTTAGCGTTTGCTTTGTTACATGGAAATGTAGTTGAATGTTTAAAAAAAAAAAAAGTAAACTGAATCAAGTGTTGCAGTAATTGTATTATGGAGATTCCTTTCTTAGTCTTCCATCTTTAAACACTGTAAGGCTTCTCTCAAGTGAAGGCTTTTTTGCTTGTATGAAAGGGTTGCTTCTATTGCCCCATTTCATTTTATTGTACAAAGGCATTTTCTTAGATGGTGCACTCTTAAGGACTAAGGCTACTTTCTCTTTTTGTCCTACCTCTCTCCTCTTTGCACAGGTAGCATTCATTGTGAATACTGTTTAGCCTGTCCCTTTTGCTTCCAAAAGCATAGTAAGAAAGCACTTAATTTTTATGCTTTAGTCCTAACGCTTTTTTCCTGTTGGATATTAAAGTTAAAAGAATAAATGGCTTTGGTGTATCTCTAATGTCTCTCACCTTGCTGAAGAAAACTGGTAACAGTTTCTCCAACAGGTAAAATAAAATCCTGTTTAAGACGTCAGTGAGGTCTGACCTGAACTGTAGCTACTGTTTCCATTTTACAAGTGTCTTTAATTTATAATGCTGATTTTTACTTTCATTTTGATTAAATACAGTTTTAAAACCAGGCTGATAAGTCAATTTTGGAGGACTTCATGAAAGGATGTAGGCATTGCAACAGCTCATAGAAAATCACTGTGATCTACAGGTTCCTGTACAATAACAGGAAAGATTAGGTACCTGAGAAGGCTTAGATGGTGAACCACAAAAGCCAACATGCTGGGCTGGAAGATACCTCAAGCTAGCCACTGGGAAATGATGACAAGACAAATGTGTCCTAAGTTCCACCTCAAAAATAGTTGCTTAGTAAGTGTGGATAGCAAGGTGACACTTATCTCTGCTTAGTGATCCACACACAGGGAATGTGGCACAAAGAGTCAGGTGGATTAGAGGCCCAAGAATGCTACTTCACAGAAGTTCAATACCTGCCTTCGCACAAAAGGATGACAGGAGGAGGTGCCCACTTTAACTTTTTGCCCTGTATTAGGCTACTCAGGATGTGAGAGACCCAGGCTTAATTCCCTTCTCTCTGACAGTGAGAGAGGATTTGAAGTGGGATCTCCCACCTTTCATGAGGATGCTCTAACTACTTAGATGTGGGAAATTCTGAGAGTATATGTGACTACTACAGTAGTTAGTGCAGCCTTCAGGGAATTAGGAGACATAGGCTGCAGTTCCCCTGCTTCAATAGGAGAACCTGTCGGAGCTTCCTAACATGAAAATGCTAGAGTTCCCTGGTTGGGGGACACAGGAGAGCAGGGAGACCTGTGTTCACAAGCTTTATTCCCCCCTCTGGTAGAATGTCTGTAAATGCTTGGTGGCTGAGAGGGCCACAGCTGCCTTGGGCCAAGTTTTGGAGCTTTCTGTAGACCTCAATCACGCTGATATGCATAGGGCTACCCTAAGGATTTTGAAGATAGTCAGATGATTTTTGGCAATATACTATTGATAATTTAAACATTTTACAAAGGTGTGTAACTAGAGTTTTAGACCCTGTCCTGATAGATAAGTGAAATCCATCTGTTTTGTTTTGATTTCAGCCTTCACAATTCCTTTGTACGTAGTTTACAAGTAAAGGAGCTAGAAGCTGAGATTCTCCTTCCTGGGACCAAAGGGCTTGAACAAGCTTCCAGTTCCTCTGTGCCTGTAGCATTGTCTACTTCAATCACCAGTTAGAAAGGTTGAAATAAAAGCCAAGATCTGCCTTCACTCCATGCTCTGGAGGCCAATTTTGACAGCGTACATCACAACATTTTGTGAAAAGTGCTAATCAAACATTTCTGTGAAAGTAGTTTCTCAGCTGTATAGTGATCCAAAACTTGCTTAGTTTAATTGCAGTTTGTTTAAACTGAGCAACTAAATGCAGATTTTATGAGCAATATGACACTAAAACTATTTTAAGTGTGTTCTCTATACCTTCCATTTCTTGAATCTTTACATTCATGTAAAAAGATTTTTTAAATAATTATTAAACTGATATAAGATTATGCAGAACTTATTTCACTGGAGGTCACAAACTAGTATCTTGGAAGGGTTGTCTGTACATAAAAATGTCAGTGAGAGACATCTTACTCAGTTTAGATTATTTGAATTTTTAAAAGGATACACATTTTAATGACTAAACATTGACCTTACACCCTTGAGGATCCCAAACTACTTTACAGAGTACATATTTTGGAATCATTTTATCCAAAAAGGAAAGGCAACCACCTCTGTCATGAAATGTAAGCAGCAGAATAACAAACTGCATAAAACTGCTAAGCAATAAAATGGTAAGTAAAGTATACTGTGAACTGACCCTTAGGGAGAAGTTCAGAAGTGCCTATGATTCTAGATCTTTGAAAGTATGTGGGCTGTTAATTCCCATTGATTTCAGTGGAAGTTAGGAGCGAAAATAACTTGAACAGAGGTGTAAAAGACAGAGGTGCACTGGGACTTCAGGAAGAGACCCTACAGTACAATACTTAGACATCAATCTCATGCACAGTGTTATTTACAAAATGTAATTTACTCAGAGCAGTGGTTCCCAACCTGTGGTCTGGGGACCCGTAGGGGTCCATGGACATGTTGCAGGGGGGCCCTGGAGCCTCTCCCTACCAGGGCTAGAATCCAGCTACAGCCCTGATGCTCCCTGCCAGGGCTGCCTTTCCCCTCCCATGGCTAGATGCTGGCAGCAGGTTGGGGGTGCAGCAGCTCCCTGGCACGGGCAAGGGCATGGGGCCATAGCAACTGGGGCTTGGCTCCCCGGCAGGATGGGCAATGGTGGTGGCAGTGGTGCTCGCTGGCTGTTGCATTGGTGTCACCAGAGTGGAGTGGGCCAGATTATATAATCAGCTGGGGGGGGGGGGGGGCAACAATTTTTTTTTTTAAAAAGGGTTCCCAGCCTGAAAAAGTTTGGGAACCACTGCCCCAGAGCTTGAAGGTGTTATGGCACCTTTAATTCAAACACACGCTGTCTAGTCTATGAAAAAGAGGATATTTAATTTGTTAAAATCCTAGTGTAGATAAGGGAATTTGTCCTTTTAACAAGAGATAAGCAAAGTACAGCCCAGCCCCAAGTTCACATCTTTTCAAAATACTGCAAATTCCTTATGTTGGGCTGTGTCCTTTAGTAGTGAGTGCGGCTGGCGGCTGACCTGCACCCAAAACTTCACAAGCTTAACTACACGATTTTTATACTGATTTAGTTAAACTGGTGCAACTTTGAAGTGGACACACACATCGATTTTAAAATCTGCTTTACAGAGGGTTAACAGTTCAGAAGACATACAGGTAACCATTGCCGCGACTAAACTGAAACCCATACAAGTGTTCACACGAGGCTTTCCAGTTTAAGCAAATCGATTTGTAACCGGATTTAAAAGAAAACTGGTGCAAACCCCGCGTTTTGGAGGCAACCCCTGCGAGCAAGGGTTGAGGGAAGCGGGAGACACCAGGTAGGGCTGCTCCCTTTCCAGCTTTGCCCTCAGGGCTCCTCTGGGCCCCCAAACCGGAACTGGGCCAGCGAGGGAGGACCAACGCCGACAAAGGCGGCCCCAGGCAGAGCCGCACGCGGCGCGGCGACCAGCCCCATTTCATTCCGACAGGGCGCGCGGGGAGCCAAAGCAGCGCGGATCACGTGGCGGCCGCCAGCCTCGCCCCGCCCCCGCACGGCGCCAGTGGCTGTGCGCGTGCGTGCGTCGCGGCGCGCGCGGGAGGCGGGGCGAGGCCGGGCCCGCTAGGGGCCAAGGGAGCGATGTGGGGCTGCGGCGGGCTGAGCAGAGCAGCCCGGGCTCTGCTGGCCCCGCGGGGCCGGGACAGCGGGACAGGCCCGCCCGGGAGGAGGCTGAGGGCGGCGGCCGGTGAGTATCCTGCGTGTCCGGCCGGAGCGGGCAGCCCGAGGCGGCACCGGCCGGCCGTTACTCCAGCCCTGGTGCCTGTGCAGGGGCCGGGTCGCTGGGAGTTGGGACCGCCGCGCTGCCCTTGCGGCGGCTGCTGCGTCACCGCGGCGTGACTGGCAGCGCCTGGGCGCCGAGCGCGCGGCGGCTTGCTGACGTCATAGCCCCCCCCCCAACGGTCGCGCTGCCTCCGCGGGGCCCGGGCCCAACCTGTCGCGAGACTGGCCCCGCCCCACAGGTGCCGGCCGGTGAAGGGGCGTCTGCTAGAGCAGTGAGGGGGGTGGTAGCGCCCCTTGCAGGGGTTTCCCTAACACCCCCCGACTTTCTCAACACGCCCCCAGTGGTCAGCTGGTAAGAGCGTTGTTAACCTATCTACTAGGTTACATTATTAGTGAGCACCCCCTGCCCCAATGTCAAGTCCTGAGGAGATTACTGCCCGCTTGGCTAGTCTGAAGCCTTGTCCGGGCTAGGAAGTCTTGTCCCTGCTCCAGAGTCCAGGCCAGTGGTTCCCAGCAGTTTTTCTGCTCTGGCACACCTTGCCACTTTTAATTAATTTGAGGTGCACCACCCTAGAGTTTCCAGATGAACTTATGAATCTTCGTGAGCCAATCCAGAGCTCGCTGCGTATTCAAAAAATTCTGTGGCACACCTACTCAAGCCTGAGGGTGCACCTGTGTGCTGTGGTACACTGGTTAGGAAAAGCTGGTCCAGACCATACAGTGATGATCAAGAAGCTGCAGTGCCTGTGGTAATCCAGGCAGTGGTCCTAGGGTTGCTGAATTGTGTCTGCAGGGGTTGGTGCTCTGGCATGGACACAGTGTGAGCAATGCTTTGTACGTGGAAATCCTGCTGTGTAGCTGGGTGGGACCTTGTGTGGGAAGGCAGAGGGGCAAATGCATTATGGGTTGGACTCAACATCCCATGACACATTGATTCGGGTCCCATCATTCAGTGGGTTTTCCAGTTTTGCAGCATTTTAAAGCAGCCCCAGGCTCTTGAGTGCTGCTATCTCTGTCTGAAAGGTTGGATCCTACACTGCTCTCTGTGTAGGGCTGACTCAAGGGGCTGTGGCACCCTGAGCTGGTTTTTTGCTTTTGCACCCCAGGGGGGTGGGGGAAGGTGGAACCCCACCTCCACTTTGGAATGGCTTGCCTTGCCCCGAGGGCAGGGAACATTTGGCCCGGGGTAGAATGGGCCAGTCCAGAGGCTGGGCTCCACTCTTCTGCCCTTCCCTTGGGCCAGCTGTTCTGGCCTACAGATGGGGAGTGCCAGCCCAGAGGCGGGGTGAGAGAGCAGAGTCCACCCCATGGGCTGGCCTACTCAGGCCCTGGAGGCAGAGGGGCAGGAGCATAGGTCCGGCTTCTGGGCCGGCCCACCACAGCGCCCCTAAGCTGCAGCGCCCACAAGCCGGTGCCTCATTGGCTCATGGGAAGAGTCGGCCCTGTCTCCACTGTTGTTTGTTGTGAACACATCACAGCTACTTACATAGTGTGTCACAAGCACCCAGTTCGAATCTGAGATGCCCAGCCTGATGTGTGAAGTTCAAATGAACAATCCTAGGCTGCTATTTGCATTCGTGGTGCATCTACATATAGTATGCCGCCGCTTTTGGTTGTATGAGACAACCACTGGATGGTGGAATTGCATTGCTGTGGAGCTCTGGATTACCAGCAGGAGCTGCAGAATTTTTGAATGTGCAAAGCCACCTTCATGAACCTGTGTAGAGTTTGTCCCTGATTTCCAGCGTAAGGACACCAGAATGAGAGCTGTCTTCTCAAAGTAGAAGTATATGGGGGGTGCCAGCTGCAGACTGGTCTTGGCTGGTCACTAATCAGTTTGGAGTCAGGAAGTCCACTTTTTGAGCTGTGTTATTGCTAGTGTGTAGGCAATGAATTGCATTTTGCTGTGGAGGACTGAGTCTTGGAAATGTGCATAGATAGTGGATGGCTTTGTAGTCCTGGGATTCTCCAACTGTGATAGAACAATAGATGGCTGCATATTCCAGTTTTGGCTCTGGACCACCTTGTGGTGGAATACATAAATAGAAAGGGAAACTTCTTAATGGCACTGTGGGTGTTTCACTGACATTGGTGTGAGTTGGTCGGAATCAGGAACATGAACTGATCAGAAAGCTACAAGCAGGGGCTTTATTTCCAGACCAAAAGATTCCAATGAGGGAAATGCTCATAGTGATCCAGAGTGGCTGAGCCTCATCCTTACTGCGATGGGTCATGAATCCTTACACAGGCAACCTGGGTAGCAGGAAGGAGTTTTTCAGTAACAGGTTGAGCAGGTGCTGCATATCCATTTCAATGGGCATTTGGCAGACTAAGAGCTCTCTGGTGATGGTTTAATGGCAGGTAAGACTTAAATGAGGAAGATGGTCCCATAGTTATAGCTGCTTCATGTGTGCTTCATGTTTGTGAAACTAAGGGTTAGAAGTTTCCCCCTGGGGGAACACAGAAGCAGATGGTCTTGCATCTGAATATGAGCAACCAAAGGTTGAGGTTATTAGAGGGGCACAACAGAGGGCAGTTTGAATCAGAGAGGCCTTGAATGAGCACCAATAAGGTGTCTTAGTCATAGCATTGGCCCCATCTGCTCTAACTGAATTGACTTTCATACTTGCTCTCCTCCATGCTGGCATGTGTATATATACGTCTCAGCTGTAGTTTCCACTTTATGTATCTGATAGTGAGTTGCAGCCCATGAAAACTTATGCCCAAAGAAATCTATCAGTCTTTATGGTGCCACAGGACTCTGATTTTTGTCGTAAGGTGGTACTCTCCTGTTTACAGCTATCCAGCTTGCACCATATGTCAATCAATGTGAGATGCAGTCATCATGTGCAAAAGACAAATAAAGATCGCTTATTTTTTATAGAAATTCTTTTTTAAATAAATTATTCATACCACCTGAAAAGCTGGGCTGGAGATGAGAAAGCTGTGTGATGCAGTGTGAGTTATAACAGCGAGGTGTAAGCCCAGCTGCTGTTTTGGAAGCTGTCTGAAAAGGTGGAGTGAATGGAGTACAGAGACAGGTTGGGAGTTTGGTAGGAATGTATGGGTACAATTTGGGGACAGTATGGAAAGCAGTGCTGTGTGGGCGGGCGGGGGGAAAGGAAGGGACGAACATGCTTTAATTCAATCTGCAGCAGTTCTGCCATGGCTTTCATCATGTGCTTATGACCTAAATATCACTCACTTCTGGTTTTCTCTCCATTCCTGCCTATCAATTTTTTGTTCAGACACTGTGTCTTTGTGCCTTTTTGTTCTCCCTTGGAGGTGATGGTTCAGATCATTGATGCAGGTAGCTAGGGACAAAAATTCAAATTATGCCACCGTTTTTAACAGCCAGGTCCATAGAAGCTGAGAGTAAGCAGAGATGAAGTGGTGCATCTCCATGGAAGCAGCTTCAGATTGGGTCTCTATGTTGCTTGCCTGTGTGCTGTTTTCATCCCTGCACAGGTGATCGCTGATTGGCACACGGAAGTTACCTACAATGGAAGAAAGCAGCTCTGCTGAGGAATCTCTGGCAGAAGATTGTCAATTACCTCCATGAAAGTTCCCTAGAGATGGCCCTGGAGGATTTCTGTGAAATCTTGGTTTACATTACACTTTTCTACTGCACTGGCTAGCTGAACAGGAGAATGGAAGCACATGCGCAGCTACTCTTGTGCATTTCTATCCCTTCAGTCACCTGTATAATGCAACAAAGCAAAGGGCTGCTGTACCTCAAGTAACCGAGTAGCAGCATCAGCTTAAAACAAATTACTTACTGAGCTCCACTTTCCTGCATACCAAAGCTGTAGGGGTGGGACTGGCTTGAACCCTGTGGGATTGAGAAGAGGTCCTGGCCACTGTTCCCTATAAGCTGCGTGCATGTGCGTGTGCACCTTCACACACAACAAAACAAAGTGTGCACAAAAAAAATTCAGTAGTACTAATATTGATGCACACAAAGAAATGTTTTTGCGCACACAAAGAAACTATTTGCGCACACATTCTATGAGTAATTAGAGGGAACACTGGTCCTGGCTCCCAATATCGGTGAACTATCTGGTCCCTTGATCTACGGTGTCCTTCAGCTTGGCTTCCTTGTCCACAAATACTTCATTGTTGTTGAGTTGGTGTTGTCTGTCCCTGAGCTCAAGGAGGTATTTGTGGGCTGGGTGGTGGTGGTAGAGGTGGGGTTGCCACTGAGGACAGCTTCCAGCTCTTCATAGAAGTGCCACGGAGGGCAGCTTCCAGCTCTTCATAGAAGTTGGCTTCACGCATGAGCAGTGGTTTGACTTCCAACCTTGTACATCTGCCGCAGCTCCTTGATTTCCACACTGCACTGCTGCTTGTCCCATTCGTTGCCCTTCTCTGCCATTAAATAAGAAATTTGACCATAGGTATCATGATTCCTTTGACCGGAGCAGAGCTGAGCCTGCACAGGCTTCTCTTCCCAAATGCTGATCAGATTCAGAAGCTCTGGTGTGCTCCAGATAGAGAGCATTTGGTGCTTGGAGATGCCATGGTCAGCTGGAAAGATGAGATGTGAGCTCTCCATGTCAACCAAGCAGGAAGTGGAATTTAAAAAATCCTCACAGCTTTAAAGGCATAGAGATGGATGGCTTTAGGCAGCAGAGTTGATGGCCAGAGCAGTCAGGATGAACATTGTGGGGCACTTTATGGAGGCCCTTTACCCTGACATAACTAGTTATGGTGTTTACACTGATGCTTTGTCTCTCAAAGTTTGGCATAAAGAGATGTATGTTGGTTGTTGAGTTGGCTTTATTTTGTTGCAAAATCATGGGAAGAGGGTCAGTGAGGATGTTTGAGTGTGTACACCACCACTCTGTTGGTGCAAAAATCTGACTTGAGGTGAAAAAAGTCTCTAGTGTAGACTAAGTGTTAGTTGGAGTGTTTTTTGCCCAGTGATTGCAGTTTATTGGATCTTTATGGGAACCTCAACTTGAACAGTTCATAACTTCCTCTCTCTAGTGCTCCTTGTCTGCACTGATGATAAAATACAGCCTTTCCTAGCAACAGTCAAGTTTCAGTGCAAGGAGCTTCCCCATGGAAACAGCCCAACTCTCAGGGATCTCAAACTCAAATCACCATGAGGGCCACATGAAGACTAGTACATGAGCTTGAGGGAGGCACCACGGAAACCTTTTCGTGCAATGATATTGCAAATATCGGTAACAGTGTCATTGCGGGCCACAATTGCAATAGTCCTTTAAAGGGGAAGGCCAATTGTCAGTGTATTTAGGCTGGAACTAATTATATAAAATGAAGCTAAGAATTATTTTATGGATTGCTTATTGTATTAAGGTTGAGACTGGCAATTTTGAATGGAACTAGTAGTCTGAAAAGATGGCTTAGACGCATAGAGGCCTACAGTACAATTGTCACCACCAGGGTCTGGTCTGTGCCCCAGCCTGCTGCAACCTGTCCCTTAGAAGTGTGCTGGGACCAAAGAACTAACAGAGATCTACAAGGGCAGAACCTTGACCTCCAAGACATTGAAATTGGGCTTTCGGGCACCAATCAATCCTGTTTCCCTCTTTGGCTCTCTGCAGCAAAGCTAGCTAACTCAGACTCCTGCAGGAGACTTATGCAGTACCTCTGTGGGGCACAGTGCTCTCAGTGGGTATGTCTACACTGGCGTCTTAGGTCGACGTAACCTCCCATAAGTCAATCTCAGGAACTCAATGGCCAAATAGGGCTTTTATTAAGTTGACTTGAGCTTTTGTTTAAGTCGATGTAATTAAACCTGCTCCTAAACTCGACTTTAGCTTTATGGCAACCTAGGACCAGGGGCCCTGCACACTCACAGCCCCTATCCTGCTCCTGTGGCCTGATCCAGCCTCAGCTGCTGCTGGCAGGGAACCAGATCCAACCCCAATTGGGCTCCAGCCCCTCGTTGTGGATGGCGGGAGCCGGCTCCTAGCCCTCACAACCTGCATCAAGGGGCTGGGAGCCAGATGTGGCTCCCAGCCCCTTGCCAGTGGCTGCAGGAGCCAGATTGGGGCCCTGGGGCGGGGCAGGGGGCAGGTCTCAGGTCCAGGCCTGGGGTAAGTCTATTAGTGAAGTCGATTTAAAATTGCCATCTAGTGTAGACATAGCCTGGGGATCGGCAACACAGGCTCTTTGAGCCATTATCAGCTCTTTAGCATCTGCTTTGTGGCTCTCTGACTGACAGCTGGGGCTGAGGGGGAGCCATTTAAATACTGGCTTGCCCTGCCCTCAGGTGCTTGGAGCAGCCAGGGCAGGCGGCAGCTCACAGCTGGAGACACCTGTGCTTAAGCACAGGTAAGTGCTGTACTGGATGGAGGAGGGTCTCAGTAGCTTGGCCTTGGCTGGAGGAGCAGAGAAGGGGCTTGGCTTGGGTATATGTGTAAGGGGGGAGAGGTTGCCAGGAGCCAGCTGCTGAGGGGGAGGGTGTCAGCTGAGTCAGGCACCAGGAGTCTGACTGCTCCAGGGAAGGAGCTCTGGGAGCCCGGAGTGTTACCAACTTTGCCCACCAACTCTGGGTATGCTCATTTATTAGGGTTGCTTTCTCTATGGAGAAGATAGTAATTCTATTAGTGTGCTGCTTGTGTTTCTGTATAAGTGCATCTGAGCGGACCGGGTCTATCAGCACTCTCAGCTGACCCCTTATGTGTCCCTGAACTCAGTAGGCTGGGTCACACAGCACTTCTCTGCTGCTACCCTTATGTGCCGCAGTACCACACCAAACTAGGCTTGATTATGGATCTTGAGCAGGCTGGGTCACACAGCACTTCTCAGTTGCTACCCTTATGTGCCCCTGGACTCAGTCAGGCTGGGTCAAAACAGCACTTTTCAGCTGTCACCCTTATGTGCCCTTGGAGTCAATCAGGCTACTATCCCTATCAATGAGCAAACCTTACAGGGTTGGGGGGCATTACAGGGATCTTTGGCTAGGTAATAGAAGCATTGCTGCAAAGCAGTATAAAGAAACCAAGACCACAAAGGAGAGGGAATGACATCTTAGAAGAGTCTGGAAACTGGCTTGATGATAAAGGCATTTTATTGCTAGGTATCTAAAACTTGCACTAATAATAATAATTACAAGGGAGAGAAGAATACCCCAAAATACCCAGTTACAGCATTGATAAACGTACAAGGAAAGAAAAACATCCAGCTACAATATTACCTAGATTCTACTGTATTAGGCCTAGAGACAGAGTCATAATTAACAAAGAGGGAGAGAGGTTGGGGGGGGGGGAGGAGAGAGAGAGAGAGAAGTTGGAGGGGGGGAGGTCTCACCACTCTGTGTAGCAGAACAGTTTCCAGGTTGTGCAGATCAGGGTCAGAGGCTGGATGGAAACAAAGCTCCCACAGCAATCAGCAAAGAAGAAAAGCCAAATCCCAGTGGAAATGATACAGCTTTAGATCCAAGCATCAGGACTCAATCCAGACTCTCACAGGATCCAAAAAGGGCTTGCACAGGACACACTACACACTACGGTACTGGATGTGGGTAAAGGTTTTTTATAAGGACTTGTTTACGTGGCCAATACACGTTCCTGGCAGTGTGTAATGGTTCAGAGAAGCTCACAATACAGTCAGGCAGACTCAGTATTTTGGGTATCAATTATCATGTCTGTGACTAGAATGGTCTGATAACTGCTGAGTTTGTTTGTGTTGGTGTGAGATCCCCCATCAGGCAATGCTTCCCTGCTTCTTCAGTCCCAGAGTTCAGTGCGGCTCCTGCTTCTTCAATCCCAGGGTTCAGTCTAGTTCTTGCTTTGGAGCCTGGCTCTCCATAGTCAATGCAAATGAAGCTCCATTTACTGTGCTGATGGCTTTTGGATATGGGTAGATAAGGATGTCTCCCATTTCCTGCTGTTTTTGGTTTTCATTTCAAGCAGAGGTTGGGGGATATGTGTGTGTGGGGGGGGGAGGCACAGGCTGGATACTATGCTCTGATTCCTCAAGAACACAGAGCTAATACCTAACAGGACCACCAGCTTAGTGTGTACAGGTCCAGGGTGCAAGGGATGATGAAAGTGCTGCTGATCTGTCTGTAAATATCCTCTGAGTTTCTGGCTCCTAGCAAAAGAAGGGAGGAATTCCTGGGGCTGGGCATAGGTGTACACTAATGGCTGACCTGGATTCCCTGGAATGGGCTGCTAGAAGTGGGAGGGTGGTACTGCTCCCCAGCTTCCCACTGCACTGAGGCTGAAAGCTGCCTCCAACCCTGAAAGAGTTGGGGAAGGCAAGGCTGGAGGCTGTGACATGTCCCCCCCCCCCAGCACTTGAGCTACAGATAGGGGCCCCCAACCCCAGGTTAGGTGTAACCATGTTTTCTGAGTTCTCTGACCTGCCTCGCTGAGATAGGGAATTCTTCAGCACTGCATTATAGTAAGTAAGAGAGTGGGAGCCAGGGGGACTCCTGAAGTAGGCGGAATGGTGGCTGGTAATGAAGAAAAGCAGTAGGTCGGGGTTGGCAACCCCTGGCATGTGTGCAAGACTGGGTATACAGACCAATCCTGAGTGGCATGCAGTGCTGCTCAGGGTACCCCGCTGGCCCCTCCCACAAGCATGGCCTGGAGGTTGGGGCCACAAGAGCCATGTGCAGTGGCTCCAGGCTCCCGCAGGCTGCATTTCCCTGCTCCCCTCTGTCCGGAGTGGAGGCTGCAGTCCCTGACTCCACAACAATCTTGAGTGGTGTGGGGGGAGCCTCAGGTCGGGAGTTGGGCAGGGGTGAGGGCGACTCATGGTGTGGGGTGGCATGACTTGGGGGCTTAGCGGCCATTGCAGCTCAGCAGCTGGTGTGGTGGGCAGCTCAGGTGCCAGCACAATGGCCAGCACAGCTCAGCTCGGCTGGGCTGCAGGCACAGCGCAGCGGGTGGCTCGGGCTGGCGTGGCTCGAGGGCGGGTGCAGTGCAGTGCAGTGTGACTTGGGGCTCAGCCGGAGTCGCCACCTGAGGTTTCGGCTCAGCTGGACTGGGCCAGCCATGTCAGCTGCCGCGCAAGCCTCTGAGCCGCCCACTGTGCTGGCCACTGAACCTCTGAGTCAGGCAGTGTCACGCCACTCTGTGAGTCACCTCCACCCCTGCCCAACTCCCAACCCAAGGCTCCCCCCCACGCCACTTAAACTTATTGTGGAGTCAGCGACTGGAGCCTCCACTCCGGAAGGGGGAAGAGGGGAGGTGCAGCCTGTGGGAGACTGGAGTCCAAGGCCACCTGCTCCCAGGGACCCTAGCCTCTCCCTGCCCAACCTGGAGTCCCTGGCTCCACCCCTATTTGGCCCCGCCCTCGATCTGGCGAACGCTGCCGACCCCTGCAGTAGGTTAAACTGCTTTGGTTAATTTTCTCTGACTTTCTACGGCTTACTCTTTTAAATTAACTTTAGATTTAAAAACAGAATAAAATCAATGAACAAAAAATAACCCACACTGTTAGTTGCGAAGATTAGTGCCCTGTTTGTTTTTGGGAGGGTTTTTAAATGCTAGTCTGGTTCCCAGAGTTTTGTTGAATCTAAACCTTTAATTGTTTAGAATTGGAAAGTACAGAAAGTAGTGCTCTACCTTGAAGTCTGTAAATTTTGTGCAAGGCTATCATAGAACTATTGTGGAAAAGGATAAATATTTAAATGAAGATTGTTTATGAATGAAAGCGAGCCTAAGAAATAGTCTTAAATCACTATTATTTTTATCCTATTATTGAGCTTCAAAATTTTCTTGGGGTCATGTGTTCCTTCACTTTAAGGTTTCTCTTGGCTCTGGTGGTGTACTTAGCTTATATTAGGGAAGATGAGTTATGGTGGTGTTGATGAATTTTTCTTGTTTTGAGGGACAACAGTGAATCCCGAAGGTCTGCCCAAACTTGGAGTGTCTGTCACCTCTGGCTGGCCCGAGTTCAAACAAACACTGGAGGCAGATCTAACCTTGTAACTCAAGTTTATTACAGGGACAGGGGAAAAGGGATTAACATATGGGAACACAACAACCTATTGTAACATAACCCCCATTTCCCAAGTAGCCTTAAAATCTCCATTACCTAAATAAAGATAGGAGAAACCATAGCAGGTGGATGCCTGATCACAACCCCCTAAGGACTCAACTAGTCCCTTCTCCCACCTTTCTCCCTCCCTGAATCAGGGGCCCTCTGATAATCACAGTTCTCCAGCCTAGGCGATGCAGATCTTATGGCTCCGTGCGGGGTCCCATGCTGTCCCAGGGTCCTGAGGAAGGAGGTCCTGACCTGGGGCGTCGTCTTCTGGCCGCTGGGGCTGGGATCCTTATTCAGTAGTCCTTTCGCCCTATATCAGAGTCCACCTCAGTGCCTCCTGTCCAGGCTACTGATCTTCAGGGTCTCCTGCAGTCTGTCCTCTTCAGGCCTTCCAGGAGTGCTCAGGTTAAAATGTTGAATCAGTGATTCAAGTCAGCCCAGTCTCTCTGAGCCTCCGAGGCCTCCAAACAGTTCAGCTGCCCCAGGCATGCAGTTCACAAGGCAGCAGGGAGAGAGAGCTCCTAGATGAGTAGGCCAGCAAACAGCCACCACAGACAAACCCCAACAACCACAACCTCAACCACGACCACCTCCCCCTTCCCTCAGCGGGCGCTCCTTAAATACTCTGCCCCTCAGCCAACCAGTGCTGAGCCTTTTCGCGCCGAAAAACTCTCCCCCTTACTGGCATGAAGAATCTTCTCGAAGCAGGCAGTCCATGTGGCTCCTCAGACTAGGCTCATCTGCCTGTCTCTAGGCAGACTCACAGTCCTTGCCAAACTGCCAAGCATTCTCACTGGTTACAGTTAAGGCACTAACCTAACTCAGTCTATTCTCAAACAAGGTTATACGGACTACTTATCCATTACACTTAGATCAACCTCTGCTGGGGATGAACAGCACCAAAGAATCCCTGCGCATTATAACATAAGTCAAACATATTATGATTCAGCCAAAGGCAAGTACCTTTATAGTGTAAAAATCCTCTACAGTGGAGAAAATAGAAGTGACCTATGGGAGGGGAAAAAAACAAGGCAGTGTTGGCTGAACACAGGGGCTATGTCCACACAATGCTTTTAAATGGAAACAATGACCATTGTTTCGCTTTAAAAGTCATCATGTCCGAACAATGTTTTGTTATTTTGAAATGACAAGCCCCATCATTTCAGAATAACAAATCTTATTTCAAAATAGTAAAACCTAGGCTGAAATGGAAATAGCCATTATCTCAAAATGTTTGTTTTGAAATAACATCATTCGGGTGTGTTATTTTGAAATAACCGTTATTTCGATTTAATGCTTTTGCCCTTCTCCTTCCCAGGGTGCCTTCCTTTCTCTATATATTGGCTGGCAACATGGCCCTGCCAGGAGGCCATGTTGCCACACCTCCCATGCTGCCTCTCTTCTGATTCAAAATAGCAAGTCCTGTGTCCGGACTTGCTATTTTGATTAGAGGTTTTTGCTTATTTTGATTTGTTAATTTGAAATAATGATTTTATTTCTAATTAACTTACTTCAAAATAAGCGTCTACATCTGGGCATAAGTCAGGCTGTTTGTTTTTTGTGTTTAGAGGGATACTGTAGAAAGGAAGAGTACTTAGTGAAAATTATGACTCATATTTCAATTTAGTGATAGAATTTTTTGAGCAAGATTCTAATAAAATTGGACACTTATGGGTAAGAAGAAAATAGAAAGGGGTTATAGCTGATGCTAAAATAATGTGTTAAAGAGGCAGTGGATATTCAACTTCCATGCTTCAAGGATCAATCCAGTTTGTACCTACTGGAGGTTGTTTGAGGAGATTACCCCACATCTGTGTCCTGCAGTGTTGCTGACATCTTTCTCTTGTACATCTGGTTCTGGGCCAAGGCAGAGACAGGACACTGTAGTTACTGCCAAATGCTTTGTTTCAGTTCTCTGTGTACCCAAAGACCTCTTTATATCTAATAAGTAATATATTTTAATTACTCTCTGTTTGAGAGGGCCCTCGAGTTTCTTTGAAAATTGGTGTCTATAACAGTGAATATTAAATTAAGACTTGCATTGACAAAGCTAAAATGAAATGAGTACTTTGTGTATAGGGCCATGACATTTTGTATTTTTTCCAGGACTGTAGGCAGTCGTTCTTCCTCTCTTCTCCACTGTCCCTCCCAAGTATTAGAGCTCACTTTTACTGCTAAATGTTGACTAAAAATATCTTCAAATTGATGATTTACTTCAACAAAGCTTTCATTCTGTAATGTCATCAGTTAGTTGGTTTATAGTAAAGATCTAATAGCTATATGTTTTAAAAAGTGAACTGTCATTAAAACACATCATATTGTTAATGTATATGTAAATTGTTTGTTCAAAATCAGTATGCATCTCTGTTCTGTTATACTGTTTCTTAATTAGCGGGCAACACCCCTTGTGGCTCTCAACCATTTAGTTATTGAAGGAATTTTAAAGAAGGCTCTTCTTATCTTTTGGGTTGCCAACCCATGACATAGCCAATGAGTATTTGCACTGACCCCAGGTATCCTTTCGAAAACAGCTGGTAATTTAGTAGTCAGCTGACATACAGAATCTGAAACTCCTCAAGTTAGCATAGGGAAGCAAACGTCAAGATAGAATTCATCCTGACCAATGCCATGGTAGGGCTTCCTTGAGCCATGTAACCAACTAAGCCATCTTGGCGCTCTCACTGTCTTTTTGCCCTTAGTCCCAAATCAATGTATCTCTTTCCAAGGCCAATTCTTAATCTAGCCAAGAGTCACCTTTCCCCTTTGTTCAGCAGCTGGAGCTTTTGTTCTGCCTCCCTGCGGGAAAGGGGGGGGGGGGAGGAATCCCCTTTTTCTTGATTGTTAGTAGCAGTGACTATCCTGGCAGTGGTGTTCCCATTATCTTTCTGTAGATATAGGTTGGTTTCCATCTTGAACCATTCCTGTGACGCTAGACAACTATGTGACACAATGCACAGTCAAGCTGTGGAACTCATTACAAAGGCCAAGAAAATAACTGTTCAAAATAGAATTAGATAAATTCCTGGGTGAGAGATCCATCAGTAGCTAGGATGGTCAAGGACACAGTTCCATGCTTTGGGTGTCCCTAAACCTCTAACTGCAAGAAACTGGGACTTGATGATGGGATGGATCACTCAATAATTGCCCTCAGGGCTGTAACTGTGGTGGGGCCAATGGGGCTTTGCTCCAGGCACGCTGGAGTGGCTCAATGGAGCCGGTCCATTAAAGTGCGCATTTCGCGGCATCAGCCTCAAGTATTGCTAACGGCAAGAGGCACATTCAGATCGGAACGCACCCTGGGCGCCAGGCCAACACGTTACAGTTCTGATTGCCCTGTTCAGTTCAGTCCCTTGGAAGCATCTGGCTCTGGACACATTGAGAAGACATTGAGAAGTTACTGGGAAAGATGCACCATTAGTCTGGTCCAGAATGGCTGTTCTTTCATTTAGACAACACTTCAAGTCCTTTGCTATGCTCCAAGAGACACTTCTTGACCCTTATACTCTGTGCATAGCCATGCAAAACAGAGGGAAAATGAGAAATGGGTAAAAATCATATTATTACCACAATTCCCACTTTGTCACATTGTAAAAGGGGAGACTCAATTTTCACTGGTGGGTTTTGCTAAATCAGTAACCAAAGAATGTAATAGTAGGTATATATTGTTACATGAAACAAGGGCGTAAGCCCTATTAGATATTCATATGATAGTAGTAACCCAAAGACCCCAATAGGATTAATAAATTAAAACTGCCAAAAGGATTTGCTTTGTGTTTTTTTTAAGCTGATGGCAAAAAAATAATAATGAATTATTGATTGAGTGGTCTGATTAATAAATATACTGACAGATCTGTGCCCCTGACCGGTGTACTTGTTTCATTTGCATTATGCATTTCTAGACCAGTGCCAGCACATTTGTTTCTTTTTGTGTACATTGTTTTTTTTTCTCTAAGCAGTGATGACGTATCTCTTAGTTCGAGGGTGTTAGGAAAACAAGGTGAGTGAGGTAGTATCTTTTTGAACCAACTTCTGTTAGTGAGAGAGAGAGAGGAAGTTCCAAGCTTACGTGGAGCTCTTGTTTGGGTCTGGGAAAATATGGGCTAGTCAACACTTAAAATTTAGAGCAGCACAGCTGTATTGGTACAGCTGTGTTGCTGCAAGATTGCTTGTGTAGTGACATTATGTCGATGGGAGATGATAAAACCACCTAAGTGAGTGCAATAGCTATGAGGATGGGAGAGGTTTCTTCCATGGATGTAACTTGGCTATGCAAGCAATTAAGCTGTCAAAACTTACATCTCTCAGGGGGAGGTGTTTTTTCCACATCCTCTGAGTGACAGAAAGTTTGGTGGTATAAGTGCTAGTGTAGACCAGGCCTCAGGAATCAGTCTTCTCACTACTTTTCTTCTCAGAAGGGATATAGCACAGTTGGCATGAGACTGGCTCTAATACAAACACACTGGAGTGTGCTCATGCAAATTAAAATACAATAAAACAAAAACCCATCAAAACACGACGCAGCTCACATTTTTCTCCATGTGGAGGGAATTAGACAGCAAACCACACATGCTAGTCACATTGCTTAACACATTGCTGGAAGGCACTCATACTTCAGTGATGAGGAGCGGTATAAGAACTAATCGTCTTAAAATAATTGCTCTCGTTCTGTTTTGTTACTTAAGTATAAGCACACAGGCTATAACTTCACGTGCATGTATCACTGAGACATGATAGAGTTTTGCTTGATACTTCAAGGCAATGTATTGATGCTAATGGTGATGCCTAAAATCATCTACTACAGGAATAAAGCTAGCTATAACCTTTGTTCTATATACGAGTTCTTAATGACAGACTGAGGTTATTGGCAGATTTCCTTTTTATAATTGGTTTTCTGTACGCAATATTAAGATTGCAGTCAAAATTGATGATGCTAACTGTCGTGTTGTGCATCCTATATGTTTTATGACAAAGAATACCATGTTAAACTATATGTTTAACTAGAACAGCAAGAATAGAAAATGGGTAACAAAAGCACCTAAATCCCATTTTCAAATGAGATTTAGGAGATAGGTCTCATCAAGTCCATGGGATTTAGGTAGCTAATTCAATTGAGGTGCTAGGTTTTGGTTTCAGACATTTATATTTAGGGACATATAAATTGCCATCTTGGATCAGATTCTAGGTCCATTGAATCCAGTATTGTCTTTCTGATGGGCCAACACCAGCTGTTTCAGAGGATGGTGTAAGAGCCCTAAACATTGCCCCCACATTGTTTCTTCCTGGTCTCCAATAGCAGAGACTGGTTAAAGACCTGAAGCATAAAGGTTAATATCCCTTCCAAAATGTTTTTTAATTATAACTGGATATTTTGATATCCATATAAATATCAGATCCTATTTGTAATTTTGTTAATTTCTTAACCTTAGTGACTTCTTGTGGCAGTGAATACTTTAGGTTAATGAAATAGCGTGCAAAAGTATTTGCTTTAATTAACTGGAATCTTCCACTTTGTAATGTCATAGTGTCCCCTTGCTCTTATGTTAATGAGAAAGTGAGAGCAGAAGTTCCTGATCTGTCATCTTTGTATTATTCATTATTTTATAGACTTTTATCATATTCCCTCTTATTCATCTCTTTCCTAATCTAAATAATCATAATCTTCAATGTCTCTTCATACAAGTGTTTTTCCAGGCTTTGGATCATTCTCACAGCCTTTGTCTGAACCCCATCCAGTTCTGTGGTATCCTTCAAGAGATGGAATGACAGTACTATATGCATACTGTATTCCAGATGAGGTCATTCCATTGAATTATGTAAAGGCAGTATAATTAAAATGTTTTCTGCATTATCCTCCTTCCCATTTCTAATGCATCCTAACATCTTGTTTGCTTTTTGTCTGCAGCTGCAACACTAAGCATAGGTTTTCAGTGAGGTGTCTACAGTGATATTCAGGTGCATTTCTTGAGTCGATACAATTAATTTACAACTCTTTAAGATGTACAAGTAGTTTATATTTGTTCCTTTCAGTGTTCATGATTGTGTTTATCAGCATTGCTATTGTTTGCCTTTTTGTTGCCCGTTCACCTTGCTTGTTTGGTCTCTGAAGTTCTTCACAGTCCTTTCTTGTCCTGATGAACTGAAATAACTTTGCAGTCTGCTCATTTTGGTATCTCACTACTCGTATGTTTCCAGTTCACTAATAAATATATTAAACAACACAGAACCTACAAAGACCCTTGAAGGACCCTATTGCTAATCATCTGTTAAGATGAAAATCATCCATTTAATTCTGCTGACTGGTTTTGTTTTGACAGTACTTCACCTCTCACCACCCTATAACTTTTTAAAAACAAACAAGGAGTCCTGTGGCATTTGAAGACTAACAAATTTATTTATTTTTAGCATGAGCTTTCATGGGAGAAAATCCCACTTGGTCAAAACACTTTGAAGATGGGGGAACTTACAGAATGGTAGGAAATAAATGCCAAATGGCATTTCTGTAAGTTCCCCCATCTTCAAAGTGTTTTGACCAAGTGGGATTTTCTCCCATGAAAGCTCATGCTAAAAATAAATGTCAGTCTTTAAGTGCCACAGAATTCCTTGTTTGTTTTACTGAACTAGACTAACACGGCTACCCCTTTGGATCTATAGCATTTTAGACTCTCTGATACAGGGGTCTCAAACTCAAATGACCATGCATGAGAGCTAGTAGAGGGCCGCATGAGGTTTAGTATGGTAGCCCAAGGGCCACGCCACTGAAACCTTCCCACACAATGACATTGCAGATATTGGTAATGATTGTGTCATTGCGGGACTGCAGGAAATAGCTTTAGGGGCCTCATGAAGGCTGCGGGCGAGGTGTTAGACTCCTGCTCCAGTAGCTTCCTGTGCAGGGCCTTTGTGAAGTCTAAATGATGTCAACCAATTTATCAACAAATTCAGAAAGATTAGTGAGACATAATTTTTCTTTGCAGAAATTGTTTGTTAAACTCAATTATATCATCTTCCAGGTGTTTTATTGTTTTTAGCTATCATTTCAAACAATTTGTCAGAGATGAGGCTTACTGCCCTATAATTCTCTGAATCCCTCTCAGTGTCTCTTAAAATAAAGGTACATTTCCTACCCTCCAGGCCTCTAAAATAGTGGTTGTTTTTAATGAAATATAGCATATTTTTGTTATTAATCTTAAAATTCTTGGCTGTGTCATCTGGTGGTGTTGATTTACTGCTTCTTAAACGATGAATACACTCTAGCATAGGGGTAGGCAAACTTTTTCGCCTGAGTTCCACATCTGCCTCTAGGTCAGGGGTCTCAAACACGCAGGCCACATGTGGCCCCTAAAACTATTTCCTGTGGCCAGCAACAACACTGCGATATTGTTGTATGAAAAAGTTTCAGTGGTGTGGCCCTTGGGCTAACGTACTAGTCCTCGTGTGGCCCTATACTGGCCCTCATGGTGATTTAAGTTTGAGACCCCTACTCTAGGCAATAGGGAAAGGAAGAGGGGATGTGGTGTGTCTGAAGAGTTCTTCAAGATCTTTGATTGTGGCAGTTGTGGCCAGGAAGATCTTACAGAGCATATCCCCCCTTGTCGTCTTTCTTCATCTCCAGATCAGGGTCAGATGTTCAACAGGTGTGAAGGGGGGGACAGGACCCCTCAAAGCCACCAATTCAGAAATTTCTGATGCACACTAGATAGCCACAGCAAAAATAGAAGGATAAGTCTCAAAAATCTCTTTGCATTATTTGCAGAAAAGACCCTTAATAAGAAATTATTATTGGTGTTTCAGCTTTGGAGCATCTCAGTACAGCACTGCTCTGCAGCTCAAACCTTGGTGGGTATGGCCTAGCAGGGAGGAGGAGGGGATGTTTCACTGCATGTGGCTGTATAGTTTGGCAGTCTCCCTGCACACAGATGTAAAGAGATGGCAGTGAACAGTAACTCTTTTTTTCACAGGCTGTGGTGTTTTGGGCAGATATGTCACTCGTGAGGGTCACAAAGGCACAGGGAACACTGCTGGTGACCTTAGAATGCCTGGGTGTTTGTGGTACTAATTTGTTTACTGTGATAGTACTAGCCAAAACTCATCAGAGTGGTGTAGAAAATCATTCTTCCTCAGAGGAAGAAATATGGCTGCTGTCCCAAAAAAAAAAAAAAAAAAAAATCTGAGAGGATTGCAGAATAGCTCCATGAGAGTTTGCGTTGCTTTTGTCTTAATCTGCAGGTGACCATTATGGTCCAGCTTTTGAGAGAGGCCCTGGGAGCTTCAGTGAGGACTACTGCTGGAAAATGCAGTTAACATCTAACAATACAAGGTTGGTTTGTCTGACTGAAATGAAAAGTGGCATGTAGGTACAGTATCTGATAGAATTATCCATGACGTTATCCTTTACTATATAAAAACAAGTTTAGTGATGTCTGACGATCTCACAAAATCAGTTTTGAGCTCACATGAGTTTTTCAGTTAATTTTTGCTCTCACTTTTTATTGTTAATGTACAGAAATATATGCATTGGTTGTCCATCGGTAGGTGTGTCAGTTTTCCATCTGAACAAAAGAAAGGATGACAGAACCAGTTGCAATAATCATCTCTGGATTTCCCTCCTATCTGTTGCTGGGAAGATATTGGCAACAGTAATACCCAGCAGAAAGACTGAGCAACTCTTAGACTATGTATTCTCTGCATTTCACTGTGGGTTTAGAGCTGGCTAAGGAAACATAGACATGATATTCACAGTCAGGCAGATTCAGGAGAAATGTCTGGCACAAAATAAGATTTAAACATGGTCATTTATAGACAAAGGCCTTTGATACAGTTGACTGTTATGGTTTATGGAAAATCCTCCATAAACTTGACTGCCCAGAGAAATTTGTATCCCTAATTAGATATTTCCAAGAAAGGATGATGGCCAGAATGCGGAGAATCATCTGACACCTTCTCAGTTTAAAATCAGATGAAACAAGGTTGTGTATTAGCATTAACACTCTTTTCTGTTGTCTTCTCCATGATGCTTCTGGATGCTTTCCATTACGTGGGCCATGGCATCTACATCCAGTCTTGTACAGACAGAGGGTTCTTCAGTCTGATGTCTGCAGGCCCACACTAAGATGATGGAGCTAGTGCTTAGGGATTTCTTGTTTGCAGATGATGGCACACTGGTGGCTTGCTCATTAGAGGACATCCAATTTATTGCCAACTAGTTTATGTAGGCAGCTAGGCGTTTTGGATTTACCATCAACTTGAAAAAAATCAGAGGTCATGGACCAACCACCTGCAACTAAAGATTATGTTGAGCCTGTTCTTGCTAACTGAAGGCACCCGATTTAGAGCGGTTAATCATCAGTTCCACTGTCTCAGTAATCTGCTCTCCATACTGCCAGCATTGATACTGAGATCATTTAACTCATTGCTAAGATTCCTCATCTGTTGAATGAGAGGTGGGTCAGACTGCTCACAAAGATTTGTATGGGTGCAAATCATGGATGCTTTATTGCAGACTCCTCAAGTGACTTAAGCAATTACATCAGCATTCACAGAAATCCATCTGTAATATTCCGTGGCATAGCAGAATCCCCAACACAGAGGTCCTTGAAAGGTACTAAATCTCTAGTATAGAAGGTATGATGCTGAGAGTCCAGTTTTGAGGGGCTGGACATGTCAGGAAGATGGAGGACAGCAGTATTCCTAAAGCTGTGTTTTAAAGCCAGTTGAAAAATGGACAAAGATCATAGGGAAGACCGCACTTGAGACACAAGGACAACCTAAAACCAAACCTAAAGGTCTGTAACAATGATACCAACAGCTGGGAGAATTTGGCCCTTGACAGGGCCAGTTGGAGGCAGCACTGTCACTTAATAATCAAAAGCTTTGACATCAAACGAGTGAACACAACGTGGGGAGGGGGGACAGAAAGCAACTCCATCAAGGATTGGCCTTATTTCATGCAATTGTATATACAAATAAACTTAGTTACAAAGAGTTGCTAATGTAACTCATTCGTTGTCACTAACAGGAGACACCATAAGCAGAAATTCATACTGCTAAATTTAAAAATAATCCCCAACTTTATGTATATTCAATAATCTATTTTATGGTCTGACTTACTAGTAATAGTGTGAAATTAAATGCTATTAACTAAGTTAAAGTGAGGGATTTTTAAATTCTAGGCAGTGAAATAAAATGAATAAAAATTGCTTTCTCTGGCTTTGTTCTTCCTCCTACCCTGAAGGAAAAAGCCCCCCACCCCTGCCCCAATCCAATTTTTTGTCTGTCTCATGCTTTGGTTCCATGTTTATGACCTCATGTTTGGCTTTCATTGTTTAGGTCTGATATGAAGAGGCAGTACAGCACTTCACACTCAACAGTGGATTCAAAAGAGATGAAAAAATTCCAGCTTATGGCACATAAGTGGTGGGATGAACAAGGAGAATATTCCACACTGCATTCTCTGAATGATATTAGAGTCCCATTTATTAGGTACAGTTTTGAAAATACTTTTGCTGTTTAATGCTGTTTCTAAGCATCCATCTAAAAACAGTGTAGGATAACAAGACAAGGAAATGAGCCATAATTTGTTGAACAATTATAGGCAAAATTTTCAAGAAACTTTCAGTTAAACCACTTTGTATCTTTGTACTTATATGTATGCTTTATTTCAGAGATACTCTGTTGAACATGAGTAGAGATCATCAGTTGGGAAGCCCTCTGTCCAATGTGAAGATTCTAGATGTTGGCTGTGGTGGTGGATTATTAAGTGAAGTAAAAATCAGTTTGTTCTTGTCTTTCTGGCTAAGGGGTTTCTGAAGATTTCAGAAGGTGTTATAATTAGTTTATTTAATCCTAAATCTCAAATACAGAGGATCCCTCTGCCCTTTTTTAAAAAAACAAAACAAAAACAGCCTTGGGACTTTGATACATGCATGTTTTGGAGCGCAGTAAGCTGTACAGACCACATTTAATATGTGGCTAAAAAAAGTTATTGTAGTATATTTTTATAAACAACTGTACTTCATCAAAAAAAGAGAAACCTATAGGAAAAGATGCTAAAACTTTAAGGTTAACCAGCGAATACACAAGATTATTCAAATATTGTCACAAATGGTAAAATAGCAACTGTCTTTTCTAGCATTCCTTTGGAAAGTCATTGTGAAATAACCTTTTAGAGGGGCTTTAGTAAAAGATTACTTTTTGCCATGACCACTCTTGTTAATGAAGTAACATGTTTTCCACTTTAACTTCTTTTTCACATGCTTGTCACTTTTGAAACAGTCATATTTTGGTCCTGAGGTTTCTGTACTGGGTAGATTTCTCACCTCTGTCTTGTCCCTTTGACAGCACCTAATAGTGCTCAGACAGTATTGAGTGCTCCTAGAGGGCCTGTATCTGGCAGAAGAAAAACTCACTTGATGCAGTGGGCAGCTGTAAGGAAGCCTCATTAGGGCCCTTGCAGAAGCCTTGGGGGAGGGACCATGTTGAGGGTGGGATTATAACACACACATTCTGCCCTGCACTGTGACCCAAAGGGCTGCTCTAATTTAGATGGACTCCCAGAGCTAGGATCTGCGAGGGACTTCTTCAACCCTCAGAGCAGCCCAAGATCAGGAGGGCATGAAGGTGGTTTTGAGCTTTTACGCTCACATGTGTAACACTGATGCTTGGCCTGGGTCTCAGCACACAGGGGGTCCCTCCTTCTGCCCATTTCTTACAGCTATTGGAGAATCCTGTTTTATCTGTGAGTGAATGATGTATGTAATTACCCTGTTATAAAACAGATCCCCTCACCTCTCCCCTTTGCCTCCTGCACCCCCCCCCCAATTTAGGGATGTCTACACTAAAAAACTGTTAGACTTCATCTACACTTAAAAGTAATTACAGGAGTGATGGCTGTCCGCACTGGCTTCCTTGTATTGGTGTAGTATGTCCTCACCATGAGCACTTCTACTGGCCCAAGGAGTAGTTTGGGGTGCTGAGAGCCCCTTTTCTCAGCTTCCAGCCTCCCTGTGGATTTCACCCTCCCCTCCCTAGTCCAAGCTGGGAGTCAGGCTTGAGCTGCCCAGACTTTCAGCAGCCTGGGCTTCTTGCCCCACCCTCAGATGGAAGTGGGAACCAGCTGTTAGGGCCTGGACTTTGTTGTCAGAGCAATGAAATTCACAAGAATGATAGCCCTGCAACCAGTGTAAAGGGACACAGTGTCTGCATTGACACTGCATCACACTTAGCTACGCCAACAAAAGCCCTACACCTTGCATTGGAAAAAGTAGCAGGTTTGTCAGCTGGGGGCATGCTTGCAGGGTGTACATCAACACTGTTTTCTCAACAAAAGCTGACTTTTTTTTTTTTTTATATCAGCAAAACCCTCTAGTGTAGACCAACCCTTAGGTTGACTTACAGCCACCGAAGTTCATGTCCACACTGCCCTTCTTCTGTCGGTAGTGCATGTCCACCCCAGGGGCAACTCCACTGACTCTGGTGGTCACAGACCAGTTTGGAGGAGAGTGCCTGGGCAGCAGCCCATGGGGAGCCTGGTGGAGACCCCCCACCCAGCTTTCTTTTTAATGTCAGGGCTGTAGCATGGAACTCTGAAATTGACAGGACAGACAGCCAACAGCCCATATAAATAACATGCAGTGTTCACATGAACACTGCATTGCCCTAACCACATCCACATAAGCCCTATGCCTCTCGTGGAGGTGGAGTTGTCAGTGTAGTAGGGCACTTGCACTGGTGGGACCAAGGCTGTAACATGTACATTGACACAGTTAGGTCAATGTAAGCTGCCTTATGTCACTCTAACCCTGTACTGTAGACCAAACCACACAGGAGGCAGCTACAGCAAAAACTACTAAAGTAGAAACTTTATATAGCCTTAATCCTTAATGAAGCTTAGTATGTTTGTTTCATAGTTAATAAATAAAACAGTTGGTTTTTATTTAATAAAATGACTGCTTAAAAATTGTGCATAAGCATTAGAAAATTTTGCAGGTGTCTGCTTAAAGCTGTTCATACATATACATCTAGTTAAGTTCTCATTGGCTGGCTCAAAGTACTTACAAGCTCCACATGCTGTGTAACTATTGACAAGGAGCTCTCACGCTGCTGGCAAACCCCATGGAGCATGTAACCTTCACAGGCTTAATAAGCATTGAGTTTAGAGTTCCAATCACACAAAGTTGGTTGTGTTGCACAGTGTCTCAATTTCAAGAGTCATTAACCTCTTGAGAAAGAACACACTTAAGTATTTCAGTGTCAGTTAAGACTGGTACTTTTCTAGTAAACATCTGAGTGTTCAGTTTTCATCACTGAGCAGGTGTCAGATAATCATGTATAGAATAACAATTAAAAAGACACATGGATTCATCTTTTCAAATAGATTTAGAGGAAGTGCATCACCATAAGTGTAAGTTGGAAAACCATGGGAAGAAAAAGGATGTCTCTGATAATTGCAATGGAGAAAATCTGCACTCTTGGAAAAATAGACAAAACGGTTATTTTAAAAACAGATATGAAAGGATCATTCTCTTCTATTTGATGGTATTAGTTTTTAAAAGAATGGGAAATCTAAAATTTGTTCTGTAATTAAAAATAATGCTGAGGGATCGAAGACTGCCCTTCTGAGCTGTTTTGTCTCATTGTTCTAATGAACCTTAGTGCAAGATTTTTTTCAGTGACTTCAGTATTAGATCTGGTAGTTTACATAGAGCTTTATACTTGCATAGATGGTTTTAATTCAGAGAATAAATGTCGCTGTATGTCAATAGCCTCTAGGTAGACTGGGAGCTTCAGTTACTGGAATTGATCCTCTGGAGGATAACATTAGAACAGCAGAACAGCACAAGTCATTTGATCCAGTCCTAGCCAGGAGAATACAGTACAAATCCAGTTCACTGGAGGAGATTGCAGAAGAGGCTATGGAAGCATTTGATGTAGTTGTTGCTTCTGAAGTAGTGGAGCATGTGGCTGACCTAGAAACATTTATCAAGTACTGCTATCAAGTGTTAAAAGTAAGTGTTTGTTTTAATGGTAGGAAATGTTGATTTGCTCTTCATTTTAAGTTTTTTATACCAAAAGTTAATCAAAGTGCATAGAGACCCTATAGGTCTCAGTGATACCTTTCCTAGTATTGCAGTAATACCATGGTTCCTGGTAGATTGTGTGCATGGCAGTACAAAGTCAAAACCAATGAAAAGCTCTTGCAACCTGATTTTTCTATGGATGGGGGAAGATCTAACAGCTAGGTTGAATGGTGCCTATGGATAGGAGTTAACTTGCATCAGAGCTACCTGTTTGCAGTTAAACGTCTGTTTCATGCCATCTTATTCCAACTCGGTATTAAAAATCAACCATATTCTTGGAGTGCTTTAAAAAGGGCCATGTTTACATTTAGACCTGTTCAAAAGAAATGCAACATATCTTGATCTTGTTTCTGATTGGTAGAAAGTAAAGGTAGCTCGAGTATGCAAATTAGGACTCCTCTTTAATCCAGTGCCTTGTCAAACTACTTTCAGAGGGAACATAGTCTGAATATGAACCATCACTCTTCTGTCTGACAGGAGTGTGAGAAATTATTCTTTTTCCTCTGGTGTACAAGATCTCTATTATTTTTGTTCTTTATAAGTGTTTACATTAGGAGATACAGTGAACCAATTAAGTAAAAATTTATGTAGAAATAAGATAATTATGCAATGGCATGTAATAGTTAGACGTTTATACTGCTGTATATTTTGAAGACGTGCTGGTGATTTTGTGTCTTGGTTAAATTTCAGCATGGGAGATTACCTACCTAAATGCCAAGTGAAACTACGGAAGTTAAGTTAGTCTTCACTTTTTGTCCAGAACTTCTGTGTATTGTAACACTGGTCCCAGCTGTTAAACAGCTGCTGTGTTGTGCTGCATTTCAGTGGTTAAAGGAATCTTTCTGTATAATCTGTAAACTGGTTTAAGATCTTGAAAGATGAATGATTCAATGTCCTTATTTTTACAAGGATGTCAGTATGAGCTATTTAAAATAGCATATATTCCACATCAAGTCAGCCAGCCAGGAAACTGCTCACTTAGCAATAGCTCAAAAGAGAGCCTTCTAAACTGAGCACTCATTGGCTCCACTGTCTCTGTGGCTGCTAGTAAATATTCTCTAAGCAAACAAGCATTTCCTCTAGCAAGTGGAGCTGGTGCCCCACTGATTCCACTGGCTGTAGTAGAAATTTTCTTAGGCAGTTTTTGCTCTATGGATTTGTGGTGTCAGCAGCCACTGTTAGGTATACAAGTAGCCCAAAGTTATCTACTTGCAATTGCTGTGGTAAGGGTGCATATGTTTGCTTAATTAAATATGAAAAATAAGAGAGGATATTTTCCAGTATTCATTATACACATTCTTATACTTGCAATTCTTCATTTGTTGGTGCATCATTTGCATATATTGTTATATAACTTAATCAGTCATTATCCATGATTGACACAGATTTCTGGGCAAGATTGTTCTTAAATTATCTAAAATCCTGAATATGTTTACTGTTGATAAAATGCTGAATTGCATCACTGAAAAGACTGTTTCCACAAAAACAACATCATATCTTGATTTTTTTCTATCACGTACACTTAAATCATTTAGGTATGTGTCACAAGGAGAGTAGCTTAAATTCCTGGAGTGCATGGCTTCTAAGTGGACAGATTCTGTACTTGGAGTTAAAAAATGATAAAATGTATATTGTTCAATTAAATGTGCTGCTAACTGAATATTCTTTTAATACTTTTATTAGCTTGAAGGCTCGTTATTCATTACTACAATCAACAAAACACAGTTGTCCTACATCTTGGGGATTGTATTTGCAGAGAGAATAATGGGTATTGTACCAGAAGGTACTCATGACTGGGAGAAATTTATTTCACCTGAAGAACTAGAGTGCCTGCTAGAATCAAGTAAGTATGAAATAGAATAATGGACTTGAATAGAGGGATTGAAGTGTTTACTGGTTATAATAGCAGTTGTCATGGGACTAGCTAGCTAAGATGACTGGAAGCCTTGGGTCCTGTATTCCTGTTAGCAGCTCAGATTTGGTGCAGGCCAGGCATGGCTAAACGTTATTACCATATACTGGCAATTCAGCTGAGTGTATAAATTGATGATCTCACATTCAGATCAGCTCCAAGATCACAGAGGTCACCTAAACAAAACTGTGACAACTGACCACTTTGTTGATAGCCAAAGCAGAAAGAGGCAAATTCTTGGATTCTTTTTGGACTCATTAGTGTTTCATTTCTCAGGGTGATATGCTTGATGACCCATTCTCCAAAGGAGGAGTCCTGTGGCACTTTTAAAGACTAACAAATTTATTTATCTCATGAAATTTCATGGGAGAAAAGCTCACTTCAAGTGTCTGACGAAGTGGGATTTGCTCCCACGAAAGCTCATGCAATAAACAGATATGTTTAGTCTTTAAAACTGCCATCAGAGTCCTTATTTGTTTTGCTCAATGAAACTAACACAGCTACCCCCTTGGAACCAGTCTCCAAAGGTTGTGCTGCTGCACTGTATAGGACATTTGTCTTCATGGCTGTCATTCAGCATCTTTCATTTGCATTATATTTATTAGACTATTTCATTTAAAAACAATCTGAAGTTGAAAGCTGATCATGGTGACTGGATCAAAGTATTAAGTCACACAAATGATCCAAGTTTGCTTGCTTTTTCAGTACACTGATCTCAGGTGTTGAGCTTTTCCCAAGCCACTACTTTCCTGTAAAGTTTTAAGAAACAGCCACCACAAAGCAGCTCACTTTCCCTTAAACTCATGGTAGACCAGTGGTTTTCAAACTTTTTTCCTTGGGACCCAATTGAAAAAAATCATTTATGCCTGTGACCCAACAATTACATCTTTCAGCAATGCATTCCAGTCTTTTGGCGGTGGCAGCAAAGGGTGCTGTGACCCAGTACTGGGTCCTGACCCTAAGCTTGAAAACCACTGCTGTAGACATGCTGGTTCCTGAACCAGTGGTGTAGCTACAGGTGTGCCTGGGTGGCCTTGAGCTCACATACATTTAAAGCAGGCCCACCCAATCAGTTGGTTGCTTCTGCAGCAGCTGTTCTGCTTTACATGCTACCCAGCAATCAAAGTGTCTCTGGCAGTTTTCAGCTGGTGGCTTGCCTGAATGTCCTGCTTCCAGCCAGGTAACCAGAAGCCACAGGTTCAGGAAGAGACTGGCTGAGAAAAGCTGGCTGACAACATTCCAGTTGCTAGGTAGCAAGATAAATAGAGCGCCAGCGGCAGCGGTGCTTTGCTTTTGCTTGTTCTTTGGCTTGTTTTTTGATCAAACTTCTGCCTGCCAGAAGACAAGTGAGAGCAGAGGGTCCCCTGGAACCTTTTGCTTGATTTTCAGCCTGTGGAAGTTTGAGCAGCCAAAAAACAAATGGAACTGTGGCTGTTGCTGCTGATGCTCCAGCTACACTTGACTTGTTACCTAGCAACTGGAGTGTCTGCAGGTTCTGGGCTTCCTGCTTCCAGTGATGTGACTGAGACTAGGAAGTGGCCCTGGCCCACATGAGACAATCCCAGGCCCTGCCAGAAAATCAGTTCCTGCTATGCTCCTGTCCTGAACTTAGTCTTTTATTGTATATCCTTCTGAGATGATGCAGTATCGTATGATGAACTGAAGCAATGCTAGAAAGGGAGTAGAAAACTCTTTACTTACACTACTTCCTTGATACATCTTTTTCTTGCTTCATGTTTTTTCATTCATAGCTGAATATTCAGTATTTTTCTATAGATATTTTCAAATTTATCAGTTTTGAAGCGGATGACCTGAATCTACAAAACTTGACCAACTACATATATACTTCCCATGACTAAGTATTGTTGCTCTAAATCTCAGTAGAAGAATGTGTTTTTAGAACGTGCTATTTTTTTTAGAACTTGTTTCTTTGACTTAGAATGTCTGAGAATCACTATCTTTTTTTTCTTTTACAGATGGCTTTTTAGTCAAAACAGTGAATGGAATGTTGTACAACCCCTTGTCAGGGTCCTGGAGTTGGACTGAAAGCACTAGCATTAACTATGCAGTTCATGCCGTGAAATGTAGGGTACAAGAGCAATCAAGTTCCAGAGAGCCACCTTCAGAGACAGATAAGGAGCATTATACAGTCAAAACCAGTGCCAGTACAACTGCCTGAATCTTCGTAGTAGGCAAGCAATGGGAAATTGAAGGAAGATTTGCATAAGTGGTTGTAATAAAACCATTTCCAACAAGAAGTCTGCCATTCATGTAAATTTTAGTTAAGATATTTTTGCCAGTCTGTTCCAGTGTAGTTTGTGGGGAGAACAATGGCCCATTATCTCAGGAATCATGTAGGATTAAGACGGGCAAAGCTTTTGAAGTAAAGCACTCTTATGAGAAAATAATTTCAAACCTTCATATTATTCTGTCAGTATTTGTGAAGGGATGTTGCGTGTGATGACTTTTATAGTCCTACCAAGAAAAAACAGGACTCCAGAGAGTAATGACTTGATGCTGAGTTAAATTCGCAGTCGTCTTTAAAAATGCAATACACTGTGTGTAAATAGTTAGAACAGTTATTAAATTAAACTGCCCGAGTGCACTGTTCAGAAATTCTGTCTAAATAATTTTTAAAACGCCCCAAATCCTCTTTTCCTGCTTCTATTTCTGCCAGCTATGTGAAAGGAAGGGAAAAGTAATGACAAAGAGCTCCTGCTCTATTTCTGTGCCACGAGTGTGAGCTTTCCATGACTGGTTACACTAGTAGTGCAACCCAGTTCAGCTAGTGCACACCACAGTAGAGACTCTGACAGACATTCAGGGGCCACACTCTTCAAAAATGGAACTTTGTCTTCAATATTAAAAAAAAAAAAAAAAAAATTGTCACAGTTTAGATAGACACAAACTGTTATAGAATCTTAAATTCTGAGAGTGGCACCATCTTTCACCATCTCTGCAGACCTGAGGGGAGGTTTAGTAAAATGCTATTTTACTCTGAAATGTGAGTCTCTAAACAAAATGGTATTACATGTGTCCATGATCTTCTGTCTCCAGTTTTTTTAAATCAGATATGTTCATTTTACACACACAGAAATGGGTTTGTTTTGTTTTCCTCCCTGCCAGCCCTCAGCCTCAGCCTGAAATCTGAAAGTCAACTGGGTTCTCTCTTTGTTGTGCCTCATCTGTGGAAGATTCAGCTAGTCAAATTGTCCTCTCTGCTCTGTGCAATCCCCTTACCTTCACTGGAGTTGCACAGGTGCAACTAGCCTTGTAACTGAAATTTAGTGGTTAGTCTGATGCACCAATAAGCATATAATTCAGTGTTGTTTTTGACTTTGCAGTGATAGTCTTGGTAGTTAATAGACTTTTAAGGCTAGAAGAAACTATGGTTATCTAGTCTGGCCTCCTGCAAAGCAAGCCTTAAAACCACACCCAGCAATTTTGACACACAGCCCATAACTTCTGTTAGCTATAGCATTACTTTTAGAAAGATGTCTAGTCTCAGTTAAAGACTTGAGGTAACAGAGAATCCACTGGGACCCTCAGTAAATTCTTCTAGAGGGTAACTGTCATAATTATAAAAAATGTGCACCTTATTTGTAGTCAAATTTGTCTACCTCATGTTACAATTTTCTCACTATGCCTTTTTCCCTAAGATAGGAGAGCCCTTTACTGTCAAATGTCTTCCATATGCAGGTACTCGTAGGTTATCACCAAGACACCTCTCAACCTGCTCTTGGGTACCCTACATAGACAGAGCTTCCTAAGCCTTTCGTTAAAGGCATTTTTTCCCCAGCCCTCCAGTAATTCTCTTGTGAACCCTTCCCATGTTCCAGCACTCTATATGAAAAGTGGCCACCAGAGTTGGACAGTGGTATTCCAGTAATGGTTTCACTTTTGCTGTATAGAGAAGTAATGCCACCTTCTTACTCCTACTTAATATTCTTCTGTACATACATCCAAGGATTGCATTGCCATGGGAGCTCATTTGCTTATTCACCATGACTTCCAATTCCTTTTCAGGGTTGCTGCATTCTAGCATTCTGTCTCATCTTAAGTGACCCTACATTCTTTGCTCTAAAGGCATGGCTTTGCATTATGTATGCTGTGTTAAAACACATTGTTTAAATGAGCCCACCCTCCCAAGTGATCCTGGGTGGTCTGTATGACTGACCTGTTCCCATCAATATTTATCATGTGATGAGCTGTATAAACCCTGCATTACAACAGAAGGGCTTAAAGAACAGCTCTGTACCTAAATGATTCTGCCCAGCCACACCAGCAGACTATGATCTAGCTGAGTGGAGCTTAAAAGGAAGATAGCTTAGAAAGAGGTCTGGTACGGTGGGGAGAGGAAGCTGCCCTGAAACTTCTTAGGAAGGACACTGCAGAAGCTTTCTCTTGAGAAGGGGAAGTCTGTCTGCTGGGCCCAGACAGACTGAAGGTGCAGTTTGTGGCTTTTTCTATTATTCAGTACAGCTGGGGTCAGCAACCTTTCAGTGGGCTGTTCCCAGCTCTGCTCCTCCCAGTGTTGGTGATGAAAGAGGACTAAGTGTTGGGGGGGACGGGGAGCAAGGAATAATAGAAGGAGGTGGCAAGGGAGCAAGGCAGGATGGGTTGCAGGAGAGTGAGGGGAGTAGTGGGGCAAAGACCATCCTAATCTTCTCCCCTGACCCCCAGTTGCGACCACTCATTCCTGAACGAGTGCCACTGCTGGCCTTGCCAGCCCAGAGGCTCTGGCCCTGCTACAGGCCGCCTCCAAGCCTCTGTAGCCCTCTGCACCATCCTTCCAGCTCCTTGGTGCCCACCAGCACTGCAGCACATTCACTTCTGCTGACCCACAGCTGCCATTCCAGAGTGACATTTTAAATTTCCTGTCAAGGGTGGGATATGTAAAAAGGCCCTATCTTCTCCAGTCCATAGGCATGTGGGTGACCTGGGAAGGGCTGGAAACAGCAGAGTGGCTGATGGCAGAGTTTGAATGGTGCCTGGGGCTGGGAGCATGGGTGGTGGTCAGAATGCAGCCCCTGCACTACAGGCTGCAAAACTTGGATGATAGAAGGGTGGTAGGAAGTGGCCCAAGGAGGACAACCTTACGGGTGCTTCTGGACCTCTGGTAGCCTTCACAGAGCCCTGGGGTAGAGTCTGGTGGAGTGGGGGTGAGGGGACCCAGGCTCCCTTGTCAACCTGCTGTCCACATTCAAAAGGGCTTGATTCCTTGACCATTAGGCCATGCTTCCTGCAAGTATCAACTATCACATACACTCTCATTTATGTCATCTGCAAATTTTATCCGCATGATGCTTATAGTTTCTTCCTGATCATTGACAAAAATGTTGACTAGCATCATGCTCAGTAGAGATAGCTGTGGGAGTCCGCTAGTCATGCCCCATGGAATGATAATTTCCCATTTACAGTTACTTTTTGAGAACTATCAGGTAATACAGAATGGGAGAAGTGCCAGAATGGAGCAAGCAGCGGACATGTATTTGTTATAAATGTCTTGAATATACACTTGGTTCCCTTACTATATGTGGTTACCTCTTATCACTGTTCTGTCATTCTACCTTCCCCTTCCTTCCTATTGCTTGTTATCCACTTATCTATTCTATTAAACTTAAATGTAAGATCTTTGGGACAGAGACCCTGTCTCACTACAGTTTGTATTACACAATGAGGCTTTGATCCTGACTGGGACCTCTAGGTGTTAAAGTAATATAAGGACTGAGTAATAACTTACGTTTCTGTGACTCTGAAAAGATTGGTATGTTTTTACTTGGCATTCTTACACAGATGCTTGTTAAGATGGAATAACGCAAGATTTGTCAAGTACTTTGATAGCCTTCGAAAGGTGCTATAGAGGAATACAAAGTACTTTCACTTTTCAGTAAAATGGCAGCCTCCTATAACACTTTCAGTATACTAATCTAGTTTCTATCTGAAAACATACAAACACACTTCATTTTGGCAAGATAAAATGCATGGTAAGAACTTTCCAAACACTGGTGCTCAGTTGAAAACAACTATTTGTTTTTCATTATTTTTTAATATAGGTGCTATTCAACAACACCATCATTATTTAGTCTGCAAAAGAGAAGATTGAGGGGGGATTTGATAGCAACCTTCAACTACTTGAAGGGATGCTCTAAGGAAGATGGAGCTCAACTGTTCTCGGTAGTAACGGAGGACAGAATGAGGAGCAATGGTCTCAAGTTGCGGTTAGGGAGGTCGAGGCTGGATATTAGAGAGAACTTTTTTACCAGGAGAGTGGTGAAGTCTTGGAATGAGCTGCCAAGGGAGGTGGTGGAGTCTCCATCTTTGGAGGTGTTTAAGGCCCGGCTGGACAAAACCCTGACTGGGATGGTTTAGTGGGAGTGGTCCTGCCTCTGGCAGGGGGTTGGACTAGATGACCTATGAGGTCCCTTCCAACCCTATGATTCTATGATTGACCTTATTTTGGGACTGTGTGCTGAAGATCCCGAATATTAATGCTAAAATCCACTTCTATTTAAAACCCTTTTTTGCAATGGAAACTATTGGGGGTCCTATTGCTTCTCTTAGGCTGGCTGTTCTTATGCACAGATTCCAAGATCATAAAGGCCTGTTATGATCATCTAGTCTTGCCTCCTGTGTGACACAGGCCATAGAACTTATCAAAAATAATTCATAGGGCCTATCTTGTAGAAAACCATTCAATCTTGATTGGAAACTCATCAGGGATGGAGCATCCATCTTGAGCTTTGGTAAATCGTTCCAGTCTTTGAGGAAAAATGCTTGTTTACATTTAAAAAAAAAAAAAAAGTGCTTTGGCTGTTACAGCTTTAGAATGGAATCATAGGGTTGGAAGGAACCTCAGGAGATCATCTAGTCCAACCCCCTGGGGTTTGAATCCAGGACCTTTTGTATGCAAAGCAGATGTGCTAGCCACTACACTATGGTGAAGGTATTATTAGGTCAGTTGTAGTTTTCCCTCTTTTTGGCTGAAAAAGGATCATGTGGCTAACATTAGAGTGTTGTATCCACAAGGTCAGTCTGTCATGCACAGAACTAGAGTGACGTGTGCACCCTCTAGCAGGCCTTGTGGAGAGCTTTCGTGCCAAGTGCAAAGTCCCCTCCCCCACTTGTGGTAGGAAAGGAGACTATATAAGGGTGCAGTGCCCTGAGGATGGTGCTGTCCGTTTATTGATGTAGACTATGTGGTACTCAAAAACAACCAGAACATCACAACATTTACCTGAAAGCCTGTGTCATCTGGTCCATTCCTGTGAGGGTGCTGAGCCATGATTATTGGTTGTGCGGGTACTGGAGCAAAGGGTCTGACTGCCTGGACCAGTCCTCACCTGGATGAGAGAGGACCTCACCCTGCTGGGAGGAGAAAAACTATAAGTACCTGTCATATCACAGCACTGACATACTATCACAGGGACTCCCTGGTCTTGGAGTGGTGATACTCTCCCTCTTTCTGTCAGTGATGGATCATAAAATCATTCCTGTCACTTGTTTAACCTTGTTAATAAATCTTTATTTAATTTATGCAATCATCTCATTGGCAACCGATTCATTATTTTTCAGAAACAACTCTGATAGATAGGTGTGGGGCTGAACCTACGAGTAGCTGTGGGTCCTGTCTAAAATAATTACCAAGGGAATTTTGGCTGGACCTCCTCTTTCCCTGCTCCAGTCTCACCATTAAAAGCGTGCAAATGGAAACTAATATGTAACCTTATCTGTAACAGTTACTACCACTCCTGCTATAAAATTGAGACACAAGGTGGGTGGGGTAATTTCTTTTATTGGATCAACTTGTGGTGGTGAGAGAGATGAGCTTTCAAGCTTCACAGAGCTCTTCTGCGGATCTGTGAAAGATACTCCAAGAATCACAGCTAAATACAAGATGGAACAGATTGTTTGCATGAGTAACTAACACATTTCAAGGGACCATTAAAGGTGAAATGGCCTCTTTACATCCCACCAGTCATAGTGAGGAAATGGGGGGAGGGCTGATAGTGATTTACAAAGTGTAATAAGCAATGAATCCTGTGCCTATTCGGTTCACGATTTTTAGTGTCTATGACAATTGAAAATTTAATCTGCATGGTTGAAAATGTTGAGCAAGTTTCCTTTGAGGACAAAGACCGATAGGTTAGATATAAAGTGGCCAGTTTGTGACAAGTGTTCATCCTCCAGTGATATGGTGTTTCTGTCTTTTATCATTTTCTTGTGAGTACACTCAGTTGCTATTGATGCACTGGATGAAGTACATCTTGTGACAAGGCATGTGGAGGATCCAGAGATTTGAAAGGATGTGTTGCAGGCTGTGTTGATCATTATAGCAGTAAAGAAATGGCTAGGAGGGTTGCATTTGGTGTTTTGTTGGGATATTTTTAAAAGGGATAGCCGTGTTAGTCTAGTCCAGTGAAAAAACCATAAGGAGTTGTGTGACACTTTAAGACTAACAGATTTATTTTTTGCATGAGCTTTCGTGGGAGAAGATCCCACTTCCTCAGGTGCTTTGAAGATGGGTGAACTTACAGAAAGGAATGAAACTAAATGCAAGGGGGTGTAAAACATAGGATCAGGTCATAAAGTAGCAGCAAATCAGAG